>CM051700.1:4632500-5082500 GCA_028022725.1 Lycodopsis pacificus
CAGACAATCCCAGACTCACTTCTCATTCAAAGTAGAGACAGTTGCGTACAATATAAGAGGGAGGCCTGTAGATGCAGGAGGATATGAGGAATAGCGTGTCCACGACATCACTGAGGAAAGTGAACAAAATTGGATTAACAGAGAGAGATATACAGATAGAATAGTAGAGGTTGAACATACCGAAGAGGGTAAAGATACTTTGAGGCGTGACCATCTTTAGAGAGAGAGACCGCAGAGCAGAGGACAGGAAGAGGAGGAGCAGAGGAGGAGGAAGAGGAGAGACGAAGGTAGAGATCAGACCGCCCAGCGTTGGACGAGGGGGGAAGGTGGTGGTTTCCATGGTGATGAGGGGTGGAGCAAAGATGGAGGGCATGGGGAGAGGGTCAAAACGGCAAACCCAAAGTCAGGTAGACCGGAGTAAGACAAGTGAACAGAGGAAAGGAGGTGGAACCAAAATTGGGTAAACATACATGATGGGGGGGGGGGTTTAAGGGGAGTGTGTAACATTAAAGGGCGTTTGGCCGAATGGAGAGAAAATAAATGTGTTAAGGGAGGAGGAGGGGAAGATAGGAGGCAGGGAAGGGAGAAAGGAGGAGAGGAGGACAAAAACCAAAGCAGAGGTCAGTAAACAGAGCATCAGTGGAACATCAACGGAGTCTGAATGATTCACACACACACGCACACACACACACACACCTTCCAGTTCTGTTATCGCACGCACATTTCCTGCTGGATGCGTTCATCAGTGAGGAGAAGAACAGATGGGACGAAGGTAAAAAATAATAAATAATGAATAAAGCATGAGATAAATAAGAGAATGAAAGGGATTGGCAGGAGATATCAAACCAAAAGGGGGCAGAGCCATGAAGCAGATGGCCGATCAGATCCCATGAAGGTACCGGTACCAGAAGGACTGCTGACTATGACCGACGGAGACACGTGTAGAGGAACTGTATATACAAACAACGCAACTACAATCTGATTACAATGAGATATTTTCATTGTTTTCAAGGTCGAAAATCCTCATTAACAAATCTCACTACTAAATAATGGAACAAGGGTCAGTTTGACATGTTTCTTTTGTTCCAGCATCCCACAGGAGACCCGTGTGTCGTCATGGTATCAACTGCCTTTGAATTTGACGCTCGCTATATGAAGTTACCAGAGTCCACGACTGATAAAGGTTTCAGTTTGTGACACGTCACACTGCTTTCAAAATCATATCTGGATGTCCAAGATTCTTCACCTTGAAGTTTGGAGCAATTCTAAGATCATTTCCACATCACATATTAAAATACAGGACAGTCATAGAATCCATCATCACTGGCAGATGTTTTGTATTGAAATGTTTCTTTTGGGTCTCGCAATTAAAGGGGTACAACGGTCATTTAAAAAAAAAAAAAAAAGTATAATTTTCAGGAGGCGCGAAAACATGCTAGCAAAAATACTGCAACCTGTTTATGAACGTGCAGGAGAAGAAATAAATGGAGGATAGAATTTCAACAACTTTTAAACAAATAAACATGATGTTCCTTTCTGAATCCGTTTATTTAAACAATTAACACGTATGAGACAAGGAAACGGAGTCATTCCTTTCTCACCTCTTGTCCACTGGAACAGAGAATCCATGACAGGATTTCAGCACATGTTGTGACCATCATCACGGTTAGCAGCAGGCACGCCATGTTCTGTTTGGTATTCAGATAGTGACCGCATGTTGTGTGTGTGTGTCTGTGTATATATATATATTTTTTTTTTTTCTGTTTTAAATGGCCGTTGTTCCTCATTAAACCTCTAAACAGTAAGAGAAGTTCAGCTACCTGGAATCAGTGTACTGCCTGAAACAGATTAAAATCCGACCAGGGATGTTAATCTGTCCATTTGATGACACAGTTGAGAAAGTGACTGGAAAACTATTCCCTGGACTCAACACTCACAACATGAAGAATGACCACACCACACTCAACCACTACCGAGCCACTGGTATGTATTGTATCCCACGCGTGTGCAGGAGCTGCCGATTGGTCACCGGAGAGAACAGCGTGCTGCACCGAGACTTTACCAGAAGAGTGAAAACCACCACGGAGTCCCTCTCCAACAGGGAGAGGGACAAAGACAGAGAGATGGAACACACACACACACACACACACACACACACACACACACACACACACACACACACACACACACACACACACACACACACACACACACACACACACACACACACACACACACACACACACACACACGCACGCACACACGCACACACGCACACACACGGTATAGAGGTACAGATGAAAGAGTAGGTGCACATTCAGAGTTAGAGAAGAAACTGAACTCTATGGTAATACAAGTATGTAGGTGTCCAGTTCAGAGAAAACCGCACAGCTTTGAAAACGGAACAGGTCTCATATAAAGACACAATGTAGTTAGCCTCTGTGACAGTCCATGAAGAACAAAAATCTATCTAGAGAACGGGACAGAGGACAGAGCGGGGGAGATGGTCAGCTTGGGCGCTTCCACTTTGTTGATGAGCAGATCTGTTCCCGTTGCAGAAAAAGACGCTCGCTTTTCCAATTTGCTGAATACGCCATGCAAGTGCCCCTGGCTTTTCACAGGAATGGGAGATGACACTGATTGCTTTAGTTCATGCTACGGTCAAAACACACCTATGAATAATTAAGAGACAACCCATTTGCCCATTGCACCTTACATTACGCCCAGATTACGCGCCATTTAACTAGCAAAAGTAGAGTTGGACGTGCATTAAATGCACCTTATGGTTTAAGACTATGTATTATACTCAGGCAGTTTAAGGCCTATTATGAATCTATCATAATTACGAAACAGAGTGGAGCTGGTCTCCAGTCTGTACGTCGATGTGTCCTCGGACAAGACACTGAAAAGCCAAAGCTCCTGAAGGCTGTACCATCGGTGTGCGAGTGTGCGTGAGCATTTAGATTAGATCCTAACGAGCAGAAGGCACCTTGTGAGGCCGACCTGCCATTAATGTATGAATGTGTGCGCGTCTGGGTAAATGTTGACATGTGGTGCTGAGGACGTGAAAGTCCATTTCCCAGATCTAGGTGGAAGATAAATCACGCTGTGAAGCTTAGCACACAAACAACCAACACACAGGAATACACACTACTATCAACTCCAGAAAATCATCCAATGGCGTCTGTTAAATAGTAAAGACAATGAGTGACTCAGGGCAGAGACTCTTACTCATTCACAGCTATGCGTATGGCTAGTGTACCTCTTCATTCAGGTTGGATGCCAGCAGGACTCCTGACACTCCGGACCCAGACAGAGCGACGCGGCCGGCGGCTGCTGCCGCTGCTGCTGCGGCGCTCAGAGGACTGATGGCTCCTGTTGGGGAAGAAGAGACCATGAACAGGTCGGAGTCATGTCACATGTAATACAGCAGCAGAGAAGTACCCGCAAACATTTAAGACTAAAAAGACAAACACACTTGTTAATGTTAAGTGCAACAAAGAAAAACCGCATTACGGTACTCCCTTCTTCAGTGGATTTAGGTCAATAGCAATAGAATGCAAACGACTGTCTAACAACTACCCCAGAGTGCTACGACACTAAAACGCATGCACAGAAATCAAACTGAAAAGACCATATTGATTAAAATACACATTACTACAGTAATGAACATGCTCTACACTGATTAGTAGTTTGAGCATGGTGTTTGCCTTATTAAGCTCGAACATCAACCAACCTGAAGCCATTGATATAAAACACACTTCCCAGCCCGAGCACATTCAGACAACCATGAGAGGACAAGAGAGAGGACAGCAGACAGAGTGATGGACAAACAGAGAGAAGGTCAGTACCTCCACCCTGAGAGAGGGAGAGAGAAGATGAGTAGCCTCCTCCACTAGAGTAGGAAGCTAGCGCTCCGGATGGGGTACCTACAAGACAAGGACAACACGTATCTAACCTCAAACAGCACAATTATCACAAGAAGACAAACCAGCAAGTCAGTAAATGTTAAAAATATAACAGTATTATAAAGAGTAAATATTGGTTCTCGTGACAACCCTAGTCAAACATCTTTATAATATTGTTTAAACCCAGAAAATATGGTGACAGAATACGTAAATGACATTGATAAACCACCCAGCAGAAGCATCATCTACCGACGCAGCAAACAGGAATCCAGACAGATTCTAAATGCATCACAAACATGTGTGCTTTCACTTTCATGTTGCTGAATAAAAACAGGCTCAGCACAGCAAGGGAGAGGACATCGGCTTTTAACCTCTCCACGAACCCTTCTCTGCAGAGGGCCACTGTGGAGGACTCTGTGGTCACGGGGGGGGGGGTTATTTATTAAGAGGGGAAATACAGGACTCATGCACCACCATGCATTTTTAGAGGCAGGCTTCTGGCCCCATAGATACTGATGGACGCTTCATTCACACGGCTGCTGTGTCATGTTCTGTGTTAAAATGCTGAGTCCACCTGAAACACGCCTTCAGTCGTATCACTGCACTACTTTATTGTACACAGGGCAACGCAGGAACCGAGTCTGGCCTCCAGATGACCTCATCACAGCCTGCGCTGAAGACAGGATGGTGAAACAGGAAGCAGCGAGACACCCGTCTGTCTGCAATAGCGCTCTGAGCTCCGGTGTCGACCGTCAGTGAAGTCCCGGATACTACTTTTGAAGTGTTCAGCTGAATGTACCACAAACGCATGACAAATGAACATACCAAAGCCTCTGTGCTGCTTATACTCTCTAAGTGGAGAAAAGTTTTTGTGGTATTTCTGCTCGCTGGCGTTTCCCACTGTAAGCCCATGTGTTCGTGTCTTGCCACAACAAATTCCACATTTACCTCCTAAACTGTCATTTTACTGGATTCCAGGAAATTGCTGTATTTAGCCATCACAGCATCTCTGCCAGGGTATCGCTGATTGTTTTGAAATAGGAATCCCGTATGCGTTGTGTTTTTTTCCTATTGTGACGCACAATCACTGATGCACACTAACAAAGGAATAACCTCGTGCATGAACGGGGCCATCAGTGTGACAGGTCAGTAGTAAGGATACCCTGGAAGAAGATTTGAATGGATGGGGTGGAGACAGAGGTGTATTTACCCAATAGAGAATGATCCTTGTTGACCGACTCTCCGTCCCCGGTAGGGAGGTCGGGTCTGGTGTAATCTCGACTCTTGTCGTTGTTGTATTTGACGTTGAGGTTGACCAGTTTACTGAAGTCTATCCGCAGAGTACAGCATGAATTATAGATGTTCTGTCCATCCAGAGACTGGAGGTAGTGGAAGAGGGAGAAAGAATCACAATAGTGTTTCAATAATCAGATAATGATAGGATTGTGACAAAGATTCATCCTAAGAAGGACATCTTACAGTTATGAATCAGACAGGCTGATGTATTGGTGCAGCTCTACTGCAGCGCATGTTAAAGGCTGAAAGGTTCGACGTGAACTGGTTTGAATGTTGGGCACTAACAGGCAGAATGAAGACTTCTGCTAAATCACTGAGATTCAACCTGAAATGTGATTCATTTTACATACGAGTGAACCACCAACACTGGACATGTACTTAGAGTGGCCATGAGGCCATCAAAACCTGTTACTGCATCGCAAAAGGATTCACATCTAAATCTGTCATTTAGCCATTTAACGAGGGATTTGAATATAAAAAGGAAATAAGGTTGCCGATGTGACAGCCAGACGTTTCACATGCGTGTGATCCTACCAGTTTAGCCTGCTGCGCATTGACGGGGTCGCTGAACTGCAGAAGAGCCTGGAACTGGTTGTTCTTGGTGAAGGTTATAATCTTCATTACGGTCCCGAACTTACTGAAGATCTGGAAGAATCAACAAATAGAGAATAACTAGGAAACATGACCATGCTTGATTTAAATATCAAACATTCACATTGAAAGCTATGCAGACACTAGGGCTGTACCAAAAAGGTCAAATCAGGCTACACTAATATCATTAGTATTATACTATTGATCAAATTAGATTCTAGTGGTGGCTGCGTAGGATTGTTTCTGACTGGATCCAAACACTTCAAATAACTTCAGAGTGTTTTGAAGTCAAAAAGTTAAAATCGAACGAAAGAACATGTAATAATTTACACTATGCACAAGATAAGATAAAATAAGATAATCCTTTATTAGTCCCTCAGTGGGGAAATTACAGGATTACAGCAGCATTGCTCACAAGTAATAAAATTAAATGAAGATAAAAAAATCAAGTAGTATAAATAAACTAAACAGTAAACAGTAATAGAAAATATGACAGTAAAGAAGAACACAAAATATACCAGTATATACAGACGGAGTCAAAATGTAAAATGTAAGATAATACTTAAACGTATTGGATATTGCACGGGTTAGATATTGCACCAGGTGAATGAATTAAAGTGTTCAGAAGTGTTCATATTCATGATCAAGTGAATTAAAGTGTTCAAGTGTTCATGTTCAGTCAAATGTTCGTGTTCGTGTTCAAAGTGTTCAAAGTGTTGGTGGTCTCCCGAGAGCAGCTCGTTGTGCAGCCTGACAGCAGCGGGGAGGAAGGACTTGCGGTACCTCTCCCTCAGACACCGGGGATGGATCAGCCGGTGACTGAAGGAACTGTGCAGAGCTGCCAGAGTGTCCTGCATGGGGTGGGAGGCATGGCTCATCAGGGATGAGAGCTTCGCCATCATCCTCCTGTCTCCCACCACCTCCACAGTATCCAGTGGACACCCCAGCACGCTGCTGGCCTTCCTCACCAGTTTGTCCAGTCTCCTCCTGTCAGCTGCCGCGATGCTGCTGCTCCAGAAGACCACTCCATAGAAGATGGCTGATGCCACCACGGAGTCGAAGAAGGTCTTCAGGAGTGCTCCCTGCACCCCAAAGGACCTCAGTCTCCTCAGCAGAAAGAGTCTGCTCTGTCCTTTTTTATAAAGAGCGTGAGCGTGGTCAGTCCAGTCCTGTTTATTGTTCAAGTGAACACCCAGGTACTTATACGACTTCACGACCTCAATGTCCAGTCCCTGGATGCTCACTGGTGTCGGAGGAGGGCGTTTACCCCGGCGGAAGATAAATTATCTTATGAAATATTCTGCTTCAATCCATATTTGTTGGCGTTTAGCCGTCAATAACTGTTGAGCAGCAGTCTAACAGCACCATAGATTACATTTATATAACCACCATAAGTATGTGATGATATCTGAAACTATGACAACAGACATTCAATGGTCATTCACAAACCTCAATAGAACCTCATGAATAACTACTGGACTGTGTATGTATCATCCTGAATGGTGTTTGGGTTTTACCTGTTGTAGAACGTCCAGTGTCACAGGATAAAACATGTTGTCGATGATAATTCGCAGGACAGGGCTGGGGGGTGGAACTAGGTCCAACACTCCAGGGTCAGAGGACGGAGAGCCTCCATCCTGAACCGCTGACACTGCCTGCAACACTGCCTGGGCCCTCTGGGTGGAAAGGAAAAGATGCATCACGAACGGGAAGGCATCAAGTCCCACGTCAGTGTAACCCTGGCGTGGGTGAAGGACAGTGCTTGGTGGATTAGTATACCTGGTTCAGAGCAGAGTCTGTTTTCAGCTCCTTATGGTTTGAGTACTGGATGAAGACGGGAGTGTTTCTGACCTGAATAGAATACGATCCGAGGAATACACAGTTCAGTTAGTAGCACTCACAACATGAACAGAAATGATTAATAACGTGTAACAGGAATGCACACTGATGTATTTCAGACCTGTGGCGTGACAGCTGCATAGTAGTTCACCATAGTAATGGCTGCTTCTTCTGTGCCCAACTCCAGGAACGCCTGCAAAAACACAGCAACAGTGAGCTCTCATAGATGACAAATCACCTCCAGGACAATGTGTCACTGTGTGGAGACGACTGTTCCTGTTCTGTCTTCACGTCAGCGTATTGGCTGGTGGAGTCTTGCTGTAGTTTACCTGGTTTTTCCCCTTCAGCATCAGTATATTGGTGACCTTTCCGAAGGGCAGCCCCAAGGCAATGACTTCAGTCTCTGACACTTCATTGGGAAGTTTCCTGATGTGGAGAACTCTCGAGGGGGGGGACTCGTCCAGTCGCTGTTTCTTACTGTCACTGCCATTCGCTGAACATGAACACAAATGATCATATGGTACCATGACTCTAGAATAAAGCTGAAGTCAGAGTACAGCACAAGCGTAAATACTAAAATGAATGATGACTAAGCTCCAATTAGCTGCTTCACTTCCAGAACCCTGGTATTGTGCATGCTGGCTCACTGTCACACCATCATGAATAATCTTAATACTTTTGACTATTTGATCATTTATTAGATTTTTCATGTGATTTCAAAGTTGTACTGTTAGATACTTGCCCAAAATATGATCGGACCAGAATTCAAGACTTTAGACCAATCAGAACAAATGTGACATTTTTCCTTATCATATTAAATATTATTATTTACCCATAGACCCATTTACAATGGGTAGATACAGAAAATAATTGTGTGAAGCCCTCTAAATGCAATTTGTAAACCCATTTTATTAAAATGTGTTAAAAATGTTTTTTTCCTCAAAACTAAGTCAATATATTTGTTTCCACGAAAAAGCACTACTTTCTGTCTTTTTCACCAGTCCAGTCCATTTGTGACCATGTTGGTGCTTACCGGTCACAGGGGTGGGGCTGCTACTGTACATGGTGAGCTCATCTGAGCCTCTCTGGAAAAACAAGAAAAAGGAAAAGAAATGTAACTTCCATTTACATCCCAACTTCTGACGAATTCCAAAAAGATTACAATTATAGGCAGAGTAACAAAAATACTAAACATTCATCAAACACTGATATGGTATAATCAGTCTGCCCTACTGAATGAAATATATAATACAACATTACTTGAATGGCTTTACATTTATCCCAATGAAATTACACCATCTGTCATTTAACACAAAGGATAACATACATCTTTATAGTTTGTCATCTCGTTACATCACAGCCAACACTAATATAAAAAAAACAGGTATTAAATCTATCCACCCGCCCCTATACTAAAAATCTAAAATCCAATGACATCCAGTCAATTTGTGAACAAAATCATGTAGACCGAGTAAATGCAAGTGTGTTCTAAAGTAAAAAGTAAATATACTTGCCT
This sequence comes from Lycodopsis pacificus, assembly GCA_028022725.1. NCBI lineage: Eukaryota > Metazoa > Chordata > Actinopteri > Perciformes > Zoarcidae > Lycodopsis > Lycodopsis pacificus. The sequence continues at coordinate 4,641,651 of CM051700.1, forward strand.
TCACACCAACTGCAACATCACTGTCAACGGAGAAAAAACAACAGCAAATAATGTTACTTCAAATCCTCAAGGAAAAGCAACCTCTTAATTAAAAGTAAAGGGGAGACTGGTGCTGTTATCCTGGATGATGCTGTTGTAGCATTTCTCTTTTAACTGTGCAATCACAAAGTAAGAGGAAATATGCAATTAAAGAGGTTGCAATATTATCGTTTTTAAAACTCCTAGCTCTTAATACAGAGAAGCTCATGCAGCCATGGAACAGTTGTATAGGTTCAATACTGAATTAGTTAAACACACTTATGTTGGTTATTTTTACCCGCATTTGCATCATTGCATGCTGTTGCCCATAACTAATAAACTGGGACAATATCCAGTCACACATGCACATAGATATTGTTCATCACAAAGACATCTCATACCATCATGGAGGCAAAGCTACTTCAAACACACCCACAATACATCCGGACCAGTTCAATAATATCACAATTTAATCCGAAGATATTTGAAACCTCCCCACGCAAATGTAACAATTAAGCCATTCTGTGGCTTTTCAATTTATCTGACAAATAATGAACGCTGTTCACTTTGTATTACATTATTATGTTATTTTACACATCTTTTCTGCCCATATGGTCATGTTTATGTTCCAGTCACCTTCTCTCATATAATAGCCAACGTTGTATACAATAATCCGGTGGAGGTCGCGTGTAGCATGCACGAGCTCCAGACAAAGGACCGAACCGACAGGTGCGCGCGGCACAATAATTGTCAATAATTGTCCCCATTTACTCATACGAACATTCATCCTTCATATGTTCCTCTCACCGGTAACGTCAGCTACATTACTCCAAAATGAGCTGCGACATTAATCCAAAATTGGCTGTGACATTGCCGAAGTTAGAAGACCCAGGTGACACGTAAAACGTGCACTAGAATCATGTTCTACCATGTAGGGTTTCCTACTAGCAAGACAGCGTTGGACTGCCTCCTTTCTGTGGGAGATTGGTGCCGTTGTTTAGCTAGCATCATGTTCTTCGTAATATAACTTACAGTATAAATGATCGCAGCTGAGCTAACAGTTAGCACATCTTAAATTAAGCACGGGGGACGGTTCATTCTGCCCACGTCACATGCACAGCAGTGGGAAGTCCAACTATAATCATTAGTTGTAATATTGACTCATTTACCCGTCCATTGCAGCTCTTTGTCCTCTTCTCTCTGTTGATAGTTCAGCACAATTCGATGCCTTGACAGAGTGAGCAAAATGGGCGTTCTTCTTCTTCTTGTGTTTTGACGGCTGTTAGTAACCCACATTAGGCGCATCAGCGACACCTTCTGCTCTGGAGGGTGACCGACTGATTCATGATGAAATAATGCAGCGTGGGCCCAAGTTCGTCTATTGCGTTTATAGAAAATGAAAGAAAATAATAAATAAGTCTCGCTCATGTCCTGTTAGAATAATAACGTTATTCAGCTCCTAGAATGCTCAAATACAATAAACCACACACCATTATGATGTCATAATGTTAAGTCTAAATTATTGAATATATATTAGGGGTGTAACGATACGCATATTCGTATTGAACAGTTCGGTACGAGGCCCACATTTCGGTACGCATGACGAACCGAACAATACATTTGAATAAAAAAAAAAAATAAATTTTATTTTATTTTTTAACCTTTATTTAACCAGGTAGTCCCATTGAGATTAAAAATCTCTTTTGCAAGATGTATGTAACAATACTACATAACATTAAGGAGCAGTTTTTGTTTTTTATGCTTATGTGTTGCTAAGAAGACACCCCAGAAGATGAGTCACTCAGGTATAGTTCCATCATTGTTCAAAGTCAAAGAATAACTTGATGATGTTAGTTGTAATGAATAAATATATTTTAAAATCAAGTACATTTCTCTGGCATTTATAGTTTTCTACTGTACCGAAACGTACCAAACCGTGGCTCTACTGTATCGTACCGAACCCAACCGTGCATTTTGTGAACCGTTACACTACTCTTCATGCATAATTTCTGGATGTAAAAGTAACTAATTACTGTGGAATCCCACAGATTTCCACATTTGACAGAAGCCGTTAATTGAGAGGAAAACCAACTTTCTGCTCCATAGGGCCATCTCAATAAGTACATGTTATATTATATTATATTATATAAGTGTTATTTACTGCTTTTTTCATGTTGGAATACATATGCAGTGAATAAATATTTAACTGCAAAGTAATAGTGCGTATTTGTTTGCATTAAATCATACTGGGATGTTTGTTGAAATTGATAGGATGGCCCTACCTAGAAAATGTTCCACCAGCCGCCATTGCATATATAGTATCATGACTAGAGTATTCTAGAAGGTATTCTCTACATATTGGACAAAACCTCTTGGCAGACACACAGTGGAGCTGTTAGGATTGGTGATACTACTTGCAGTTTGTACTCATTATGCCTAACTTTCTGAAACCAGTGGATTATCAAGAAACATCGGGAAATGTTCATCGTTTGTGGAAGGAGAAGACGACACTCCTTTTCACGTTTTGGCGTTTAATGACAGTGGTGATAGCTTTTGTTGATTAGTTTAAGTCTAGCAGCAGGTATACGCGGTCTCTCTCTCTCCCCCCCTCTCTCACAGACACCTGGTGGGGTAAGTTATTTGTCTTTGATTTTGTTTTATTGTGATTTCGTGATATTCAGTGCTTGAGGTGGAAAAAAGGCGATGCATCTTCTATAGTAGGCCTATAATACTTCAATAATAACTGAAACATTGGTGGGTTCAGGTGGTTGTAAATGTACCCCATAGTGTTAATACTTAAAGTGCTTTTGTAGCCTGTAGTATTGCTCTTAAATATATTATATGCAGGTTTGCATAAAAAGTTGAGGCGTGTGAAATATACATTCTGGCTTTAGGAGCAGTCTCTCAGTCAGGATGCTCAATCATATCATGGAGCTCGAAAAAGAGTCCAATTTTCTTTCAGTGACTAAAAGAGACGAGGAGATTTTGGGACCAGATGAGAAGGATGGAGGACCACAGGACCAGATGAGAAGGATGGAGCACTACAGGACCAGATGAGAAGGATGGAGGACCACAGGACCAGATGAGAAGGATGGAGGAACACAGGACCAGATGAGAAGGATGGAGCACCACAGGACCAGATGAGAAGGATGGAGGACCACAGGACCAGATGAGAAGGATGGAGGACCACAGGACCAGATGAGAAGGATGGAGGACCACAGGACCAGATGAGAAGGATGGAGGACCACAGGACCAGATGAGAAGGATGGAGGACCACAGGACCAGATGAGAAGGATGGAGGACCACAGGACCAGATGAGAAGGATGGAGGACCACAGGACCAGATGAGAAGGATGGAGGACCACAGGACCAGATGAGAAGGATGGAGGACCACAGGACCAGATGAGAAGGATGGAGGACCACAGGACCAGATGAGAAGGATGGAGGACTACAGGACCAGATGAGAAGGATGGAGGACCACAGGACCAGATGAGAAGGATGGAGGACCACAGGACCAGATGAGAAGGATGGAGGACCACAGGACCAGATGAGAAGGATGGAGGACCACAGGACCAGATGAGAAGGATGGAGCACTACAGGACCAGATGAGAAGGATGGAGGACCACAGGACCAGATGAGAAGGATGGAGCACGACAGGACCAGATGAGAAGGATGGAGGACCACAGGACCAGATGAGAAGGATGGAGGACCACAGGACCAGATGAGAAGGATGGAGGACCACAGGACCAGATGAGAAGGATGGAGGACCCCAGGACCAGATGAGAAGGATGGAGGACCACAGGACCAGATGGAGAGCGGCGGTCGCCTTTCTTTCAGTGGGCTGAGTAAGTAATCCCTCACTAAGACTACAGAAGTATCAGTAATAAGATTCCATCATTGAACAATGTAAAGGTTGTATAGTTGAGTTAAAAGTCTTCATCTCTTGTGTTTATGTCTCACAGGGCAGGACTCCTCCTTGCTTTTGTTCCACTCCTGGAGCAGCTGAGAGTGTCAACCAAATCCATCATCCCAGGAAGACCCAGACCCACCACAGACCACTGAACCACTCTCAGCACCCCAGTGAGTCCGAGACCCAGCGAGTACGGTGACGTCCTCCCTGCCCCTCCCCCCTCCGACGCCACCCACTCCACCCACCAGCCGAGAGGACGAGGGGTGTCCCGTCCCCACCGGCACAGAGGACGTAGTTTGTCTCCGTCTGCTTCTTCTGTGCTGGTGGGTTTGGGAAGCTCCTCACACACACAGGAAGCCGTCAGCTGCTCTTTGCATCTGCTCACAAGTCAAGAAGGAGACAGATGCATTTGTCACATAGAACACAGTATGTTCATGTAAACTGTATGTACTGTATGTATACTGTTTACAGAGTAGCACAATACAAATAAATGTGTGACAAACTTTCTAAATATGTCTTTGTATTGGAAACAATATTATATTTCTGATATAATTCAAAAATCTGACAATGTACGACAATTAATATACAATAAATATTGTGCAAGTGATCATTTTATATCTTTTTGATTTTCATTTGACTCAAAGGCTGTTAGTACTGTTAAGGATTGATAAATATAATATTCATGTTGATATAAATAAAATAGGGAAAGCTTTAGATTACTGCCCCAACGTGCAGCATAATTCTTGCCAATTTAATTATAACTAAATCATAAATAATTGAAATCTTTACTGATTGTTAACTAGTACAGAACTGATGACACATACATGTAGGTGCAAGGGAACAAGATGTGACGTTAATGAATAAGGGGGAAACAATGTGGGAACTTAATTAATTCATATCATTATTATAATTTATATATACATTTATGACTACATATATGTATGTATATAGGTGTGTGAATGAAATAGAAAAGTTATTGATTAATACATTTGATTTACAATAACTATAAATGATTGAAAATTAGTTATTTAACATAGCAACTGATTGAATTATTAACTGATTATTAATTTAGAAAAACTATATTCTGAAAAATAACTATGAATGAATTATTGAATATATGATTGAAAAACTGATTAAAACTAAAACCTTGACAGTATATTAATATCTGGATCCAGTAATCCTTCTGAGCAGGCATTCTAGGCAGGAAACAGGAAGTCCTCTGTAGCGTAGGCCGTCTCATTTCGGAGACCGCATGGTCCAGCCTTCGCGGTGCTCAAAGGACGGCTGGGTCCTCCGAAGGATGCAGCCCCTGAATTGAGACACAGCTACTGACTCCAATACAGTGGCTCGGATCAAATGGTTCATCATCTGTATGGAGAGTGTAATGAACCCAGCTTCTACTACTCTGGAGTTCAGGAATTAAATTAAACACCGTGCAACATTTTAATTGAAACTAACTGGTGGTCAAAATCATAGCTGCTCAACATCAGTATCCGTTATTACAAAATGGAAAGAATATGACAACAAAACAAACCTTAAAGAGAGGGCCAAACCCCAAGGACCAGACAAGGAGGACATTAATCAGAGAGGCAATGAAGAGTCCAAAGGTGACCGTTAAAGAGCTGGAAAAATCCATAGGGAGGATTTGAGTTTCTGTCCACAGGACCACTTTAAGCTGTTCGGTTCATTTGGTTGTTCTAAAAAGATAGAAAAGCTACAGAACGCTTTAATTAGCAATGCCAGCTAGTGACATACAACACAGTGCAGAAGGGTCGGTGGACTGTCACTACACAAGTCCTGTTTCATGAATGGAGCATTTCTTCTTCTTTGTGTTGTTGAACAGCAGTTAGCACCAGCTGATGCGCTATACCACCCCCTTTGCATAACAGTATTATGTCGGTCAAATTGGTGAAATTCTGCATCGTATTCCCCAAAACTAGTCTTGTTGAGCCGCAACGTTTGGAAATAATATGAATTCCCACTATAATAAATAGTATAAATGGACCATGTTTACCCATATTTCTGTTCCATAAAACCATATATGTAACAAAATGCTTATTGTATTGATAAGTGTTGTTCACCTGCATCGGAAATGCTGACTTAAAGTCCCTCTCTTTGTTGTCCGGTTGCAGTCTTTCTCTCCATGAGCACAGCTTTTCTCACTAACCGCACACTAACAGGTGGGACGTGAAATACGTTGAAGGCAATGTTGCTGTAGCCTTCAACGAAGGGCAGAGGCCGATGCGTGTCCTGGAGCAGTTGTATCTTGGTGACGTTCGCCTCCATCAGCAGGTGTGTGTACATTTTCATGTCGAGATTCTTGAGACTCAGGTCCTCACATTTGTCATATCTGTTAATGACGAGGGTCCCCTTATAAGGGGACCTAGTCACATGGTCATTTGTGTCATATTGAACACCAGTGAACACATATTAATTAATAATGATGTCGCATACCCCGTGAAACGTCAGAAACCTGGGATAAAATCTTACAAAAAACATTTGAACATACTCCAAACACAACTCAGTACTCAAACTTAACATAGCATAACTACAACACCATATTCATATTTTGCCAGGAGTGTACACACTCGGGACATTTCCGGACTTAGCAATCATAGCTTGATGCTAACAAACAAACCGAGATAGCAGAAAGAACGCCACGAACACAACGGTTACGGTCATAACCGTAACATTTCTCTCCGTCATACTATCGCTGAGATATGAGCCCAACAGACACCAGCAACACAAATCACATTATCGCTTTATGATCATAAATATGACTCACTTTTGACGTTTTCAAGCCGCAAAATTGAATATCCTCGCATTTTTCTCCGGAAAAGGTTCAATGGACTTCCTGTCTAGCAACAAAGACACACCTTTCCTTCGGAGGGGGTCATTTCACCCCACAGGGGAAGGCGTAACATGCTGTGTCCCCCAGAGCGTGCAAGTCACTATTTTCGGAGACTTGATGATTTTGACTGGCTAACAGTGCTGTCACTCATTTTCAAGTGATTAGCTCAATTCTATTGGAGCTAACGAATACAGAGAGGTATGTACCATGGAGGTCGGCCAATGGGAGCCAGAGTTATTGTTCTGCGTAAGTATAAAAACTAGGAGTAAGCTGCCAGCTGCTTTTACGCACAGCTGAGCTGAGCTGATTACGCTGAGCTGATCAGCTGGAGCTTGGTTTAGGCTGCCTTTTCACCGTTCGTTCATTTTTAGGATTACCGGTAATTAGTAAGATGTCGAAACAGAAGACTTACAAATATAATATAAAATAATATAATATAAAATATAATATAAAAAAAAATATTATTATTTTTTTCCCAAAAAAAGCCAGAAATTGCTGCATTTGGATGTATTTAACACCATTAGTAATTTATAAGTGAAATATGTAGTTTAGTACATGAGGAAATTCAAATGGCACACATGGCACACATGGTGCCCAAATGCACATTTTGGAAATCTCATTTTGTCTGCTTCACTTTATCAAAGTAAAACTTTGCAGAGAGACTGTTCACATATATGTGCTATGATTTGGGAGATGTTTTAGGCTGGGGGCTGCATCATTTCAATGAAATAATAACAATGAAGGGGCTTTTTTTTCAGGCGAACCTGAAACTTTTCAATTTGAGCTGTGTGCCATGTTCATTTACTCTTAACCAGCAACTTATACACTGATATTTACACATCTGAACAAATCTCACAAGTGTTCCTTTATTACAACACATCAAATTATTCAAATAGACCTTGTGCTTGCAAAGATGCACTCTTTTGAGTTTGGGTATGCAATTTTCGAGCAGAGGCCTAAAAATAGGGCTAGGCATTAAGAGGTTAAAAAAATAAAAAATACAAAAATGACTGCGATAGTAATGTTGGGTGCATTATTTTTGGACAGATTTTTGTTCAAAACGAAAACACTAACCTCCAGTTTCTGTTCTGCTCTAAGAAGCGAGATACTCCGGTTTCAGTAGCATAGGTGTCGATATGGACAAAGACATCTGAGGTGTCAGAGGCATGGTGTAACAATGTGAGAAGCATGCATTCAATGACTGATGTCAGTATACAGTCTTATCATAAGACTGGTGGAAAATGTTCTAGGTAGGGCCATCCTATCAATTTCAGCAAACATCCCAGTATGATTTCATGCAAAAAAATGAAAGTATCAAACACGCATTACTACTATGCAGTTAAATATTTAACATTTATTCCAACACGAAAACAATCAGTAAATAACACTTATATAATATAATATGTTTATTTATTGAGATGCCCCTATGGACCTTGTTATAGGAGGTAAAGATCAGGAGAAGTAACATGAAGTGTAATTATGAATACTGATGTTAAATTAAGCTATGATGAGTTTTCACTGTTAATGTAACATCTCTATTACATGTTGATGCCTCCATGACCAAGTTAAGCAGATGAGACTGAGGACAACTATGTAGAATGTTCACTTTGCCCAATATGTAGCTTGACAGAGTTCTCATGTGTGTCCTGGTGTTCTTATGTTTCCTTACCTCCTCATCCCTCACTCCCTACCCTGGTGTTCTCATGTTTCCTTACCTCCTCATCCCTCACTCCCGTAACTGTCCGTGCTGGATCTGTCCCCGTTGTTTAAATAGGTTATTAGCATGACGTCATCCAGCTAGCCAAACATGTCTGGTGTACAGCTAGTACAGAAGCTTCGCATGTACTGCTTCCCTTTCCCGCGAGTCTGCTGTTTGATTGTGAGGTCAGGCTGATCTGATATCAGCTCTTTGGCTGCAGAATCTCCGCCAAAGTTCTCCTCTCAAACGGGTCTTGGAGGAGGAGTGCTCGCGCTGGCGCGGGCGCCTGTAGAGACTTCTCCTGACGAGAACGCGCAGCTAGGGGGGCTGAATCTATTTGAGGGCGCTGATTGGCTAAATTGTATGTCACTCATTTATATCTTTCATCAGCAATTGGCTAAACTGCTTCATAGACCCGCCTCTTTTGGGCTAAAACGATTAGGCCCCCCTAGCTGTGCGTTCTGAGACGTGTCGTGCACACAGGCAGAGAGGACGAGCAGACGAGCACACAGGCGGAGAGGACGAGCAGGAAAAGCATATATTTTGCGCAGATATCATATTTTACACATATTACTGGGTACATTCCACAGTTCAAAAACACAAATATTGACAATTATTGATTATTATAATTTTTTTATTTTTTTTTTGTGTGGCTCAAGGTGGGGCCAGGCCCCATGGCCCTCTATTGACCAGCCGCCACTGGTGGACAGTGTTGGTTCGTCTCTCCCTTCAGCAGACAGGACTGACGGGCACACCCCTCTTGGGTTTATAGGGTTTTTCCATGGTAACCATCTTGATGCAGTCTATGATCGGACAGACGCTGAGGCACAGAGTGCAGCCGGTGCAGTTGTCAGTCACACTGGGAAGGTGTGTCTCTGGGTCGAACGTTACGGCCTGTGAAGACAGTGAACGGGTCGTGTGAGCGAGGACTGAGCCAGTTAAGTCTTCAAAACAGGGAGTTCTGTGACTGACTGACATACCTGGTATCCAGAGTCGTTGCAGGTCATGTAACATTTTCCACAGTTGATACACATCTCTTCATCTATCACAGCCTGGACCTGAGAACACAGGGAAAGATCATGATTATGATCAATTTATAATCAATTTATTTCATAAATTCATAAATAAATAAATACACATACACACATATAAAACAGCATTGAAAAATATAATTGACAAAACATTGTATGAGAAAAGCTAAATAAATGAAAAGTACAAAAACAAATGCATAAAGAAATAGTCAAAAAGTAAACGAAAAAGTAGGATATAATAGAATAGAGAGTGAAAAGTAAATACAATTTAGAACAGGTGATATTCTCCTCCCTGTTTATATCCAACCTCTCATCACATCAACATTTCTTGTTTCCTTAGTCCATTGAAGTGTTTTAGACGTATTCATATTTTCCATAAAGAGTCAAAGATCTATAAGTGATTCTCTCCATTGAGAGGAAGGGATACATCTTCCTGATCCACTGACCTACATGCAGCCTATTCACATGTATCCCTGATAAAGCTATGAGGTGTTTAACATTAACAGCAAGCACATGTTAATAAGTGATTTATTTTTGTTTCGGAAAATTGGATCAACTGGATATTTGTCTCCACAGCACTCTGAATAGGATAAGCGGTTAGAGATAATGGATGGATGGATGGATATATATGTCTAATATGAAATTAGGGTACAGAGGTAGATTTATGTCCAGTATATTATACATTGCATGTGATACCTCCTTGCAAAACTTTGGAATCAATTTGCACTCCCACTGTCTTTAAAGTTGCTTTGTGTCTCATTGTAGTTGTTTTGTGTTACTTTGTGGTCATTTTGAGTCTCTTCCTGGTTGATACTTGGAGATTACATTTTGTATGTGAAGGCCCATGGGTCCTGACACTTTGGGCCCATTTGGTCATTTGGCCTCTATTTGGGTTATGCCAAGATTTCAAGAATGTTGTAAAATAATGTATTGCGTACCATAATCTTTGGGCTTCTGTTCATTTTGGCGGCAACAACCTCACTTAAAATGTTTAATTCTTAAAATATAAAAGGGGTATAATATGTGAGAATATGTGTACCTGCTCCATGTTGTTAAGGTCCCGGTATGCTCCGATGTGGCGCAGCGCTCTGGCTATCACGTCCTACAAACACACACACACACACACACACACACACACACACACACACACACACACACACACACACACACACACACACAGTATCCACAGTGGTTAAAAAAGTATTTCACAGGCCAAAGCACAATAATACATCCGAAGGAGTAGAGTGTGTGCAGTGTGCCATACCTTGACTGCAGGGACAGTTTTTTTGGGCGCGTCGCCCCGGCTGATGACGGCTTCCTTCACAAAATTATTTTCGTTTCTCAGCCTTTTCTTGTACTCTGCGATGGCATCTGTCCTCTCCTGGAGGTACGGCCCAAAGCTAGGGAGGCTCTACCAACACACACACAGATGGCAATGGTAGTAGTACTATAGTAACATAATTAATATACTAATACTGAAGTAGTAGTATTGGTAGAAAGTGGTGGTACCTTTCCCACCAGGTCTTCCAGTCTGGGAACTGGTTTCCCCTTCTGATGTCTCTCTGTTGGAGGAGACTGGCCATCCCAGTCCTTCAGCTCCAAGCTCTTCAGGTACAACAAGGCCTTCAGACCTGAACACACATATCCACCGTGATGGTATCATCATGCAGGTTAAATATCCGAAAGCAGAAGCATCTGGACACATTTGACCATTTTTAGGTTGGTGGTTATTTCAGGAGAACATACAAAGTGGGTATGCAGAACTCTTCAGAGCTGAATCACAACATGAGTATGTAGGTAGCTTTTCAATCTGTTATGTCGATACAGACTTCAGTTAAAAATACCCCAGAGTACAACCTGTTGAGATAAACAACAGGTTAACCGGCCCCATGGGTCATTGTTTTAGATTTTCAAGAACTAGAATAATAACACTACTGAATGCTAAACCCATGCATTTTATTGTTATAACTAGAATAACTGCCTCTTGGTTGTATCCGCCAGCCAACTAGTCATGTTGCAGTTTTAACAATGTCAGTCAAAAATCTCATCACTTCGTTTTATCATATTAGACATTTGTGTGAAACTGTCATAATTAGTATTATTTTTAAATTATGGCAAAGAACTTTTTTCCCATGGAAATGGGATGGATGCATGGAAAAACAAAAGAATGTCTCCAGCAATGGCTGAGGGAATGAAAGGACGTCACAGTTCATGACATTATAAAAAACATCCAGTGATGTTTGTCATTATTGCTTGTTGCTTGTTTCAGGGTCCAATATGCTTCATGTCTTTTCTCCAAGGAGAATATATATGAATACAGAAACACAGTTACACACCCACACAGTAATCCTCAATCACTGTGAAGTCCTGGTTCTGTACTGCACTGCACACCTGTGGGAGTCAGAGGCAGGAAGACAAACAGAGGTCAACAAAAACCTAATCACAACCATATAAAGTAAGATTTAATTTTGCTTCAAATAACTGCAATTTGTATATTTCTGTCAAATACTGCTGCTTCTGACCCTTAAATTGCTATATTGAATGAATGAGTTTAAAAATAGTTGTCACTGTTTACACCGTGGTGCCCTCAGCTGAAAACATCCACAGAGCTTGTTCAAGACTTAACTCTGAGGATTGAAGCGACAGTATGAACCTAACTGGATAATTCAAATACAAATACATTCATATTTAGACAACATTTCTTTCGAAGAAACTGAAAAACACAGCGCAGATGTAGGAGAACAGGAATATGTATGTAGTATAAGTAATAAAAGATCATCTACAGGGATATTAAACTGTAAGGCAATTCAGATTAGTCTTTAAAAAAAAAGATGTATTCATCGACTTCACAATATGTTATTAAACTATTATTGCATGAGGGAATCAGAGCTGCATCAATATCATCACCTGTAACACCGAGGCCCCGGCGTGGAGAAACTGTAGTCCAGCCTCTGCTGAGTCGATGCCTCCGGTGGCCAGGACGGGGAAACCAGGAATTGCTCTGGCGATGGCTGACACTGCTCTGAGAGCGATGGGTCTGATGGCATTACCTGCACACATTGTTATTCATATTAAGAGCTAGTTCAGTGTGGATGTCATGTGTCACTTTAATTCACTCAGTCATCCCAGGATCTTTTAAAGGCTAATGCTGTTGTATTTACAAATCTTACACGTAAAAGACAACCTTTGTTTTCAGTTCATTTCAAATGTGATACCTGCTTGTGGTAGGTTACAACGGTTACAGTTGGTTATAAGCACAGACTGTATATCGGAAGTGGACGTAGTCATCGTGACGTCACCTATTGGTTTGTGGACTGTCGTTTTGAAGTCTCGAGTTCGGCGATCTCGCCGTCGCCATCTTGGATTGCGGCCGTCGCCATGTAGTCTTTTTTGCAATCGAACGGAAGTTACCATATTTGGAATGCGGAGGAGTGACGTAGAGACGCCAAATATGGCTCTGGTAGAGTCAGCAACCTGTCAGTCGCTGTGTAGACCCGCCCTAATGCATCCCCTGCTTTATGATCTTTTTGACTCTAAATGGACCATAATTTACCAAATGAACATCATGCTGTGTTGAAGAATACTTGAAACTAGAGATTGAGACCATAAACTCATGTTTACAATGTTTACTGAGGGAATAAATCAAGAGAGAAGTAGAGTCATTTTCTCATAGACTTCTATACAATCAGACTTTTTGCAACCGAAGGAGTAGCTTCAGTTAGCAGACCGGAGGTTGCCGCCTGGTTATAAGGCAGAAGCCCCTCCCTTCATTGTATAAACTCGTGGGTATGTTAATTGGTATGTGTTTGTTGTCCATCTGTATTCATGTCACTGTCTATGTTACCGCATTAAAGATGGACTTGAAACACTGTGAAAATGATTTCATAATGTCTTCTGTGGCTGTTATGGAAGCCAGATTAATCTCCCTGAATGTATTCTTTTTTGTTGTTAATCTGTGAAACAGGTGATTTTCTTTTTGTCAGGATCATTTTTCTACGTCTATGTTGTTGTAGTACTAATTTCAGCCACAAGAGGCTGTTGTTCTAAATAGGACTAAATAGCATTTATGTTTTCCTCCAAGTGAGTTTTAAGGTACATAACTTGCTAACACACACTATGTGCCTTGTGTTTAAAGTGCAAGGAGAACACAAAACAAAAAAAATATTTTCCCCGCCTGTTTCACTGGTGCAAATAAAGCAAATCAAAAAAGTGACCCTGGCAAAACTTTCTTTCATCTGTTCTTAAAGGTCTAGTTTCTAGGATCTTGGGTTCAGATTACATCTCTAGAACCAACGTTTGGTTTGTCCGTTCCAGGCTACTGTAGAAACATGTTGGCCGGCTCTGTGAAGAGGACCCGCTCGGTATGTGGATATAAACGGCTCATGCTAAGGTAACAAAAACACTGCAGTTCTTATTTTCAGGTGATTATACATTCAAGAAAACATACTTATGAATATTATATTCCATTTCTGCCAATAGATCCCCCAAAATGCTATATACGGTTCCTTTAAGTCATAAACACAGGAGAGAAAACCATTTAGATCAGCCCAAAAAAATAGATCACCAGAATTACTTTTTCTCATTTTCCTCCCAGGGATTCCATCGGCTCCGGAAAGAGTGTTCCAAAATTTAAAAAAGACCCAAATGATATCATCTGTGTTGTCTCAACTTGGGCGTGGTGATTACAAATTTATAACAGAAAGCCGTGTTATGAACTGGAGGTGTTAATTGAACAGAGAGATTCTAACGAAAGACGCTATGAAGTTGCAGAATGGGAAGTGTAGGATCCAGTGTTTTTCTAGCTAGACTCACATTATTACGGACTAAAAATCCGGGTAATCCTCTGCTGCTTTAATTTACTCTTTTTAATCTGTCTTTATTGAAGAACTGCCACACATATTCTCTACACGTACCCTTTCACTACAGCAGTATCGGTAACCACCAGATAGTGTACATGTTTGTATGTTCGTGCGTTTCCTCACCAGAGACCCCTCCATACGTGGTGCGTTGGCCCTTCCCAACACTCGGCCAGGGGGAGCTGTCGGCCTTCAGTCCCATCATACCTGACACTGTGTTGGTGGCTGTTACTCCATCTGCTCCACCTGTAACACAGCGCAACAATAACAACAATCACATACATTCATTACATATCCTCAATGCTGATCATTTGCTCTATATATATATATTGATGGAAGGACGTCCAGTAGCAGAAATTAAGTGGAAGAAAGAAAAAGAAGTGAGCGTGGTGCGGTGAAGTGTGTCCACCTTCATGAGCAGCCATGGCGATGTCGACAATATTGGTAACGTTTGGTGTCAGTTTGGCAAAGAACGGAATGGTAGTGGCTGCACGCACCCAGCGGCAGATGTTACGCACCAACACCGGGTCCTAATCCCACAGACACATGAAAACACAAACATGTCAATAATACACAAATTATTCAGCATAACAAATTATACATTTTTGAAAGATTACATGAGATGGTATCCTCCATAATATGGCAGAGCAGGCTGTAAAAAAACGGAATGAACTGTGTGCTTATGACGAGTAAAATGTGCATCTACTGTACATCGGAATAGTGTGTGTGTGTACCTGTCCACAGGCCAGTCCCATGCCTCTCTCTCCCATCCCATGAGGACAAGACAGGTTCAGCTCCAATGCATCTGCTCCTGATTCCTAAACACACACACACACACACACACACATTTCCATTTCAGACCGTCACAAACCACACAGTTGCAACCTGTGTGTGCACATTCAATAATTACACAATAGATCCTGTAACCGGCATGTGGTTTTCCTCACCTCTGCCATCACGGCTATTTCTGTCCAGTCTTCCTTGTTGTAACTGCACATTATACTGGAGATCACCACCTGACAGAGAGAGACGGGGAGAGGGTTTGTTTTCAAATGTGCGTTCTTCAATCACACACGTAATATTTCAGACACGCAGTGACTCGGGTGGAAGATGAATCTCACCATGCTGTTGGATCAGACAGTGTAAATAGCCACTGTCTGTTTGTAATCTTCTTAAAAAACATCTTAGATATTTTTGTTGAAAGTTTCATCACATCCTGACAGCAACCAATGAATTAAAAGGGGGAAAAGGAAAGAGATCTGGTATCTGTGGCTGTCACAGGACGTTATTAAGCTCCTCCAATCATTTCATTTGGCCCGAATGTATGCTCGCCACCAGAGTCCTCCACAAGCTGCTAGCTTAACAGCTGTGAGTACTAACAATAACCATGTTTGTTTAGGTTCATTATGGTAATTTGGGGGGTCGTGGCTTTGGGATGCCCAAAATGACGGGCTGTCAGTGTTGTTGCAACACTGGGCTGAGTTTTTCTGTTGGATACTTTTTTAAATCTAGCGCACTCTTGCTCCTGCTGGTTTGTCAAGTTGACCAAGCCCTATCTTTAACACTTTAACACACATAGGCAGTCACCACACTTGGCAACATTCTGCCTGCTGTTAGTAACTCTCTTCATGTTTCTTAGTAAAGTGCAGTCATGACTCTGACCGTGACGAGGAAACTTACATTGTTAGGGAAGTCCCTCTTCAGCTCTGTGACTGACTGACACCAGTAGGCTGCCGTCTTCTCGCTGATGAGCTCGATGTTGAGGAAGGAGCCCTGACCCGGTCCGTACATGTGACCTGAGGTGGTACCACGCACAATGCGAGGAGACACGTTGGTCACCAGATCCTGCAGGCACAGATTCACAGAGGCAGTGGAGTCTGTGTGAATGGTTGTTTTTATGTAACTGGGTTTCCATTGGTAAATAGACTCAGAATCCACTTCCATGTCATGCATGTATATGCATGTTTCCATTAATGCAGACATATTACCTGTAGAGCTAATAACACATGGCATTCCCTGAAACAGAAGCTAAAACTCATTTATTTGAGCTTTTACTGACAGAATACTTCTAATAATGGCATTACTTCAGAGCTGAAACAATCAGGTCATGAATCAGTGGAACAAAAATCAATTAGTAACAATTCTGATGCCAACAAAACTTCTGGTTCCAGCTTCTTAAATATGAAAACTTGCTGATTGTATGATTGTATCACAGTAGCAAACTGAAACTAAAAAGGCTTTGGACTTTTGGTTGGACAAAAAATCTGAATTGGACTAAATTGGGCTTCATGACACTGTGATGGATTTTTCTTTCTGTCAATTTACAGATTAAACGACTAAAATTAGGCTGATGAGTTCAATTGTATGTGAGAGACTAGCTGTGACAGATACACACGCACACATGACTGAACACATGATCTCCCAAATAATAATGACTGGCAGACTATAATCCAAAAGTGAAAATGATTGTTGGGTGCAGCCCTACAATATGTTGCTGGTTACCATCTCTGTTAGTGCTGCCATTTAGACCAACAAACTATACAAAGAAACACAACAAACTACAAAATAACCAAAGTGAAGTGGGTAAATGGCTACAAAAGTGGGCTCCAGAATCCCTTATGTTTGCATACTAATGTGCAACTCTGAGTGCTTGCCTGGTGGTACTTTATATTGTGTGTGTGTGTGTATGTGTGTTTACTCTACCTTATTCAGTCCAAACGTCTTGGTCAGAGCGAAGCCCCATCCTTGCTCAAAAGCCCTCCTGATCATGGCAGTGCTGGTGGTGGGAGGAGCAGACGCCAGACCAAACGGGTTGGGAAACTTTATTCCACACACCTCAACGCTGATGTCCACCTGATCTATAGCGCTGTAAAACAGCGGCAGCTTCGGAACTGGGTCCACTGTCTGTCCATGCAGAGACTGCAGGAGCAAGGGAGATGGGACGAATATGTTACAGCCTATGTTTAATTCAGTAATAAACTGGGCAGGGGGGGGGGGGCAGGCTTCAGGCTGAGACCAATTTACCTGCATGTATCTGTGAATGTGCCACGAAGCCTGTTTGCCATCGTTCACCGATTCCACGGTGGTGTTTGCCAAACCAGCAATGTCTCCTCCTGCAAACACCCAGGGCTCACTGGTCTGCATGGTGTCGGTGTTCACCTCTGGAGTGCCCCAGCGGTTCATCTTCACAGGAGCCATGGCCTCACTTACTACACACAGACACATACGGAATATGGATCTGATTATGCATGAAAACATGTTTTCACCAAATTAAGGTTACTATGACGAACTTACACCTGGTTCTGAAACTGTCTCAGTTTAATACCGATGCCTCTATATGACCTTCATCAGTAAATGAGACCAACACTGACATTAAGCTGCTGGGGACCCAGACCGTATTACTGAGCCCGCTGGGGGGAAGGGAGGCACGGGAGAACCAGAACCAGGACTGTGCGGGGCTGACTATCAAACCCTTGCTGCAAGAAAATAAGAGGTTTTCTAAAGGGAGTCTGGTGCAAGGGAACACTACTGCTTTTGTCCACAGGGACAACCACAATCAATGCAAAATGTAAGTTCCTCGAAGTAGCTTTGCTATTCTGCATTCAGCTACAACATCACTCAGTAACAACTCCTGCAATTATGAAAAGCTCAAAGCTGTTGTGCAACAATGCAAATATGTATTTTCTGGGACCTTTTCCAAAGTCGTACAGACCAAGAGACCAAGAGTTTGTAACAAGCCATATTGGTTGATTACATATGCTGGTCATCCTGTGCTCAATAAATTAAATTTAAAAAAAATGTAGGTTTATAAAATTCAGATGGGATACAAATCAGCTGTATGAGTTAGCCTTCAAATACCTATATTAATTCTATTATATTTATAAAAATACAAATACCACATATAAACATACAAAAGACTGCAAAAATACAAAAACACACACAAAATACAAAGATACAGAGGTTTACACACATCTTCTCATTTTCAACACACATATTAGTTGACTGATTTGTCAGGGCAAAGCAAAGAGGCTAATTGTTGGTCAGTCAGTCCGTCTGATTGGTCAGTTACCTTGCGGCTCGTTGAGCATGGAACCAAAGGCACTGATGATGTAATCAGCCTTCAGCCTGACAACTTGCTCTTCATCTTCCAGCCAATCACCTTCCTCAGTGTGCTCGGTGCGACAGAACTGTAACCCGGCAACCTGACCGTTCTTCATGATGACCTCACGAGGAGACAGGAAGGGCAGGAACTCACACTTCTCCTCCTTAGCCAACTCCATCTGACAGGAAAAAAACACGTGTTCAGCGTTCTCTATGTTTCCATCTGCGTATATATCTGTCCATCCATCCCTCATCCGTACCTCCTCAGGAACAGCCCTGATGTTAGTGAATCCCTTCCTGAAGCAGACGTAGACTCTCTTGGCTCCGCAGCGCAGAGCCGAGGTGGCGCAGTCAAACGCGGTGTCGCCGGCCCCCAAAACTATCACGATACCTCTTAACTCTGGCAGAGAGGAGCGGCACTGACACATACCTAGACCGAGTGAGACGGAGACAGAGAGACACAGTAATATGAGACTGTCCCTGACGCGCAAATATACCTTTCACCGCTGAAACGTTTTTATATCTGAACTAGTTAGATTTCCTTATTAATACCTACAAATATTTGTTAATTGAAATGATGTCACCAACGAAACTGTTGTGTGTGTGTGTTGTATATTTCCCGTAAATGGTTGATGTCCACTATATCCATGCTTTGTGTGTGTATGTTCTTGTACTTGTTACATAGTGAGGACCAACTTTTTAACCAATGAGGCTATTTTTGGAAAGTGAGGACATTATGGCCAATCCTCACCTCCTCCCAGGCCTGTTTGAGGGTTAGGACTTACTTTCAAGCTTCAGGCTAGAAAACGGTTCATGCTAAGGGTTGGGGTCAGGCATTAAGTCATGATGGATAAGGGCAAGGGGCTAGGGAATGCATTATGTAGATGAGGGTCCTCACAAAGATGGAAGAACAGGGATGGGTGTGTATTCACCGCAGTACCTTTCTTGCTGGCAGTGGCCACCATGGGCAGAAAGTCTTTGGAAGTGAAGAAGCCTTGGTCCATAGTTAAACCCTGGAAGATGTTAGCTCTGTTGGCCTGAGGGAGACCTGGAGACACACACAGATACATTGGACAAAAAAACAGTCAAACTGTTTGAACAGATATGATTGTCAGTGAAACAGTTAAAAAATTCCACTATGTCACACACACACACACACACACACAGATACTATATGTATACCGCTGTTAAAGATGGATTAAAAGGTGTAAAAACAGATGAATGTTTAAAATGCACATCCATTTGGTCAAATGCAAAGAAGACGCGCTCACCAATCCCAATGAAGACAGCCTTAAATCCTTCCTGTTTCAGGGACGTCAAAGTCATTCCGTCAACACCTAGACCCTTCTCACACACCACCTGGCACACACACACACACATACACACAGATTTAACAACAACATGTAGGGATTGAAATGATCATCATTATTGGCTGAATGTTCATGAATATCCAATATCAAGAATCAACGTTGTCCATTTTCTATCCAATATGGGACTGACAATATATAGGGTATTTAAGGTATATAAGGTATGGTATCATATCTTAGTACACACTGACTCCATTAAGATAATTAAAAATCCATCTAACAACCAACAGAAGACACAACAATTATTGTTGTATGTATTTCAGCATTTTATAGGATGGACACAGTACGGACACTAAAACAAAATGTGTGTGTATGATAAGAGTTTCTATGAGTCATACCTTCACTCCCAAGTCCTTCATCAGGAGTATTTCAAACTGGACCACCTCATAGGGAAGCCGGAACTGGGGGATTTCTGATGTGCTGCATGGAGGAAAACACATTTGTTGAATTTTCTTTTTCCGCCTTGTTTAACGTTGTCTCATTCTCCTTCTCAACAGTGTCAGTGAGTCTGTCTTGCTTTCTGGTTGTGATTATTTTTAACAGGCCTGCATTCACTCACACAGAGACCCAACACTCCTTCATTAACACCAAACAATTTCCCAAAATGACTGAACATTTAGTTGCCAAGTAACTAAATAGTCAGATGGCCTTGCCACACTTTAGATTTTGCTGAATAAATGCCAGAAGTTTGTTTTTATTTTGCTTTAAATGTGAAATTGAATTACATTTTTCTACATTTCACAAAAGCATTTGCTGTATCTAAAGGCCTGCTTTGTACAATTATTTATCAGTATTTTTGTAACTGTATTATACATATATATATATGTGTGTATGTGAATATACAATTTCAACTAATATTATGCTTAACAATCTTTGATATGATGCAGTATGAAACACAACATGATGATGGCACATTACCTCAGCCCTCCAATGTACTTCTGTTTCTCAAATATCGTAATATTATCATATCCAAGACGGGCCAGGAAGGAGGCACAGCTGACTGACGCTGGACCACAACCAATCAGAGCTATAGGGGCGTTGTAAGACTCTGGCATCTCATTGGCTGGTGGGAGTTCAGGATTCCTGATCTGAGGGATGCCCATCTTGCTAAACACCTGGGAAGAAAATAACACACCCCCATATTTAAAATAATACGGTTATCAAGCCCATTAACAGACTGTTCATACCATAACACTGGTATAACTCTCAACACAACATGGCTGACTATGTGTAGCCTATGTAGCATTTTCTGAACAGTGGCTACTGTGGCCACAATTGGCAATGACGTGATGATGCTTAATTTTAAAACTGTCTTCTCCCATAAGAAAGGTTGTTTGGACAAGCAAATTATTACAAACCCAAAAATTATTTACATATATTGTTAGGCGGGTGTAGTAATTATTATAGGCACAAAGGAGGACATCAGGTGACGTAGTATAAAAAGAGACAAAGTCCGTGTTGGGAGGGAGTCGGTGAGGATGGAGGGGTCAAACAGGACTTTGACCCAGGACACTTCAGTTCGTCTCCCGTGTGGAAGAAAACGTTGACTTACTTTAACTTACATACGAAAGTAAACTCACAAAACCAATTTAACTTATGTCATGTACGTAAACTTAAATTACATAACAAACATAGTCTACTTATTTCAACCCAAAACAATTATCTTTTGCAAAAACCTCAAAATGTACTTTTATTGCCCAGACCTAACCAATTTGGGACAAATTGGAAATATTAACCGCAGGTTTAAAACCGCAACGTCTAGGTATGAGGACGTGTTGATCTCCTGCCACCTGTGGTTCGTATTAGAGGGTTTAATCAACTTGTTATTCATTTCATAATATATTGTAATGCTTTTACAAGTCAAAAAAGCGTCTACTTCATTGGCCATTGATGAGATTTTCCCGTTCCTGAGCATTCGATCGCAACTGATAACTGAGCAAAATCCATTCACATCCAATCTATTGATGTGAGATGTGGTTGACTATAATTTAAGATTATTTGGTCAAACTATAATTTGCTCGGTCAAGAATGAACTTTTACTCTCAAGAATCACATAATCAGCTCACAGATTCAACAATGACAGTTACACAGCAATGGCCGGCTAACTTTAGCTAACATTAGCGACTCTAAGCTGAGAGCTCATACCACACACGAGTAAGACTGCATCTGCAAAACTCCTGAGTGTGCTGAATTGAGCAATGGTGATATTATTATTTTAATTTTCATTTAAAATAATGAATGTGTTACTTCGCTTAAAAGTTAGGAAGTGTCGCTTTAACATTTACCTTAATGCAAAACAAATGATTATTTTAGTCATAAACTAGCTGCGGCTCTATCCTGATTGAACAGTTGCTGTGTAGCCCCGCCCTAAAGCATCCCCTGCTTCATGGTCTGTTTGACTCTAAATGGACCATCATTTACTAAATGAACATCATGCTGTATTGAAGAAGACTTGAAACTAGAGATTGAGAACAGAAACTCATGTTTACAATGTTTACTGAGGTAATAAATCAAGAGAGAAGTAGAGTCATTTTCTCATAGACTTTATACAACCAGAGGAGTCGCCCCCTGGTGGTCAGTAGAAATAATGCAGATTCTGCACTTCACTTTTCAGACTCGGAGGTTACGTCTGCTTCTTTTATACAGGCTATGGTTTTATACAGAAAACTTGACAGCTATAAATGTTGTACCTCGGTAGCAAACTGCTGAAGCCCTCCGATGTTAATGGGCCCCTCCTCAGAAGCAAATAAGTTGCAGCCCCCCACACACAGCTCTGACGTGGGACACACCATTCCACAGGTCAAACCCAGCGGGTTGTCAGAGAGGATGGCCCGCGCTGACCCGTAGTAGTTCTGGTACACACACAGACATGAACGATAAGATCATGTCATTAGTATTGCTCCTTAGAATTCCTCATTCATTCTTTGTTCTTTAGCATCTTCTTTGGAGACGACATTAAAAGAAGACTTTGTGCATGGATGCATGACTGTGTTCGTGTGTATATATTTTTGCTTTACCTTATTAGAGATGCTAGTAATAAATGACTTGATGTCCATGTTAGTGGGGCAGCTCTTCTGACAGGGAGCATCTGCACATTTTAGACACCTAAAGACAGATTTGACTTTTATTTGACAGTTTACTTTGTTTTGAAAAATCTTTGTTTCAGACTTGTCAAAGAAAGCAGCAAGCATCATGGCAACAATAATGCCAAGTCAGCAACATCCAACAATGTACAAGTCACCAGAAATATCACCAGTCCAAAAAGTAAAACCCTATAAATATGGGCTTGAGAATGAAGTGACGCGTTGATAATTATTATATTACTATTACAGTAATGATATTTAATATGCATTGTCCAAGAGATATAAACCAAATAAATTAAAATAAATAAAAAAATGTAGGTTACTGCTAGAGGAAAGAGTCAAAGGATCATCTCAGTGATTACAATTCATCTTGAGGTGGACATGAATGTGTGAACCAGATTTCATGGAAATGCTTCCAGCAGCTTTAGAGGTATTTCACTGAAAACTAAAATGTTGACTAAATGGTTGCCCAAAGAAAAAAAAACATAGGATCATCAACGGGGATCATGCATGTCGGAGCAAAATTTCTCGGCAATCTATCCATTTCTTCGTAGTAGTTGGTACAACAATATCTAATTCTGACCAAAGTGGTGGACCAATCGACAGACCGTCCCTGCAACATCAATGCGTCCTTATCTGCAGTTCGAAACTGATGTGCTATTACTTTCTTGTCCTATAGGTGGAGCAACTTAACAGGTGTAGAATTGGTGTGCTGATGCCCAAACAGCTCATCCTTGTAGGATATCATTAGCCTGCTAATGAGTGAGGTTGTGAGGTTGGATGTCAGTTGACAGTATTTCATTCTCACCTCATTGCTTCCCGTAGAGCTCCGCGCTCGCTCAGCGTTGTGTGTTTGATATCGTCAAAGTTGTTCTCCAACTTCACACAAGACTGAAGAGTGGGCGAAATAGAACGATGAAAAATGATGTCACGGAAACATGGAAGAGAGGAGAAAAAAGAATGTGTGGGTGGGCAGATGTGGAGGAAGAAAATATTTAATAAATGTTTGGACTAAAGCAGAGTTGTGTGTGTGTGTGTGTCTTACATCACAGTTCTTTTCCGGGTTTCTCTTCCAGTGTTTCTTTTCTTTCTTCTTGCTCGCCGTGGACATAACCTGAGTGTGAGTCTTCACCCTTGGATTCAGAGCCAGGATGCTCTGTACCAAATGAAGGGAAATAGATAATCACATCCATAATTATTAGATTCTGACTGACAAAAAGAGAATCTGAATATATTATTAGTCTCTGTGGTACTCTGTGTTTAGAAAAGGTTTTTTGATGACCCTTTTTTTCTCCTTTTGTTATTTAATTGAGAAACAAAAATGTTTGGCATCATCATAACTATTGGTAAGGATATGTTTATGGATTGTAAAACAAACAGGACTTTCACCCAGGAGACCGCTGTTCGTGTCCTGTGTGAAACCAAATGTTAACTTTACGATACGTAACATTATGTAAGAAAGTCTGCTAAGGGCGGTTGTCATTTGTTTACGCCAGTTACATTGTTGCAGTTGTGACTTTAACATTTGAACAAAAACCATGATGTCTTTCCTGAACTTAACCAATTGTTTCCCAACATCCGCCGCCGTGTCATTGTGCGCATTGTGTGATATGAGGCTAATTAGAGATGTAATTATGAAACATATTATTGCGTCAGAAACGTAGATATTACACTTATCAGTGGTGCAGAAATGTACAATGCCAGTGCTTTTTATGGATTTGCATTTATAATAACTTTGTCAAGACTTTTGCTAACCCAAACGTTTTAGACGTCTCAATGTTGCTTTCCACCTGTTACTCATAAACCACTACTGTTATCTGTCCTTAAATCCCCCCCCCCCCCTGAAATTTCTAGGAAGTTTGCTTGTTTGGATGGTTGGGGTCAGAATGATAAGATAATGACGGTCAGTGCACTGAGCTTATGCCACTATGCTTATGTTCTATGAATACACAAGAGCAGAAATTAAGGTATAAATGATATCCCGTACTGACGTCTTGTTACAACAGGAAATATGTCCAATTAAGAAATCAAGATCCAAACGTCAAATATGATCAGCACATGTTCTACGCTGTTTGAGGCCTTACCTAAAAGCCCTACCAGTCAGATAAGGAGACGGATCTCAACAACTTATTATAATCCATTTCTAACCACGTTTCTTTACACTTTTAACCCATCTAGTTGAGGTAAAACAAGACTCAAATACACACACAATTTACCTCAATGTCTGGAAGGTCTCTACTCAACATGATGCTTCTCTCTGGGTTTGGGGGACTAAAAGCTTTGTGAAGATCTTCTGGAGATTCTTGTTGCTTTCTGCATCAGATGTCCGAAGCACTGTCCGGGACTTCTCTGCTCCTTAGTGGATCTGTGTCCGTCCTTATCAGGCCCGCTCCTCTCACTAACAGTTAAGCGTCAAGTTGACCGGTTAAAGCCACAGAATGCCGTCTTTTCTCCAACTAATCTGTTGATAAGGTAGACCGACGGACGAAGCCGATAGGCTGTATCTCTCTGAAGGGGTCGAAGTTCTGCACAGCTGGACGGCGTCCTCGGCCTCTGGACAGATCAAACAATAACCACAGTCAACTACCAGGTCCAAACTCCACCCTAGCATGTGTATTTCTTTTAACTTCTTCCTACCTGTCTCAGCATTTCTCCACTTTTCACTTCCTCGTTGTAGGCAAGGAATATATATACTGTATATACATTATATTATATATATATTTATAATGTAATATATAATACATATATTAAACATATATAATATAATACATATATTATATATATATATATATATATATAGTATATGTATTATATAATATATAATATACTAGACATATATTATATATATATCATAATACATTCAATATAATAAAAACCCATTTTACAAGATGACATTTGATCATATACCTTCACCCATTACCCATTTTACTGAACGCATCATAATGTAACTGAATGGAACCTGTACATTGTCCGTTAGCACTGGTGCTGCAAAGGTTACTGGCTCTCCTGCCCATTTCAACACTGATTTGTTCACTTTTCGATCAACTATGGTCCGTTACACCGCCTGAACTCAGCCATCATTGATTCTATTGTTTTCACCTGTGCGTTTCCTACTGTGACATGTGAAAATGTCCGCCGGGGAAAAGGCCTATTGAATACAGTATGAATAGAAATGTGGGATTTATTCTGTGATTTTATCACAACAAGCCAAACATGTGTACATCAAGCCACATGCAGTACTGACTGCAATGAGTCAATTATTCAGAATAAGAATTCAGTGGTTCTAAAGGTTGAGGTTGGAACAAAGGTAATGTCTGATAACTCTGTAATGAGTGGACAACGAGTGAGAGAGCAGCTGGAAACTACAGAGGAGGAAATGCAGACAGATGCAACTGAAACCCAAGAAACCACAACAGCTGTTACAATTGAGGAGGGAGCTGTCGTTGGACAGCTGGATGAATTTCCTCTGCACGGTCTATTCTGATGAGAAACTTGTTCTTTGAGAAAAGAGGCAGGCTAATCTTAAACAACTTTAATGTGAGGGCTGGTCTGGACTCCTGCACGGGAGGGCCAGGGTCCACTCTGTCAAAGATTGTCAATTTATTCTTTAAGTCCCCGCTGGACCTTTATCAAAAGCACCGCATTGTGAATAAACATTACTAACTCAAACGTAACATTGTTTATTTAACTCTGCAACGGTTCCAATTTACGTCATGTGATGTACTGAACCTACTAACTTTGCTATTTTTTAACCTGGACCCTACCTCCCCATATGTCTGTGTCTAAGTGAATATTGGGGACAGCAATTTTATATATATATATATATATATTTTTTTTTTAAATCGGTCCAGTATTGATAATTAAAAACATTGTTAATATTAAAAATATATATATATATAGACATAGAGCTCACTAAAAACTAATTATGGGATAAATTCAAGAGCATGAACCCAAATTTCTACTTTTCAATTTTGTGATTCAACAGACACTTTGTAGAAATGTGAACAACAAACGTTTTATTTGGCGTGTGCATATATGTGTGTATCAAACGTCATTGAGATAGAGCATCGAGGCAGCAGTGGCAAGAAGGGCGACGGCGGTAGCCATGGCAACACCTAAACAACAGAGAGGAGAATTAGGACACACTGATTGGTAACACATTTAAAAAGTGGTTGATTATCTTAGTGCAGTGATTGTAGACGGTGATGATGAAACTACACCAAACACAAGCTAACAAACCATCAATTCTGCCACCTTCCACTTCCTCTGTGGAGAAATCAATTCCCTGCACAGTGCATGCTGGGAAAAGGGGCGGGGAGCAAACCGCACACATTACGCACTGTTTGCTTGTGAGAACCAATGATATCGCCTGGTCAATTCGAACTTCCTGGAGCACATTTGTCCCACTCGACTCAAGACTAGCATGAGCTAACAATGTTGCGAGTTGTAACGAGGTGGCAGAAGGTCCATGTGATTATTGGCTGTTGTGGTGATATTATAAGGATGTTTGTAGGTGTTACACTGGAAAAGTGTTTTACCAATGTAGTTGTTCCTCTTGGGCTCCAGCGCTTCAATGGTTTCCACGGTGGGCTCTGGAAAAACACCATTTAATAAACTACAATAATACAAAATCTCAACAACTCAAACGTGGTTATTGGGGAAGAATCAGGTTAAGGATGGAAATGAGAGAATTCCTTTACTTCAACTGCAATAATCTCATGTCAACAGAGCTTCACAAACAGGCTCGGTAATCACAGAGAGCTCGTCTTCACTGCCAGCGTGCGTTTTATAAGCACACTGCTCAGCTGTGGAAATGCTTTATGTCAGTTTGTGTTGGACTTTGGATGGATTTGTGGAGACTAACTGAGGTGATGATCCGTCTTCTCACGGCCAGAAACAAAGGTTTCTCCAACAAAACACTTTCTGTGCTTTTTGCCAGGTGAAACTCAAAACACTGCCTCGCCATTGTTGCTTCGGTTTACAACACGCCTGTCCAAAATGTCACTTAATCAATTTATTCGACTTGACATTTTGTGTAATATTATCATAATAAGCATACACAATTTTTAATTGTGGAAAAAAAAAAGCGTTTTGTAACATCACTGTGACTTTTGACCACCAAATTTTAATCAGTTCATCAGAGTCCACGTGGACGTTTGCGCCAAATTTGAAGAAATTCCTTCCCGGCGTTATCCGAGGAATTGCATTCACTAGAATGGATTGTGAAGCCGATGCGGAAATATTTAAACTTCTGTTATTTCTACTGGCCATCGAGGGCGAAGTCTATGAGAAAATTACTCTACTTCTCTCTTGATTTATTCCCTCAGTAAACATTGTAAACATGAGTTTATGGTCTCAATCTCTAGTTTCAAGTATTCTTCAATACAGCATGATGTTGATTTAGTACCCAACCTCTAGTTCTGCTTCCAAAGCAATCCAAAAAAGATTTAACGACAAAAACCAAGATGGCGATGTCCAAAATGGCTTCAAGGCTTCAAAACAGTAGTCTACAAACCAATGTCTACCAGTCTATGCTTTTATTCCAATGTGCTCTAAATAAAAATAATGATTTGGTGTGAAAATCATGAACCACATGGTGCAGCAGACACGGTGCGGACACACACTCCTCCTACCCGCTGCAGCGTCTCTCTCTAGGACTTCAGCGGGCGTCTCCTGCCTGGTATCCAGGTCTTTCTCGGCTACGTCAATGTCCAGCATCTCCTTCAGCCTGTCAGTGACCTCAGACAGGCCCTCGTCACTGAAGCGGTAGTCACACACACACACCGGCCCGCTCCCTTTCACCGGACAGAAGACACGATGAGGGAGGCAGAATTGATCTGAAAGAAAAGACAGTCAGAGGCACAGTGAGGAGAGCGGCTGAGATGGATTGAATTTAAATACCTGCCGAATGTTACTGTGGTTATTAATAAAGACGCTAAAGTGAGACGAGGTAAATTAGGAGAAACGGTAGCCACTGCTGCCCCAAGTGGCAATAACATGATAATGGCGTGTTACATTGTCCTTCAGTACCCAACAACCTCGTGTGTCAGTTGCTTTCAAGACATCGTCGACTGGACTGAAGGTGCATTCAGATATATTGTTCCACATTCACAGTTGTATTTTGATCCTGCATTGGTCACTTTACTCACAGCTCAGTTTGATTGAAATTTTCTTTTTAAAAATAATTTCTTTAAATAAATACATTTCAAAAAACATCTCAAACAAAAGAACAGAGTCACAAACAAATGACCTTTTACAGTGATCTGATCCAATAGGATAAAAACATCTCTGGGACATATTCTAGATGAAACGAAAGCTAGTGTTCACCTTGATTACAGAAACAAAAGGCAAAATAATACAAACAGTAAAGACGGCGATGACAATAAGGTGTGTGATACGAAGCTGCAGCCAGCCGTACCGGTGCGTGTCTGAGTCCTGTCTGATCGTGGATGGACAAGCACTGTGCTGGGGGAGGCAATGCGTTTACAGATTTAGTTTTTATGAAGAAGTCAAGTAAGCTTTATGACATGAGTCACCAGAAGCTACCGGTTGTACCAGACCGGACCAAACGAACACAGCAGCACCAAAACCCGGAGTGCATTGAAAGGATGCGTTTGACATATGATTAATAAACTTTGATGAGAGGATGTTACTTCTTCTTCATACGGTCTCACTAGAACATCAGCTGAAAGTACGTCGATACACTGTTTTTATGTTTCGCAGATTCATCTCATCCGTAACTGAACACAACATTGTATTTGCTTTTGTTTGGGCTTCACGAATGCAGCTGGATACAGAGGGCACATTCCAGAAGTCTCACTCAGTTTATTGTTCCAGTCGTTGAAACAGTCTTAACATTCTCTAAACTGTAAGTACATACGTCACAGCTGTAGTTGTTGACATGTTTTTTTTCAACCATGGAGTTGTTCCTGAAATACAAATCTCTGTACTATAAAGGAATGTCAGTTTTGTCCAGCTGAATGGTGTTGTGTATCACACTGAGCTTTTTACACTCAGTTCAACTGGAGGTACAGGTTTACTGGGAGAAGTCAATACTGAACCATGCTGTAGTACACAGAATCTTTCATGTAAAAAAC
This sequence comes from Lycodopsis pacificus, assembly GCA_028022725.1. Taxonomy (NCBI): domain Eukaryota; kingdom Metazoa; phylum Chordata; class Actinopteri; order Perciformes; family Zoarcidae; genus Lycodopsis; species Lycodopsis pacificus. The sequence goes on from CM051700.1 coordinate 4,671,663, forward strand.
CCAGACAAACCCTGCAACAATAAAAACCAAACAGCATGTCATAGATATTTATGGAACGTACATTTATGTCTGACAGCGTTTTATAATTGAATGGATCACTTTGCATGTGTTGGCTCAAATGATAAAAGTATCATTTTTAGCATTTGTGAAGACTATGACAATATCAAACTACATGCAAGCAGTCATTGTGCAAACTGAAGACAAATTGTACTCACGTGTTTTAGCACATGTGCAATTTGCTTGAATAAATAGGAAATTCTAATCTGTTGCCTAGGAAAGCTCAATCAATATGTGTGAACGTGTTCTCTCTCACAGCCAGAAACCAGAGAAGAAGAGTAGAGCTGCTCTCTCTCACAGCCAGAAACCAGAGAAGAAGAGTGGAGCTGCTCTCTCTCACAGCCAGAAACCAGAGAAGAAGAGTGGAGCTGCTCTCTCTCACAGCCAGAAACCAGAGAAGAAGAGTAGAGCTGCTCTCTCTCACAGCCAGAAACCAGAGAAGAAGAGTGGAGATTGGTTGACCCTCTCTCTCACAGCCAGAAACCAGAGAAGAGTAGAGCTGCTCTCTCTCACAGCCAGAAACCAGAGAAGAAGAGTAGAGCTGCTCTCTCTCACAGCCAGAAACCAGAGAAGAGTAGAGCTGCTCTCTCTCTCACAGCCAGAAACCAGAGAAGAAGAGTGGAGCTGCTCTCTCTCACAGCCAGAAACCAGAGAAGAAGAGTGGAGCTGCTCTCTCTCACAGCCAGAAACCAGAGAAGAAGAGTGGAGCTGCTCTCTCTCACAGCCAGAAACCAGAGAAGAAGAGTGGAGATTGGTTGACCCTCTCTCTCTCAGCCAGAAACCAGAGAAGAAGAGTAGAGCTGCTCTCTCTCACAGCCAGAAACCAGAGAAGAGTAGAGCTGCTCTCTCTCTCACAGCCAGAAACCAGAGAAGAAGAGTGGAGCTGCTCTCTCTCACAGCCAGAAACCAGAGAAGAAGAGTGGAGCTGCTCTCTCTCACAGCCAGAAACCAGAGAAGAAGAGTGGAGCTGCTCTCTCTCACAGCCAGAAACCAGAGAAGAAGAGTGGAGCTGCTCTCTCTCACAGCCAGAAACCAGAGAAGAAGAGTGGAGCTGCTCTCTCTCACAGCCAGAAACCAGAGAAGAAGAGTGGAGCTGCTCTCTCTCACAGCCAGAAACCAGAGAAGAAGAGTGGAGCTGCTCTCTCTCACAGCCAGAAACCAGAGAAGAAGAGTGGAGCTGCTCTCTCTCACAGCCAGAAACCAGAGAAGAAGAGTAGAGCTGCTCTCTCTCACAGCCAGAAACCAGAGAAGAAGAGTAGAGCTGCTCCACAGACAATGAACAGGAGACTGATTTTGTTTTCTTTTTTTATTATATTGTAGCGTTCTCAGTTGTGAAAGAGAAAATGTTCCCATATACTCAGTTCCACACTTTATACTTGACATCACAAATTTGGGTTTTAGCACTCTTTGGGAGAGTTAACTAATATTTTAGGACTGTGTTGGACCATATGAACAACATGTATGAGTTTTAAAAAAGGGCGTACTTCCCCTTTAACCTTCCCCATCAGGATGTACAGTACGTTTCTCTTTGTGTATCGCTGACTCAGCACTGTGTTCAACTCTTACTGAACTGGGTTTTGTAAAGTGGGTTAATCATTTCCCCACAGTTGACCTTCCAATGCATATCTTCCTGTCGGCACACACATCCCACTTCTTCACTGGGATTGGTTGACCCTAAACCCGCCCCCCACTCTGTCCTCAACCTTCACTTCCACTATCTGCACACAAAGGCTCATGACTGGCGGAGCACACCATGCATGTACCTCTCTGGTGTTTGTCCTTTTGTGACGTCAGCAGCTCCTCCAGCAGTATTTGAGCCCTCGTGGCCACCGTAGAGACCGCGTCCCTCTTCAGCAGCTGTCCACAATGGAGATTTCACAATTTAAAAAAAATAAATGATGGAAAGCTTCTGATTTAAGCTCGTATACAGAATCACAGCATTACCTTCTCGGCCAGTTTGGCCTTGGGTTTGTTGCTGTGCAGGTAAGCTCTGCTGTGGATCGCTCCTCTGATCGACACGCTGCCTCCACACCGCTGGACCACATCTGTTGACCTCCGCTCCTCCTGGCACACACAGGACATCATGGTTCTCTGTTATACACAGCACGTACCACATCACTAGGCCTAGATTTATGAGTCAGAGCGCTAGATATAGTTTGTATTTATGAACGATGCTTTAAAATCAGCTTCTTCTGGTCCCCTACCATACTGTTTAAATACCCTTAAAAAGGGACAGTTCATCCCAAAATCAGAAGTAAATATTTGGTGCTATAAATCAGTCTAGATAGTTTTGGTGTGAGCTCCCTAGTGTTGGAGGTATCGGCCGTAGAGATGTCTGCCTTCTCTCCAATATAATGGACTATAATATGGAATATAATAAACTACAGGCTCTGGTCTGTTTCCCTCTCATCAGCACGCAAGCCTTTCATATTCGATTCAATGTTCGAAGTAAGCTACAATTATCAGAACAATACAAACATGCAGGCTCCCTCATGTGGCTCAAAGGAGTACTGCAGAGATAAATCTGAATCCATTTTTATCTGTGGTGGACAGCAAAACGATTCCTTCTTGTGACATGTAGTTGCTGTGACGGGCGTGTGAGTGTTCTCTTACCGGTGTGATGAGTAGCTGAGCTGTGTACGTCTGTCTCACATTCCTCTTCTACAGAAAGATGTAATCACAGACACCATCACACACTCCCGTCTTCCACACAGTTAGATTCATCATCATAGTTACATGCAGCTTTAAGGTTTAATACATCATATTTAGGATTATTGTGAGGTGGTGTTTTAACCTCTCATCAGCCTGCTCAGGGCCCGTATTGATCAAGCGTCTCAGAATCACACAGTAAATATGTAAATACTCTGCTCTTCTAAAAAAAACAGTTAGATCGTAGAAATGATTAAGAGGTCTATTATAAATCTACTTTTTATAATATAAATATTTATAATATATATTTATTACGTGTTGGGGTCTGAGCATATGGCTTCAACATGTGCTGTGAACAAAGAGAATCAGGCCTTCCCTTTTGCAAGCAAAGGTTTCATCCTGATTGTGGTTTGATGAGAGCAAACCTCCTCTGGAAGGAATTTCACACTAGGGTGTGAATTTCTCCCCCCCCCCCCCCCCAAAACTATGGTTCCTGAATGCACCGCTGCAATCTCATTGGCCGAGAGCCAAGACAGCACCAGGACCCCTGTGGTTCAACCACTGTTCCACAAAACTGCCTGCAGCTCACACCTCCTTGCCTTTCCCTTCGACCTCCGTCGAGCGAGGGGGCACACAAACGCTCTCTTCCCTCTGGACTTCGTCCTGGGACCAGAAGAGGCACCGGGCCCTTCTCTCCCCCCCTAGCGCCACGCTGACAACAGAAGGCCCACGATGAGGACTGCGAGTCCTCATCAAACCCTCCGGCAGGAAGACAAGGACGAACCCCCTCTCTCCGCCGACGATTACCGGGAGGAACGAAACGACGTTACCTCAGCCGACGTTCACCCACAGGCCTCATCAAACCCTCCGGCAGGAAGACGTCTAATCCTCTCCTGACCGATGATTACCGGGAGACGCACGGACCACGCCGTCTCACCCGAAGTTTCACTGTCCCCGCTGCAGCGAGAACAGATCGGACCCGCGTGCTCCAGAGCGAGCTGCGCCACAGAGGACCGAACCGCACCAGCGCAAGAGCCGCGCAAGAAGCAGCCAGCGCTCGCCAGCCGGGCTGCAAAGCAGCCCCCACCTTTCTCCCGAGGAGAAAGACAAATCCTTCAACGGACCACTCTCACCGAACGAAACTTCACCAAGTAAGGTTCATGACATCTTGGGCATAGCTTAGCACTAGCTTAGCATTAGCATTAGCTTATTCATTTATGTGTTATTATTCCCGCACCCTGTTGTGTTCAATCACTGTCTTGTTACACCGCGTCATTGCGCAATTATCGCGGACCACGGAGCCCCGCTATATATTGTGTATTGCCTGCTGTCTGCATTAGATTCATCGCTGCTGGTGAATGGAAAGTTTGTGTATTATCACTGAAAGACTGAACCTACGGTGGCGGACCTTCGTCTCGCCGACCGAGTTTCGGGGTGATAGGAAACAATACTCTCATCTCACCACAGTGATAAAGATCTGGTTTGTTTGGGAATTTTCATTTATTTTATTACACTTCGTGTGATATTCTCTTTTCTTAAATCAGCTCTGTGAGCGGAGTGTAGAACCGTGGCTATCATGCACACGCCGCCGCCAGTTCCTACGACAGCGGCAGGCCTGTGCAGGATGAGACCAGCTGTTCACACACTCGCTTCGACAACACACGCAGAAGTTTGATTCATGACCCCCACCTTTGCTCTCTTTCTTGCCTCTCCCCTAACTCACACACACATAGTCTGCCCCCGGGTAACCCCGTTGCCCCGATCACACACGTGGTTACACACAGCACCACCGCCGCCACTTTGTCCGAGTCACTCGACTCCGCCATCTGGTGGTAGGTTAGCTGTAGTATCTCAAGGCCCCTCCTTTGTCACACACGTCATTACCCCCCTCTGCTAGTTTGGCTACGTCATTCGACTCCGCCATCTTTGTAGTTTTCGACTGTAATTTCAAGACCCCCCTTTCGCTCCACACACACCCACATACACACACACATATACACACACACCCTCACCCATCTTATTCTTTTCTTTAGGTATTAGGCATATAAAATTGTATGATAACGTTTGTTGGTTGCAATATTAATTGATCTGATCATTTATTATTCTGATTTAATAAACCCTGTTATACTTTAAGGAGCAGTCGTCTGTGATTACTTGTGCATATGTATGTAATGAAACTGTATCTAGTAGTCTGTGCTCGAATTCACCCTTCACTGTCACTGAATGCATAGTCATACGCAGACTATTGACATTATGAGTGACCACTAATTATGAGACTTAGTTTTATCGTTTGGTTATCGGTCCCTGTTCGCAGGATGGTGCCCCGTTATTATTAATAATCATTAATAATTGTTACTTACATTAAGAATTCTATTGATGTCAAGAATTCAGTTTCTTAAATGCTGATAACTCAAACAAGCCCCTATTGATCCCAACAATACAAAGTAATGACATGGACAGCTTTACCATTACTGAATTGTATTGACTGTTTCTAATTACAGAACATGCTTCAAATATTTGTTTTAATTACTCTGCAAATTAAATGACTGTACTGTGTATAATCAACATCTTCTAGTTCTGAAAAGTGAAGCCAAAGCTTCATGTGTTAAAGCTGCATTCTCTCTAGTGTCCACCAGGGGGCGACTCCTCTGGTTGTATAGAAGTCTATGAGAAAATGACTACGGCCAAATCCCAATGCCCCCCCTGAACCCTCAAGGACTTATTGACGTCACCTGGTAAGTGGGTGAGCGTGAGAGACTGTGAGGGCTTGAGATGGTGTAAATAGGAATGGGACAGCACTTTGCTGCAACATATCACGTTACCATGAAAACGACAAAAAATATGATGTATAATTGAGGGTATTCATTTTAACTTTGTACTCCCTGATTTGAACGTCTTCAGGCTCTTTCCTCACAAGATGAGAACTTCATATAATCTATTTACTCGTTTTTGTCAAAACAGCTTCAATGACAAAAGCAAATATTTGATGAATAAATAAATAAATATCTTCTGATTTCATGTTTATTTTTTGTTCCATCTTTAACCCTTAATGTTTCTGAGTAAATGTATTATGACAGGCTGAACACACTGATCCGTCCTCTTTGTTTACGTCTCCGTGCGTCCACTGGTTAACCGTGTTTAACGTCACATTGCAATGATTTGTGGGTAATTCCCTTAGGCTAAGTCAGCATACCATGCTGACTTACGGAAAGGGCTCATAAAGGGCTCAAAATGTCTGCCAGAGAGCCTCAAACACTTGATGATTTGACAGTGGGACATCCCTAAACCCTCACGGACTTCGCGGGAGCGCGCCTCAAAGTCTGTGAGTCCGTAAGGGGGGACATTGGGATTTGGCCTACTTCTCTCTTGATTTATTACCTCAGTAAACATTGTAAACGAATATGGTAACTTCCTTTCAAAGGTTGCAAAAAAACAAGATGGCGACGGCCAAAATGCCGAACTCGAGGCTTCAAACAAGCAGTCCACAAACCGATGGCTGACGTCAGGACGACTACCACTTCTTATACACAGTCTATGTGTATAATCCAAACCCACTATAACACAGTATGGTACATATTGTATATAAAATATGGCTTACTGTCCTCAGGCTATAGCCTAAAACAGTACTGTGATGTTGACAAATAGAGTAACGTCAGTAGCACTATTTCTGTAACGTCACCCAGTCTTGCACTGTAACAAAATGAACATGTAACCTGAGATATCCTTCACTATATGTTCCAACCAGCCAGAGGACATTGTGTAAGTCTGCTCTCACGCCGAACCCTTGTGCGCATTATCATCTTTACAAGGAGCCGCGAGCGTGATCAAAGCTGAGGACTGGGAAACAATGTGAGGACAGCGGTTTCTGCGGGGACAGCATGTGTTCTGTATCCTGCACATAAACCATATTTTAATAAGCTCAATGTAATCAAGCGTTTCCAAAAACATCTTTCTTCTCACGAGGTATTTCGGCCTGAATATTGTCTCCTGGCTTCTCCAAACAGCTTAGGACTCCTGTGGAGCTCTCCCACATCTTGGCAGAGACAGGAGTCATTTCCTATGTTCGGGAAGTTGATAAGAAATGCTTTTACTTCTAGTCCTAGGACCAAAAGCACATCACTCTGAAACTTCTCAGCCATTTAGGAGAGATTTCCTTCTCTGAGACGCTTGATAAGTACCAGCTGGGCTCTTGTTGGCAGCATTACTGCCAAAGTGCCATTGAGCAAAGGTCCAAAGCAGACGTAAAGATTGAATTTCTGTTCTATCAGTGTTGGTTAGATGTATGCAACCTGTCCTCCTGCGAGCTCTGAGTCGTCCACCAGCTTTTTCCCATCGATCAGACAAACTCCGCCCTCCAGCTGGTGTGCCCACACTTTGAGCCCCTCCTGAAACGAAGCTTGGCCTGAGAACAGTTCCACTGAAGTTCCTGAAAATGAATTTACGTGACTGTGTGTGTTTGCACGCTAACCTTTAGACATGTATCCATGTCCTCCGTATCGGTTCTATTGTCTGGCAGTGGCACCAACAGGTCCACGCTTAAACAACAGGACACCGTGATCCAGGAGGAACACACACCCGACTGGTACTTCCAGTCTGCTGGCTTGGCCACGCTCTGCAACAGCCAGTGGACATTGGGATGATTGATGACAACACAACGCTGCGAGTCTGAGATCTTGAGCACTTTTTGAAGGCAATATGCAACAGATTAAGTGTAAGGACTGCAGATGGAAGGCGTGGCTTTTGTGAGAAATGAATGAATGAAAATGAAAGCTGGAAACCAACCTTGGAGTCTTTGACGTCGAAGGTTCTGCAGAAGGTTCTAAGACGAGGGGTTAAGGAACATCCACACAAGGTATCTGGTAGCTAACTGATCCGACGCGCAAAAGGATACTTCCTGGTTTTGGGGTTGACGTGCAGCGCGACACTGTCGGTGACGTCATCATCTGCAGGGTTCCACAGACGCTCCGAGGAGATCAGGTTCTCCACGGCAAAGACCAGCTGCACACAGACAGCGCATAAGGTTCAGAGACAGAGAACACAGGTACAAGCACATAAGCATCATGACTATTCATTGATTTTTGATTATTGCACATTCAGATAAACAGAGCACTCCTTTCACTTCCATGCTGCGCTACATTTCTGCTCATGTACAAACATTTTGCATTAAATTGCAAGACTCAAAACAAGGTTCTTCTTCCCAGACGGCTAACAGACTAATATACAGTATATTACTCTTCTACTCTGACAGCAGCCACAACCTCCAGTAAAGCGTTTCACAGGCTGACAGCTCCCCAAAAGGGAGGTCGAAACATCTCCATCGCCTGCTGCTGGCTGGCTGTCGGTTTAGAAAGAGCTTGATTTGATATGCAGCAGTGTGGACCAATTTCAAAAACGGTCCCCATAAGTTTCTTAGACACGAAAACATCGCCTATGTTGAAAAATACTGAAGTTACCCTTTAGGATCTGTGGACTCCCAAAGCAGCTCAAGACACACCCGTTTAGATTTAGTCACATTTTATGGTGTTTTAATGTCTTTATTTGAAGTCTTTTCACTTATTTTTCATTGTGAAGCACTTTGCGAAGTTCTGCTGTAGAAAGGTGCTTCAAAAATGAACTTACTTGTCCCAACAACGTTATAAGAGATGGGGAACCTGCCCCCTGATTGTAATGCTTTTCTGCCCCCTAGTGGCCAGAAATGGATTGATGCAGCTTTAATAATGTGTGCATCATGTACAATGTATTTATATGAATCTCACCTGTCGGAGTGTGGTTACTGTGTCCTTGGCGTCAGTGTCAGCGACGATGAACACTCCCAATACAGACAGGCCTCCGGGCAGCATCCGAGACACCTGTAAACAGTAGCAATGCAAACTGTCCGTAAAGACTCCGTACTGGTTATCAGTGTTGCCGTCTAACTCCAATGAACACAACCCACACTGTTTATTACAAAACACATGTGTTGACATCATTAGATGGAACTATAGATGTGTTGACAATAACTTCAAAGTCTTTCTGTTCTTGTTTCTTTAATCCATCATCTTTCATTGACTGAATGAGCTCCCTGTATAAAGCATGTCCCAGTTCTTATCATGCAGTACACTTTAATACACACTTAAATACTCTAGACCACATGAGTGTGTGTTGGGATAGAGCCGTGTCCCTCTCTGCTCACCTGTCGAGCATGCTCAGTCACCCACTCCTTGTCCAGAGAGTTTCCAGCCGCTGCAGCAGACTCCTCCCTTTGGGGCGTCCGAGTTGCCTTGACGACAAACTCCCTCTGGGTTGAGCTCTGAAATGTTTAGTCATCGATATCGATTGACGTGTCGTCACTCACACATACAGCAAATACTCTTTCCCATCATATCATGTTGTATTATGAGACCACACCCCAATACCTCCAACAAACCCTAGACTCTAACTGACAGACGTATTGTCCGGTTTTACATCCTGAACTTCTCAGGTGTATTGTGTTGTTCTGTGTTACAGGTGAGGCTGTTTTTCTAGTTACATTAGTACCAACATGTTACTGCAGTGGTAACTGTTACAGCTGGTCTGAAGCTATGCTCAGTACCACAGATAGATGTCTGTGTACAACCTTACCTGTCCAATTAGCAGGCCTGTGACTGGACCTACTTGTTCACACTGTTTCGTCAGATATCCCTCCACGGCCTCTTCTACTATATAACTGCGACCCATTCTGCCTAAGGAAGGTGTGGAGAGAGAGATGGAGGGGTGATAGAAAATCAGAGTAATGTCTGCAGTGAGAAAGTGATGAGAAAGGAGAGACGTGGAAGAATAAAACACGGCTAAACAAGTGAAGACTTAACGTAAGCTTGACTTGTAACGTTATCTACAAAAAACAAGTAATTAAACCACGTAAAACTTAAAACTCAACATTGGGGTTGGTTAATGTGTCAGCCCCCTAACTTTAGCTAACCGATATTAACTCACTGCGACTAGCTAACGTTATGTAGAGCTCGTACAGCTTGAGTTTCAGGTGTCTAACTATGTGTCGTGGGGGAAATACCTGACAGAAGCGAGACAATGGGTAACTTATGAACCAGAAGGCAGGATACTTGCTGTTAATGTTGACAGCTTGCAGGGGTTCGTCAGCAGAGCAGCAAGGCTCAATTTACCAGCATGCGTTGGGCAATGACGTATTTCCGTCGCACAACGTCGTCATGCGTCAATGATCAAGTTACATAACGAAAGACAAACAGCCAACGAAACATTAATTTATTTTCAAGATAAAACTTACAGTGACCTTTAAACTTTAACTAACCAACTGCACATAATTAAAGTATTGTAGCTCTTCATATTACATGAATGAAAACAATACAACTAGTAATATTTGTAACGTTACCTCTGTCCGCGGTGGGATCACACTGGCGCGGTAGAAGTGTTTATGGCTTCCCGTGTGACAGCTATAGTTTAAACTAAGGTTTTCAATTCATCCTGGACTGTGTACTACAACAAAAAGCAGCGCCGTTTCTTTCAGTCAGTGCACATTCGTTATGACATAGTAGCAACAGGATTGTCAATGATTGCTTTATTTTGAAAGTTTCGAGTAGATATCCTGTTTTTACACAAGCGTGGCTTGACACGTTCGCAGTTCAGCGACCGGGTTTGTGGACAGTAGAACATTTCTATTTTACCAGAGTTTGGTGTCCATTTACTGTTATTTTTCAGTGGTGTAGTGTTAGGTGTAGATGGCGGCCATCCTGCTTCAGGTTCTGGAGCGGACGGAGTTGAATAAACTCCCGAAAGCCGCCCAGAACAAGCTCGAGAAGTTTGTAACGGAGCTGCAAAATGCTAACGAGGAGCTCAGGACGCAGCACGAGCGGTTCAAAGCAGACAGCGGTAGGTAGCTCCTACCCAGGAGACAGTAGTTAACCGGTTAGCATGTGCGATATGATGGAAACCTCATCATGGCTCATGTCAAACTTTAGTGCACTGTGAAGCTTTCTTCTGCTGCATCCGGCAAAAAATACAACGAATGCTGTGATTCATCCGCATTGCTTACAAATGCCCGCTAACGTTAGCTACGATGTTAATGCTAACTATGGCGCAAGAGTTTTTAGAGGTTTCCCTTGAATCCATCATGTTCAATACCTGTGTATGAGTTCTGCATATAACGTTCTATATTAGTATATATTAGTAACTACTGCTGATAAATATGTTTCTGCTTTAAAAAGTATTCTTTGGCAGATGAGACATGGAATAAAACTATTGTATTCTGTGTGGTGCAGGTACTATGTTGTTTGACATGTGTACTCATGTGTTGTGTATACTGTCCTCCGTCCCTACAGAACAGCAGTACTTTGACATTGACAGGAGACTGGCGGAGAGTCAGGAACAGATCCTGTCTGCCACCAGAGACGTGCAGACGCTCAAGGAGGAAAATAAGAAGCTCAGTGAGTCGTCACGCGCTTCCTTTTTACACACACGTTCTTCCCTTTGTGGGGTCGGCGCTTCGACTGCACCGCTTTCACTCGTTGGACTCAACTTCCTGATTTAAATGTTTGCCTCCATGTTCCTCTGTGTGAGCGGTGTCTTCTCTATTGTGCAGATGAAGAGCTGAGCGCTCTGAAGGGAATAGAGGGAGAGACCCCTGAAGATAAACCACCTCAACAGGTAGGCATGCCCATCCCCCTCCTGAGTCTGATGTCCTGCTACTGTTGCTTATGAGACACAACACCCAAAAATATAGGTCTGGTAATGAACTTTTTATAGTTTCAGAAACAGCTTCTGCTTGTTTTTGGATGCAATTTAAGCACATTTATTAATTCAATTCAATTACTTTTTTGATATCAGTAATATAGCAGAAGTATATTTTTGATTGAAGAGAGAAGTACGCAGATTTTTGGTATCGTGTTGAAGGTAAGACATAGAATGCATGATGTCAGTGGCGTTGGATTTTAAATATCTAAACCAGGGGTGTCAAACTCATTTTCACTCCGGGCCACATCAGCGTCACGGTCGCCCACAAAGGGCCGGTTGTAAATGTAAGACTGTGTAAATGTAACTACTCCTAACATATTGGTAAATAACTGTCTCTGCATTTGATTATTGTTTATTCAAGTCAGTTATATAAATGTAAAAATATATTTAAGCACATTTCTGTTATTATAACTTAAATCCTTTTAATTTAGGGTTATGAAACCCACATTACTCTATCAAAGATCAAACAATTAAAGAAAATATCAAAGACAAATGTTATTACAATAACTTTGTTCAAAGCTTAAAATCCTTTCAAGGGTGCGTTTGCACAATCCCACATGTATTTCATGTGTTGTAAAGCCACGTTTAAAGTAGTCTTCAATATACTCACAATACATTTCCATGTCACATGTACAGTAACCAGCCAAAGAGCTGCTTCTGTGACTGTGGTGTTCAAGTATCTCATAACTTCAACTTTCTATCTCATCATTTTGACTTTCTGTCTCATAATTATGACTTTCTAGCTCATAAATTCGACTATGGGGACATTTTTATTATCACGTCTAACTTAAAAACGTCTAACTGTTTTGCTGGCGGATTCGCGGGCCACATAAAATGACGTGCGGGCCGGATTCGGCCCTCAGGCCTTGAGTTTGACACCCTTGATCTAAACCAATCTGTCATGCGTGTCTTTTTTGTCTGAATATTTTTTCCGCCCACAAAATCCTCTGTAGCAGTTAACCTCTGAAATGTTGAATGTTTTTAGCGGACTCTCTGACTGCTGGATTTACACATGTAGCTCTTACAAAGGACTCTTGCCATTTAAGCCAATTCAGTATTTTCAGTGCTTTATTTAGAGGTATTCAAACAACCAAATGTTTCAAATTTCCTTCAAACCCTGGATAGTTTTGTAGTTCAAATGCTGTGTGTACCTTTACAGCAAACCAAGGCCAAGTATGAGATCGAGGCTGAGAAGAGAGAGCTGGCGAGGCTGCTGGAGAAGAGAACGCAGGAGGTGGAAAACCTCACTGGTAAGATGTCAGCTTTACACACACACACACACACACACACACTTTTCTTTTTAGACATTTGGTTAGAATGGCAACAGTTATTCTTGTGTTTTTCACATCAAGTCATTTTTCTTCATACAGCCCGATATCATGAATTTGCTTTAAAGGGCGTTACAATCTGTTCAGCACACGACACCATCTGTCCTTGTTTGTAGAGGACGTGAAGCGTCTGAATGAGAAGCTGGCAGAGACCAGCAAAGTGAAGACGGAGCTGCAGCTCAAACTGGACGGCATACAGTCATCTGAGGCTTCTGTGCAGGTACGCACTAGTTTCATGGAAAGCGCATCACGTCAGTGTTAGAGCTCATGTTGTAGAGCGTTGAGAGGTACCGCAAGTCCTTCCTCCCCGCTGCTGTCAGGCTGCACAACAAGCTGCTCTCGGGAGACCACTAACACTTTGAACACTTTGAACACGAACATTTGGACTGAACATGAACACTTGAACACTCTGAACACTTTAATTCATTCACCTGGTGCAATACCTAATCCGTGCAATCCTGTGCAATATCAAATACGTTTAAGTATTTACCTTACACTTACATTTTACTCCGTCTGTATTTACTGGTATATTTAATAGTCTTCTTTACTGTCAATCCCGTGCAATATCCAATACGTTTAAGTATTATCTTACATTTCACATTTTTACTCCGTCTGTACATACTGGTATATTTTGTATTCTTCTTTACTGTCATATTTTTTTTTTCTTACTACTGTTTACTGTTTAGTCTATTTATACTACTTGATTTTTTATCTTCATTTATTACTTGTGAGCGATGCTGCTGTAATCCTGGAATTTCCCCACTGAGGGACTAATAAAGGATTATCTTATCTTATCTTATCTTATCTTATCTTATGTTGCAGTGCATTTAGCTGTAGTTTCTTCCAGTGACCACGAGTGGACGGCTCCAATATATAATACTGTTGGCTAATCTTTTGGTGTGCCTGCTTTTATTGTGGTACTTGTATTGTTTTATTGTGGTTTTACTTTAATGGTACTCTATTTTCAGAATGTCCACTTACGGCATGTCTGTCTCACCACCAAATCGGATGCTTAAAGGGATAGTTCCGATTTTTTGAAGTGTGGTTGTATGAGCTACTCTTCCATAGTCGGTGTATATATGTAGAATATTCTCACCTCTTTACATTGCCGTCAGGCGGCTCTTTCTGACGGGGAACTGGAGCTGTTATATCCATCTATGCTGTCTTCAAAGCAACCAGGCTCCTTTGACAACAACAGTCATTTTACCTGAACATGGGAGCTGCTGGTCTTTGTGTTATTGTGTGACTTTGGTGAATCCAAACTGAACCTTTTTAAAACACCAAAGTCACCCAAACTATCCCTTGAAGCAGTCGCAAAGTTTTTACTAGAACCACACATTAGTAGTTTAAAGCTGCAACCACAAGGCTCTGATTTGATAATGTGCTCTTTGTGATTGCACGTCGTAGCACCGAGAGAAGCGCATGGAGCAGGAGAAAGAGTTGCACGAGAAGAAGATTGAGTGGTTAACGGCAGAACTGAAGACCAAAACGGAAGAACTGTTGAACACCAACAGAGAGAAAGGCAAGGAGATACTGGAGCTTCAGGGTGGTCAGAAGGGCAGCAAGGAGCAGGTAACACTCTCACACACTCTCACACACTCTCTCTCACACTCTCTCACACTCTCTCACACACACTCTCTCACACGCACACACACACACAGGAAAAGCATAAACTGAGCAGATTGTGCCGTATTCTACTCTCGTATACCAATGCTTTCCCTACTGGCTTTCATCTGCTGTAATACTGAAACGTGTCTTTATGAATAAAGACATGAGGCATGGCGTCTTATCCACAGTGCTGATGTCTTTCATAAGATAACTTTTCTCTTCAACAGGTGACCAGACTGGAAGGACAGCTGGCCTCTCTGACGCAAACCAGTGACAGCCAGGGTAAACGAGCCGAGGACCTCAACAGCAAACTGAAGCAGGTAATGAAAACACACCTCAGCAGAGAACTTCATGGCGAGACCAGTGGTAGGATGACCACAGCATTCCCTTCTTATTGGATTTGCAAGTCTACATCTGTATTGGATGGTTGAGGGTCCTCGCATCGCTGTAAAGACCAACTAGGTCGACACCAAATATCATTCTCACATTTAACACTTTACAGTTTCTTTGTATATTTGTCAGCTACTTTTCTAAATCCACATGAACCGCTCTGTATATCGGCATTAATTACATCTACAACACTTATTCAAAATGAAATTACGGTTATATAGAGCACTCAAGGCCAAATATGACCGGTTGCTGACAAGCAGTGGAGCATTAAAGGGTGTTTTTTAAACAGTCCGGGGCAAGTAAACTATCCTGGAATCAAGCGTGTAGTTGGGCGGCGTCAGAGGATGTGTGCGAAACTCCAACTGTGTGTTGAGCAGTTTGAGAGCGTTTACTTACCGTGAATAAAGATTAAACATGACAATTAACTTCAGATTTGTATCGGGGCAAGTACAATTTGATCATTAACGTTGAACGCTGGATTGTCCTGCTGTTGGTACAGATGTGTGAACTAACCACAGACTCTTGAACGGTGCGCCGATAGATGGGAAACACTGGAGGGCATATTTGGCATTAAAGAAAAATACATTTTTGGGGAAACGCTGTATGTACAGGACAAAAAAATAAGATGACATTAAAGTCGGTCCGTATACATATGTGGTGGCATTCATTGTTTGTATGGTACGTTTGTCTCTCCAGGCTAAAGACGAGCAGAGTGCCATGGAGGAGAAATACCGCAATGAGCTCAATGCTCATGTCAAGTTGTCTTCCCTCTACAAGGTGAGAATCACTGCAGGCCACCTGGGATAACTATCTTCTCTTTATTAATAACACAAGACATCTGCTCTACATTTCGCTGTCTGCTTGTTCCCGGCGTGTCGTCGGTACACAATGTCTTTGTTCTCCCTGTAGGGGGCAGCAACAGACATGGAGACGAAGAATCAAGAGCTGAGCAGAGCAGTGGAGGAGCTCAGCAAGCTGGTTAAAGACACTGGGGAAGGTATTGCAACACGCAAATAGTCTGCTACGGAACTCTGGTCTTGACTTAATCTGTGCCACCCTCACCATTGTTATCTGTGTTTGGCCTCCTGATAATCCTGATCGTAGGACCCGACTGTATTGAACAGCGTAGGCGAAGAAACGGTCAAAAGCCACCTAGAGCCCTGTTTTTACATGCAACGTGTTAATGGTGAGCTGTGTGATCGATGACGCTGTCCGTCTTTGCAGCCAATAAGACCCTCGAAAAGAAGGCGTCGGATGGGGCGGAGCTAAAGACGCGTCTTGAGGCGGAGCTTAGAGAGAAGATCAAGAAAATGGAGCAGGAGCTCGAGAACGCCACGGTGAAGGCTTCTGGCAAACACTGCTGTAAGAACACACATGTTATTTTATGTCTAACTTTTATAACGAGATGAATGTGTTTGTCATGGTGAAAAGGGCCATCTGCACAGTGCTGTGTGAGTATACACATATGTGCATTATGTGTGTGTGTTCTGCTCCAGGTGCGCCATCTCTGACCGAGGAGCAGTTGGACACCATGTGTCCATCGGCAGCAGCCATCGCGGCCATTGTGAAGCCCAGCATGAAGTTCTTTGATGTGAGTTTCAGAGGACACTCCGGGGCTGGGTGACATGGTTGAACTCGTATCAGTAGTATATCACACGGCTGCATAATAACCAAATAAAGTATTCAGATAGATATTTACTTGCAAGGACTTGTGTTCCACGGGTTTACACCGTCTTAGATCAAAACTCTTAACACATTTAAAACATCAATAAGTCATCATAGTGCCGAACTGTGGCTCTGAAGCTTTGAGCAGAACTCAAACTGACTGAATCCTTGTGCCTCACTACACACATTTTGGGCGTGTTTAATTTTTTGATAATTTCACTCAATGCATATGGCATAACCTTTGGCAATGGTGTGAGGGTTGTTGTCGTCTTTTTTGTTTTTTAAATTTTGTCCAAAATACAGACACTCAGAACCCCAAGGACAAAAATGTCCCGATAGAAACCCACTAAAACCAAAATGTTTGATCCCTCAGCCAAAAATATATAAATGACTTATTATTGTATTACTATTTTCCAGCATGTAAATGCACGTTTGTATTATGTGGTTGATGCAATGCATCAAAATTGATGCTAATCATTGACACATCCCAGACTGGATATCGTATCATATATGACATCCTCGTAGCATTTAGTACAGAGAAAATAATTACGTTATTATATTATTATCCACAGAAGTGTAGACTTTGTCTTTCTGCAACCTGTGTTATGATGAAGGTTAAGTAACTGTAGTCTACCTCACTATGGTTTTATGTTTGTTGTAGAGAGTATTAACTCCTCCTCTGCGTTTCAGCTGTATAATGCGTATGCGGAGTGTCAGACGCAGCTTCAGCTCGAGATGCAGGAGACCAGGAGAGTGAGCCGAGTTCTGGACGAGATCGTCCTGGAGATAGAGTCCAAGGCGCCTGTCCTGAAGCGTCAGAGAGAGGAGTACGAGAGCATGCAGAGATCCATGGCCTCCCTGTGCAACAAGCTGGAACAGGCTCGAACGGTGGGCGACACGTCCACGCTCCTGCTGTTTTTGTCAAAGTTTACGTTCTAATGCGTTATTAAGTGCGTTTATTCACCTTCTGACTACATATTCTGTTGAGTTAAACCTGTGTTTTGTGTACTTTTTGTCATTAGGAGATCTACAGTTTGCAGAAAGAGAAAGAGGAGGCCAAGCAGCGCTGTGATAGCATGGAGAGAGACAAACTGAGGACAGAGAGACATCTAGAGGATACATCTACACAGGTACACACACACACACCAAGCATTACATGCTTTCAAATAAATCTAAATGCATCTGTTTCTGGTGATCTGTTTTCTAACTTCAATCTAAAAATAATTCAAAAAGCTTTGCCAGTATACTAACTGAAAAGCTGATTAAAATACATTTCTAGCCAAAAGAAAGACATGGCAGTAATGTTACATAACTTGCTAACACATACAATATGTACCTCGTGTTTAGAGTGTATGGAGAAATTAAACGTCGCTTTAGGACTTTGGGCAGTGGTGCACTTCAGCCTCTTGTGGTCGAAAAGAGAATAACAACAACAAACACTAGGGGAAAGAAATGCACCTGCAAAACTTTTTTCACAGTAGAAAAAAAATAAGCAACTAACCTACTTCTCAGGGCTTTGGTAGTTCTGATCACTTTTAATAAAGATTTTTCAGGTATGTGAACAATGGATTGATAAAATATTCTCGGGATAAAAATCTAGAATAAAAGGAGAACCCTGCTGATTGGTACAGATTACTTCATTCATAAATGTGTCTCTTGTCCAGGTGTGTGCTCTTCTGGTGGAGCTGGAGGAAGCCAGAGGTAATCAGGTGACCAGGGAGGACGGCAGCTCCGCCAACATTTCCAGTAGCTCTGAGGTCATCAGTCCGCGCCAGCTGTCCTTCCGCAGTGTGGAGGAGCTGCAGAGGCAGAACCAGAGCCTGCTGAGGCGGCTGAGGGAGCTGGAGGAGGAGAAGGACAGACGGCAGAGCCAAGTGACATCCGCGCGGTAATAAGTGCTGTAACTGAATTCTTCATTTTTTTAAAAGTGCCTCTGCTGATGCAACGACTGACTCCGCTAGTGGTAGTCGATTTCCTGCAAAACAACGTACAAATGATAAGTGGTAAGTCTCTTCTGGGGCTGACACAAGCGCCATAAGCTTGCAGGTACATGAAGTGATGAAGTGCGTATGCAATTAAAATTAGTTTTCAAATGTTGTAGGTAACTATGACCTTACATCAATCTATATCTAAGAATGTTATAGATGTAATATGAGCGCCTCAGAAAAATTGAAGAATTTCACCCAAAGACTCTCTCCCAGGCATAACTCATGACCCAACGACTGAAACGGTTGTTGAATACTTCGGCCCCTACGTCCGGTTAACTGTTGTGATGAGTCAGCAGTCAATGGCGGAATCAAACCGCCAATAAAAGTGGCATTCACTGCAACCAAGAGAGGTCCTCCAGCATAAGTTCATAAATGAGCACAAAAACATTTTGGCTGATGGGTCCAGCAGTATGCCAGGTTAGCCGTGGACAGACGGACAAAGAGATGCACTCACGCACATGACATACCTTCCTGGCAGTGATAATAAGGTAATACATTTAGGACACACAATAAATCACAATAACGTCACAGCACTTAATCAACTCAAAATAATATGACAGATTTAATAACAGTCAATAAACCAACCAACACGTCAGCCCGGTATCTTTAACTGTAACTGTAATTAAACAGGTAAAAGGTATCCGAAGTGAGAAAGGAAATACACATTCTGATGAACACGGAGGGAAAAAGCTGTCTTTCCATCTTGGACAAAATTGTAGAACGCCATGCGTACGTGTTCATGTTCAGTTATATAAACACGAGTGATATGGGATCCATGGATCAGGCAGAACGCATCGTTGGTGAGCAGCGGAGCTAAACATGAGCTCCGTCTCTGTGGTTCCTCCTCAGTGTGTCAGAGTTGGAGGCCAGCGTGGACAAGCTTCAGAAGGAGGTGGAGCAGCTGAGGGAGCAGAGGAACCAGCAGAAGCAGCTGGCCGACTCCAGCGCCCGGCAGAGAGACATGTACAAGGCCCTGCTGACGCAGAGCACCGGCTTCAGCCTGCCTCTTCAAGGTGAGCTGAAAAAACTCCAAAAACGCCTTTATGGGGATGTCTTTTTTTAATATGTAATGGCGTTTATAGCACAAAGTTTTCACGTGTTTCCGCAGTTTCCGAGTCTCCGTCCCACCCTGCACATGTTAGACCGTCGGTGCCGGGTACTCGCTCTGCTCCTCAGAGAGCCGCCGCTGCCGAGTCGGCACAGACCACTCAGGCTAAAGCTGCATTAAAACAGGTATGAACACCTGCACACGCTCACTTGAATCTGCATATCTTCATATACAAATCCTAAACGTTTAAATTCAGTAGCTGTTCTGACTGGATGCGTTTGTGTCCGTGCCCCTCCAGCTCAGCGACTCCTTCACTCTGTACAAGAAGGAGAAGGCGGAGAACGACCGGATGTTGAACGAAACGAACGACCGGCTGCAGAGGCAGCTGACGGATCTCAACTCCAGCCACGCCAAGCTCACCTCGCAGTTCGAGTTCAGCAGCAAGAGGTTTGCTCGGCCCAGCGCTGCTGCTGCACCCCCGCCTCACGGTTCAGCTCTTGGAGGTTTTCTTTTTAACGCAGCGTGTTTGTCTTTTGTGTCTCCGTCAGGTACGAGATGCTCCAGGACACTGTGTCCGCCTACCGCAGAGAGATCTCCGCCCTGCAGGAACGGAACCAAAAGATGGCTGCAACGGCCCAACGACACGAGCACATCATCCACACGATGAGCCAGGACCTGCGGCAGGCCAGCGAGAAGCTGGCGCTGGAAGAGGTGAGGAGGAAGAGAAGCTTTATCTTAAGGGTACTTATGATGCTGTGGGACAGGGTCACACTTTAACCAAAGCTGGATTAAAGGGGGAGGAAATGAGATACACCGTGTTATTCTTTGTCCCTCTGGTTTTATTTACAGTTCATATCACGCGCATCAGCACAGACAGCAACCGACTATTGTCACAGCCGCACGCTGTCAACTGTCTCACTAGATTTAGAGACTTTTCAACTCTCTTCGCAATTACATTTCTAAAAAGCGAGTGGAGACGAGGGAAAAAAGCTTGAAATATATTATATTATAATTCATTCCCAATACAGTCTTGCAACTAGATACTGATTCATAAAGTTATATATAAATAAATAGATAATAAGATAATACATCTATAAAAGGCCTACGTACACAGTGTAGAATGATATCTTCTCTGAGTCTTCCCTGATCTACATGAAAATACAGATTCATTAATTACAATGTTTGTTTATGTCACTTATATTTCTTACAAAGAAAGAAAATCCGAATCGGCAGGTCAGACTTTTTTTACAAGGAAATTGCAATCTGTGCATCTACAGGAAATGCTGACTCACTTGTAGAATTTTCACTCTAAGTTAAACATTATTCTTCCATACATGAATACCTATTTGTTACTCGAGTGGACCAGAAACAGGACATGAGATATTCCTTCTAGCAGATGATCCCATGAGAGCATGGCCAATCAGCAGTTCTCTTCTGTTGTGAAGTCTGACTAAACATGTGAACTGTTTCACACCTCTTTTAGGGAACACCCACCACTCAAAGTGATGATCTCTCCCTCTGCTCACATCCATTCATAACCACCAGCGCTCTCTCGTGTAAACTTGTTTATCTCCCCTCTGTGTCTGCAGGTGCGCGTCGAGAACTTGACCAAAGAGAGAGACATGTTGAGACGAGCAGAGAGTCGACTCAGTCGAGAGAAGGAAGCCGTGCTTGCTGAGCAACGGAGCCAGAACCTGCTGCTCACCAACCTCAAGTCCATACAGGTACCGTTTCATGCACCGGTGTGGACTGCGTGACTTTAACACAAACATCGGTGACGGTCGTTCCACTCTATTCTGTTACCAAACGTCCCCGTGAGCTCCCTGATTTGAACCAGTTTCCTCTCCTCTCTCACTCTGGTCCAGTTGACCATGGAGCGGACGGAGTCACAGACCCGCCAGCGGCTGAACGACAAGATGGAGCGTCTGGAGGCAGAAGTGGCTTCAATGAAGACCAGGCTGGACCAGGAAGTGGCACAGAGACACGCCCTTGGGCGCACCATGGATGTACGTAGAATATTTACATTAATGATCTCTGCACAAACACTACCGATCAAAAATGTTTCATCTCCTGCCACAAAACTAAATAAAAATCAACTTTTAAAAGACTTGAACTTAAAACTATTTTTCAAATTGTTATTATTTGAATTGTTGCATATATACATGAAATTGGTCCTCTGCATTTAACCCCTCCGTAGCATTTTAGGAGCAGTGGGCTGCTGTAAAATGCCCAGAGAGTAACTTGGGGTTATAACTTGGGGTTATAACTGTCTTGCTCAAGGTGCCGGGATCAAACCACCAACCTTGTTGGTGAAAGGACGACCCGCGCTCCCCACCAAGCCACAGCCGCCCTACAAAAACTTGATTGCGTCCAGTTGGATGTCTTAAAAGGACTAGTCTCTATGTTTTAAAGCTCTTTCATGCTTTAGGTCAGCGGTTCCCAAACTTTTTAGGCCTCGCACCCCCTTCTACATCCCGACCGGGTTCGCGCACCCCGCCCTTAATACTTAATAATAAACCGAACAAAGGGGCAACTGCAACATTGTATCATATTAATCCCTGAATCGGAACAAAGCAAACGAACTACGGGTATGAAAACGCCCTGAAACACTGCAACAAAGTTTCAATAACTTTCAGTTACACAAGGCGTCACTTTTAAAGAGCAATAAGGATGGCGAGCACACACGCACAGGCTCAGAGGCAGATTGCATCACATTTAAGCCCCTTTCTCGCTATTCTGTGACTGACCAGATATGAAGCCCGTAGTGCGTCATTTATAGACCCAACACATGAATGAGACTCCAGTTGTTTTTGGCTGTTTTGTAACTCCTCCAATTTCGATATAAAGAATGTAAGGGGCTTTTGACTTGCAGTGGCATGCTTGGTGTTCAGGTGGCGACGTAAATAAGAGGGCTTCAGACAGCTGTTAGCCAGAACCTCACTGCACACCACGCACTGTGGTTTTGGGGAATCTGCGTTGCCAATCCAAGTGAAGCCCAGACACAGATACTTTTCATCATATTTCCTCTTTTTTTTTTTCCAGTCTGATGCTCTCTCTCGTTTCCTCTTTTTTCACCTTGACTCCACGATGGGCCGATGTGCTATCCCTTCCTCCTTTTCGGTCTCCTCCGTCTCATCTTCCTCTGACTCTGGCTCGATTTCTTCTCCCGGTCTCTCCCCAACGCACCTCTCCGTTCCCCTCCGATTTCTCTGTCTCTGTCTCTGTCGCTCTCGCTCTTGCTCTCGCTCTCGCTCTCGCTCTCGCTCTTCTTTTACGACTGATGGCTTCAGATGTCCCACCTGACAGTTTCCCCGATTTCAGCCAGTTTAGCATATTTAAATGAATGTTGCTGAATGCATGAAGTTCGCTGTTAGCTGACGTTAGCTGCACAAGCTAGGCTGGCTAGTGTGTACACTGGCGGCAGGCTGCCGGAAGGAGCTCAAGTGCATTTATTAAATTGTACGTTTTTAATTTTAAATCTTACAAAGGGGATTTTTATAATTCATGTTTTTATTTTGTGAAAAATCCCACTTTTTAAATTAAAATTACATTTTTTTTTTAATATTTAATATTATTACACCATCAGACCGCCATTACACTTTTCCTAGGGGGTGCGCGCACCACACTTTGGGAATCCCTGCTTTAGATTGTAGGAAGTCCTCTTTACAAATATATGTTGTTTTGTCTAAAGGGTTTGTTTAAACACACTGACGACTGAGAGGGCTGAAAGAGACAAAGAGCAACGGTTGAATAAGAAGAGAAGACATCAGCAGTCGTTGGTAAAATAAACTGGAAGCTTAGCATCAATGCTGCTTTAGCAAAGCTCTTCTTCAAACTTCACAATAGAAATGGGTTAGCTCAGGGTTAGCACTATTTCAGAAGTGAATAAAACATCTAGTGTCTGAATAATACAGTTTAAAAAAAAATCTCTGTTAAACAGTCGTTATTTAGGAAAAGGAAGAAAAACTTTAATACAACAGCTGATTCCAAAGTTTTGAACGGTGATGCTTTCTCTTAAATAAGTGTTGTTGAACACAGCATGTAAACTTGTCTTGTTGCTATCACCTCCCCGGCAGGCCCAGTTGTTGGAAGCGAAGAAACAGCTGGAGACCCAGAACACCTTGCAGCAGAAGACCAGGGAGCTGCTGCGCGGCGCTGAACAGCAGGTGGCAGCGCTGAAAGCCCAGCTGGCCTCCGCTTCATCCTCTGAGGCCGTTGCTGCCTCCGGCAATACCACCACCACCCCGGCCTCCAGAGCCGCAGCCCTCAGAGCACCACTCCGAGGTAAACAGCATCACTCAGTAATGAAGGGCCGAGGACCATGTTTGTCGTCTGTGGACAGGTAACAGGAGCTAATGCAATTACTGTCACCGTGAGTGTTAACAGCTCTTTTTTTGTATCTGCTTACCTTCAGTACGCTCTCCAGTGCCGGCAGCCTCCCAGCAGCTCAGCCAATCAGAGCATGAGCTTGCAGAGGTGAAAAGCCTCCTGCGTACTGCCGAGGAACAAAAGGGAGAACTGGCGGAGCAGCTGAAGAACGCTAACGCTACTGTGGAGCAGTACAGGGCTGTGGTACTGAGTCTGGAAGACAGTCTGAAGACAGAAAAGGAGGTATGGCTCTTTGATTCGTTCCCCTTAGTAATTCAACAACACTCTGTTGTTCTCCGCCGTCTTCTTTGTCTTCTCCTACCCTCTTTCTATACTGCTCACGCATGTATCCATCCTTTAGTCCCGCTGCCCTCTGGAGTGCCGGCTGAAGGAGTCCGAGGAGGTGCATAAGCAGCTGGAGAAGAGGATTTTAGAGGGGGAGAAAATGAAGCAGCAGGAGCGAGAAGAGAGGAGGAAGGCCGTGGACGCAGTGGAAAAACAAGTAAGCCAAGCGACGATAACGATGTATGAACATGTGTAATGTGAGACGTCGCTCGCAGGGATGAACGTACAGAAAATGATCACCCGGGGCTGCAGCGCTTCTCGGCTTTACCGAGCAGCTAAAGAGACGGATATGTTTCTCAGGAGCTAGTAGAGAGTGAATACTGGACTTCAACTCGCCAGTTGTCCACACACTGTATCTGTGTATATGCTTACAATAAGGAAACAGAATAGCAGTTCTGAAATGCCGAACCAATGAGGCAATTTAGAAACAGTGTCACCATTACAGGGTTTGCCCACAAGACAGCACTCTGTAAAATGTCCTGTGCAGTATTTATCTTGGTCACAATTTAAGAAAAGAAATATCGGGGAAAGAAGACTGCCGGCTGTCATATATCGTCATATGTTTTTTTTAATTATAAGAAATCCCATTAGTCCGTGCCTCTGGCCTGCGTCGAATAGTCAGAGAATTGGTGTCTAATGTCTTGGTTGACCAAGAAATGTATTAATCCCTCATCTTAAGGAACTCCATGTTGGTACATCATAAGAATAGTCACAAATATACTAGATTTTATTATTATTTTTGGGGGTGTTGATGTATTTAGTCTACAGCGGCAGTAGAGGGATGACAGGAAAAGAGGGAGAAAAAGATGCAACAAACGTCCACTCTATTTATCCGCCTCTTTGGCATGACTCCATTCATCTGTATGACACAGGAGGAATAGTTTAACTGACTATAAATTTCTTAATAAGTCGGTCAAAGAGATCGTATGACTGTTATTCGACCTTTCAGTGTCTGCGTTTACTGTCCCCGCTGTGTCGTCCAGGTGTGTGAGCTGCAGCGCAGTCTGAAGTCCAGCCAGGCAGAGCAGCAGGAGGCGCTGGAGAGAGCTGCTGCTGCTGTCACACTGGAGCAGAAGGCCATACAGGACAGCCTGCTGCAGGTGCATTAACACACACACATTCATGCTGGTTAATAACCTCAGTCAAGACCACTTGGCTTCTATATCGTGACCACATCACGCTCTACATGAAGCCGTGTCCCGTCCGTCCTCCTCCTCATAGACCAAGCTAGCTGGAGAGGCGCAGGCCAAGTACGAGCGGGAGCTCATGCTTCATGCCGCGGACGTGGAGGCCCTGCAGGAGCTGAAGAAAAGATCACAACAAGAAGCAGCGCGTAGGAGGGAGTTGGAGGAGCAGCTGAACAAGACCTCGTCCGTCCTGCAGGAGAAAACCGTGGTGTTGAACACGGCGGAGAGGCAGATGAAGGTGGGACGACGAGTGTTTGTCAAGCATGTCCAGAAAATGATCAATAACTCAAATGATCGCAAAGTGTGTTGCAAAAGCCTCCTGAATGTTTGTGATTGGTCCTAACTCTCTCCTTCAGGAGGATGTGACCAATAAGACCCGTCGCTGTGTGGAGCTGGGGAAGCAGAACGCTCTCCTGCACCAACAGATGGATGAAATGGCCTCCAGGAGTCGCCAGCAGCAAAACCAGCAGCAGCAGCTGGACCTGTCCTTCAGTGAGGAGGGGAAGACCACTGAGCAGATACTAGAAATACTCAGGTAATAAAGCAACACCAAAGGTGGCTGTGTGTGTTAGCCTCGAGCGCACAATCTGTCATTTTCTGCCGCTATTGGGTGTCTCCATCAAAACAATAACCAAGGACGGAGTTTTGTGGCATCTTGATAAAGCGCAGGGATCATGGGATTCCTTCAGTGTTCGTCATTCAGGAGGTTGTTTTTTTTACTTCAGGGGTCTCCTCTCTAAAACAAGCAGACCTGCTGATTAACTAAAAAAACACTGAATGAAGCAGTTTCACGTTCAAAATCGTTGTTTCTTCGACGTTGTCTGGAGGACACAGGACGTCCCAGAGGGACTGAGAGCCGAAGATTTGCTCAGCTAGTTTCTCTGATGACTTAAATCCTTCATTGGGTTGAAATATATAGTTCAAAACCACCAAGATCTAAAATGTAGAGGCAAAAATGTGTCTTGAAACGGGATAAGAAGTGAATTAGTGACAGCTTCTGCTGCTACGTTGATGCATGTACAAAAGGGGATATGACACGTTTGAAATGTGTGTGTGTGTTGTAGGTTTGTGCGGCGTGAGAAAGACATCGCCCTGGCTCAGTGCGAGGCGTCCGACACAGAAGCCCTTCGTTACAAACAGCGAGTGGAGCACCAAGACAGAGAGGTGAAGGAGCTGCAGGAAGCCCTGAACGCAGAGAGGGAGAAGATGCAGGTAGGAAACGAAGCGATGGAGGGGCGGAAGACTGGTGCTGGGTAACAAAGTGATGAGCAGCGAGGACTCACTGTTTTTGCAGAGGAAAAATATGTATCTGAAATATGTCATTAAGGATTTGAACAAATACATCCTACTTGCTCTTTCAGGCTGTGACGGAGGGCATTGCCTTTGGTAAATGAATCTTGCTAACTTGAGGCTAAAAGGGGCAAATGTGGCACGACGGAATACTGTTTATCATAATGCATCTGTGTGTCCCCGTCCGTCCTTGGCTCAGGCTACAGCCAAGACTCTGGCCCAGCAGGAGGAGGAGCTGAAGAAGTTAGAGACCATCAGTACTCTGCAAGAAACCACCAGGATGCTGAAAATGGACCGAGACAAACTGGAACAGGAGCTGCAGCAAGCCCAGGCTAAAGTAAGAATCAAGTGTTGTACCTCATGGTTCGTCCTGCGTCTCCCTTTTTCTCGTGGTCAGCTGTGGCTAAATTTAATTTGTATTACTTTTGTGGTTATCAGAGAATCTGTCCTTGCTGAACAGCTTCTTGGTCCCTGAACATCTCTCTGGCTCAAGTTCCTTAAAGAACAAGAGTGTTTGCTCGTATCAGTTTGTAAGGTTGGAACTAGACGAGCAAACCTTTTAATCTATATCGTTAAAGGGACAGTTCACCCCAAAACTGAAAATACACATTTTCCCTCTTACCTGTAGTGCTATTTATACATCTACATAGTGTTTGTGCGAGTTGCTGGATGTTAGAGGTATCGGCCGTAGAGATGTCTGCCTTCTCTCCTGTGTAATGGCACTAGATGGCATTCAGCTTATGGTGCTCAACAGCAACGTCTTTTTGTAGAAATCATGACCCGGTTACTCGAGGTAATCCACAGACCTTGTAGTGAGCAGTTTCATGTAGGAACTATTTTCTTTCTACCGAACTACACCTGCAAACAGTATCACCATGAAGAAGGAAGCGTGCGTCTACTCGAGGACTGGAGGCTCATGCACGTGACGGCGCCAGATGTAAACTTTAATGGTTAGCTGGCTCACTGATGCCATCAGGTGATGATGGCCCAGTGCAGTTTACCTCTCTAATGCAGCCCTATTTTGAATTGAATCATAACAATAATGTTTGCTTTTACAGTAAAACTTCTCGCTAGTGATGTGTTGTATATTCGAAAGGCAGGTTGGACAAAAAGATAGAATTATTAGTGTTGAGTTCCTCAGTCACCTTGTCTTTCATCTGGTGAGCTATTCTCTTTTCTGCATCACTCCACCTCCACCACTGGGTGAAGCTGCAGCTGCTCTTAAACTTGAGTGAAGCTCACATCTGTCTGTCTCTGTCAGGTTACTAAGCTCCAGTCAGACATCAGCCCACTACATCACTCTATGTCCATGCTGTCTGAGAAAAATGGCTCCCTGCAGGCTGATAGGAGGATACTGGAGGAAGACCTGAAACGTTGGAAGGCCAAAACACAGGTAACTGCGTGTTTAACGTCCGACCGTCGCATTGCTACTGCACAGTCCTCTTTACAAAGTTCTACAGTTACTATTTGAGTTTGTCTTTAACTCGACTGACTGTCCCTCCACAGCAACTGGTCAGCCAACAGAAAGACGGCGACGTTGAGGAGCGACAGAAAGTCACCACTGAGAGAGAAGCTCAGCAGAGACGCGTCACACAGCTGGCTGAAGAGACGGCCAAGCTGAAGACGGAACTGGCGAGGTAGAGCAGCCCACTGAGACTGCACACACACACACGCACACCATCACCATCAGCCTGGATGCAACAACATAAAGACTGCCAAAACCATTGAAGTACCCTGGTTTTACCTCGGCCTGTCCTGGACCAGAGAAATTCTTAGTTGAACAACACTACTAATTGATAAGTTGATTTAATCGACAAACTGAGTTTCTCCACGAAGAATCACACAAAAGCACCACTTAAAATCTTGTCTTTAACAGAGATGTGCTCGTGTTTCTTGGAAATGCGTCATAAAGCATGAAAAAAGTCAACTGAGACCGAAACAACCGATTGGTCGACTAATAGTGGGCAGCTCTACAAAACACAAAGTACTCTGACTGTCCACTATATGGTCATTGTAGCTAAAACATGAAAATAACTAAATGATGTTGGAGGGGGTTAATATTCACAGTAAGTAAAAAATATAGAAGGAAAAAAACCTGGAAAATTGTGTTTTGGTTTGTTGAGGAACCACATCGGTTTGGTCAACCTCATCACACCACAGAGAACACTGCCATATTTATTATAAATATTAATATTAGTAAATAATTATTTTATTATGATATATCTTTTTTTACCTACACTGGCCCTGATACACAGTGTTTATTTGGGTGTCATATCTGTGGTCCATGTCCTGTGGTTTGTACCTAACCTAACCCTGCTGTGTGTGCATCAGAACCAGCGTCAGCAGTAACTCGGCTCAGTCTCAGCTGCAGGCCTTCAGAGACTCTGTGGCCCATCTGACGTCGGAGAGAGACGCTCTGAAGAAAGACATGGAAACTAAAAACAAGGACATTCTGGAGAAGAACAAGACCATCACCCAGGTCAAGAAGATCGGACGACGCTACAAGACTCAGTACGACGAGCTCAAAGCCCAGCACGACAAGGTGGGACTGCAGTCACAAATGTTTCAAGACTTAAAGTAGACAACAAGTTTAGTGGGGATGAAAATTGTAATAATGAGATTTGTGTGTGTGTGTCTTGTGTGCTGCAGCTGGTTGAGGAAACTGCTGCTAAAGCAGGAAGTGAGGCGGGACTGAGCCCGGCGGAGCAACAGGAAGTGACTAAAGCCAAGGAGGAGCTCAAAAAGACCGTAGAGGAGCTGAGCGCACTGAAAGAGGAGGCGCGTAAAAAGCTGGAGGTGGTGAGCAGGAAGACATTTTAGCCCTTCAACATCAAATGATAGATCACCAGGCCGGTGTAAAAGTCTGTACACACACACACACACAGCTGAATGAAGGGGCCGTCTTTAAGGTGGAGGGTACAAATACATACAGCGGCAAGCTTCTGACCAACTTCCCTCTCTCAAGGAAACTTTAATTACATATCAAACACTTTAACACTTTACATTACAGTTTCTGCCATTCTAGAATAGAAATATATAACATAGAGATAAATACACGTCATGACCACGCCCACTCAGGAGACGGGATGTGAACACTATTTTAAACCATTGTCGGAGCTTGTGATGCGTCATCTTTGATATTGAGCATCTTTTGGTTCTCTGGTTGAGTCAGCATTGATGTAGACTCTCTGTTTTAGAACCCGGTTCCCTGTAGTCCAAACACAATGAGTTCCTCAAAAGGTTCCTAGTCTCTGGGGAAAGGTCCTGCAGTGGAAAAGGGACTTTAGTAACGTGCTGTTATCCTGTCGTCGATACATAAGAACACATATCTAAGGATTTTGTTGGACTACAATACAATAAATACATACAAACATGGCTTTAGTTTAACAGTCAGAAAGTGTCAGTAGATTTTATTTTTGTGATATTTTCCTCTTAACCAGGCCCAGAAGACTCAGCAGGAGCTGGAGGAGGCCAAGAAGGAAATCCAGCAGAGCAAGGAAAAGTTCCAGGAGGTCCAAAACCAGCTGACGCAGAAACAGAACCAGCTGACACAGGTCCTTCAGTTTATTCAAGTTATTAAACTATGATTAAGTCTGTATATTGCCAGGGATTTAGAGAGGTTTAGGTGGCAAAAACAGCAGTGTGGAAGGTTTCATAGCGGGTTAAAGGGGGACGGAGAACAGTACATATAGCTAGCTCATCATTTAGTGAGGAATGTACATGAGAAAGGCAGAAATCACAGGATTCATTGTCACATCTTTGCTTCTATAGGTCCAGTCCCAGTTGTCCCAGATCCAGACTCAACTGCAGCAGAATCAAAGCCAGCTGACCCAGAGTCAGAAGGAGCTTCAGCAAGCCAAGACCCACAGCCAGCAGGTAAGAAGAGGCGCAGAACAAGGACACAGCAACACCTGACACAGATACTCAAAGCTACTCGCTGCATTTACAGCAAACATTGTGTTTATTTGTAATGTCGTAGCGACGTCAGACCCACGCTACCAGCCTAATCTCCTCCTCTGATTTAAAGGTACAGAACCAGCTGAAATCATCTCAGTCTCAATCCCAGGCCCGTCAGAACCAGATTCAGCAGATCCAGAGGGAGCTCCAGCAGGCTAAAGAGGCCCTTCAGCAGAACCTCGCCAATCAGAAAGAGCTACAGCAGACCCACCAGAGCAGTCAGCAGAGCCACAACCAGGAAGTCAGCAACCTCAAGACGGTGCTCAGCCAAGCAGAGAGCAAGGTGCGCGTCTTTGGGATGTTTTTTTGTTTGAATATTTACTTATATTTATACATTCTTGCATTTAGATGGCATTTATAGTTCTGTCTCATACACAGTGTAGGAGGCACTGCTCATGTTTTGACAGATTTTCAATGGAAACTACAGCAGTTACCTCAGCATCCTTCAGTGAAGAGCGACTCTTTCCAAACAGCCATTCAAATGTAGTCACTGATGCAAAGTGCACGTGCTGTGATTCAAAGTGAAAAATAGTTTTATGCCTTTACATCTCTACAAACCCTGTCCTAGTGCTGCAACAACCCAAATTCAATCAATAGGTCTTATGTTAAAAATTGACCGTTGACGGTGTAAAATGTTAACTCTGTTCCCAAACATAGCAGCAAACTTTGTTATTTAAGCTGCACATATTCTGTTTGCATTTCTCTCTAGCACATTTAATAAATACTTGTTTAAGTCATAATGCGGCTGCACACAGAAAGAAGCAAGCTACCAAACAGAAATGTCTTTTCTTTTTGTCCAGAAGTTGCTGCCGTTTCATTTAAACCTGTTTTTTTGTCCAATATTCAAACTAATAAGCAGTGTATCTGTGCTGACCTCATAACAGGTGACTGAACTTCAGGGCCGCCTGGACAGCCAGCAGAAGGTGGGGAAAGTGTTTTAACTAGCAATCCAATGATTTCTGTTATGTGTTGATAACTCAGCACTGTAGCATTTAAAGACCTTTTTTAATTCCATAACGTCTCCCGTACTCTATGAATCCTCTTTGTCAGCTGGTTGGCGAGCGTGAGGCAGACATCAAGCGTCTGCAGGAGCAGGTAGCGGAGGCTAACCAGGCTAATGAAGCTAGCCGGGACACGCCGGCCAACCAGAGCCAGAGTTCCCAGTCCAACCAGCCCGGCGACGCTAACGCTGCTAGTGACGCTAACCAGGCACTCCAAGAGGAGCTGGCAAAACTCAGACAAGAGGTGCTCCCAAATCCCCAAATCATTTCAAATCAAACTGTTATTTTCTCTATTGACACCCTTACGTTCTCGCTATTTAACAGTAAAGAGCGATAAGCCAGCACTGTGCAGTCTGTTCTAACACTCTGTTGTTCCCCGTGCAGCTGTCTGAGAGCAAGAACACAGAGGAGCAGCTCAGAAAGCAGATCGCTGAAAAAGAGGAGAAGACTAAGAAGGTCTTCATGGGAGCCAAGACCAAAATCAACCAACTAAACAGTGAGTTCACTTATGCACGGAGATTGAAGACATGCTGACAGAGGACAGCTGAACAAAGAAGCTACATCAGCTGAAGAGTAACTTGAGTTTTGCATTTTAACCCGTAGGTGCTAAGGAGCAGCTGAGTCGGGAGATAGAGGAGGTGAAACAGAGCAAGGAGGAGCTGGAGGTGAGAATGAGCGCCCTCAAGTCTCAGTACGAAGGACGAATTCTTAGGCTGGACAGAGAGCTGAGGGAGCTGAGAGAGACCCAAGCACAGTCGGAGCCCCGAGAGGAGCCACAGGACCCGAGTGGAGCTAAGGTAGGGGACATGGAGGCCGCAGAGCTTTTCATCAGATCACTTTGTCTCACCAAAACAGTGTGTGTTCCCCCAAACACAGCGAGGATTTCAGTTTCTGGTTCATTCAAGCCAAACACCACTGTGAGGAAACACACATGTTATCCAATCAACCTATCTTTATTAAGATATTATGACTTTTTCCAAAATATTATGTCTTTTTTTCTAGTATAAGGATTTATTTTTTTCCTTCTCCAAACTATTATAAACTTTTTTTTTTCATTCCTTTTTATTGAGTTACGATTTCCCAAAAAATTGACTTTCCTCCAAATATTATTTAAGAAAATTAAAAATATTTTTTCTTGAAATATGACTACTTTTTGCTCGTTACATCATGACTTAATTCTGTAACTCTAATAGCTCTGTGTTACAATGTCCACTTTTTACAAACCTGTATCTGTACGTAGGGGGGGGTTGATCAGGCCAGATCTGCAGACCAGAGACAGATGTCTCTGAAGAGTCCTGCCCAGGACAGAGGAAGGTGACTAATGGAGACATGCACAAACACCAGAAACTCTTGTGAATACTTATAAACACAGACATTATATAAAAAGTAGTCGGAGCCAGATTAGAATGGCTCAATTATGAGTTATAAGAGCTTTAAGTTGTTCACAGCTAAATAGAAAAACTGTAATATCAACTTGTCCGTCAGCTCCAGCCTGTCTGACCCTCCCACTGCCAACATCCGCCCCACCACAAGCACTCCGTCTCCGAGCAGCAAGCCGAGCCCCTCCCCTGGCAGCAAGGCCACACCCCGGGCCAGCATCCGGCCAATGGTTACCCCGGCAACCGTCCCCGTCCCAACACCTACCGCCACGGTCATGCCGACCACACAGACCGACAGCCAAGAGGGTGAGGGCAAGAGATGAAACGAAACAGAATATAATAGTATGAGATAGTAGATTGTAGTTGGTGATGGTTGGGTGTCACTTTAGAGTGTAATACAACGGTTCAACCCCCCCCCACCCCCCACAGCGCTGATGAGTTCGGGAGCCTCTGTACACTCCACCAGCTCCAGTCTGGTGAACACGTCAATAACTCAGCCAATCGGCACCCAGGCCACAGCTTTTGTCCAGCCCACCCAGCAGCAGGCAGCCAATCAGGACGCAGGCCCCAGTATGGAGGCAGAGCGACCGTCCACTTCGTCGTCCCTGAGTGGAACAGGTGAGCAGAACCTCGTTCCAAACTCACCAGCAACCCAGCAGCTGTACAGATAACCATGAATCACACAAACAGGAAAGAAGATGTCCGACGGGCTATCGGCTGAACTGTTTAATTCTGTTAACTGAAATCCTGGTGTGTGTGTGTGTGTGTGTGTGTGTGTGTGTGTGTGTGTGTGTGTGTGTGTGTGTGTGTGTGTGTGTGTGTGTGTGTGTGTGTGTGTGTGTGTGTGTGTGTGTGTGTGTGTGTGTGTGTGTGTTTAAAGTAGCTTCAAAGCGAGGCAGAGAGGACGAGGAAGAGGAGAGCAGACCAGAGAGTTCACACACCCCTCCGACCATGAAAAAACTAAGACTAAAACCATCGATGGCACTGCAGGTAAACACACACAGACTGCCTGTTAATGTTCTATATGTATATATATATATTTGTGTGTATGTATGTATAAATAATGTGTTTGACAGAAAAGCAATGAAAATATTCTAAATATAGCGTATATTTAAAGTGATCATTTCAGGTGTCTAAAGTACGTCCACAGCAGTAAATTACTTTGCTCCTGTCTGTTTCCGTAAACTCCATCTACTGTAGTGAAACACTGACTATGGAGAAGAAGCTCATACAAACACACCTTAAAAAAGCCAAACTATCCCTTTAAGGTTGCATCAAGCATAAATCTGACGTTTAGCCTCTAAAAGCTCAATTCAACAGTTGCACAACTGGCAGTAGTGTAACACAAATTCAGGAATATTGTTGTCTCAGGAAGAAAGTCAAGATGCATCACTGAAGAAGCTGCTGAACCAACTTCTGTTTTTTGACAATCGTCCAATTCCTTCATTATTAACATATAAACTGTGTTACACATGATCTGTAATTTGTTGTGTTTCAGATGGAATGCGATGAGGAGATTGAAGGAGAGCTGAGGGATGAAGGAGAACGACAGGATTCACCAGATGACAGTCAGGTCAGTCACCAATGTAGAATAGAAGATATCAATTCTAGCTTTTTATTTGACTACTCTGTTGTATTTCTTACCTGTTTACTTACAATCACAACCTCCACTAAAAGTGTTCCTGGTTACCAGATATGTGATGGATGAACATGTAAATTCAAGCATGGGGCTTGCTGAAGTAGACAAAGGAGAGTAGACTTACTTTTGGCAATCTAGTGTTCTCAAACATTTGAAGTAGATATCAAGCTTTAAAGGGTCACTTATTTTCAACCTGGACCCTATATTCCCATGTTTGAGTGTCAAAGGAACGTCATCATTTTTTAAATTTGTCCGGTATTGAGGGAGAACTCTGCAACGTGCTGTAATGTAATCCATCAGCATACGACCACTAAGTGTGTATATATATATATATATATATATATATATATAGACATAGACATAGACACACACACACACACACACACACACACACACACACACACACGTCAGTGCCATGTTTGGCTTTAAAGCCCAACTGGTTCTCTGTGGAGTTAATAAACTCATTTAGTCTGTCCAGCAGGATTATTTCTCTGACTTTCGACAGTACGCTGGCCTTAATGACAGCATCTGGTAACAAGCCATGAACCATGAAGGCAGTAAAACAAATGGTTCTAGTCAGTGTAGTGGTAGATGACTATTCTACAAACATTTAATGTAAGTCAATAGCTGTAGTGGTTGAGATTAGATTGTAGTGACGAGGATCTGAAGACGATACTCTATAACGGGTTCACGTTTGGGCTGCAGGAACTTCCAGAGGATTGTTTCCCTGTGTTGGCTGAAGAGGACGAGGACATCGAGGAAGAAGTCGTGTCCCAGTCTGTCCCCTTTGATCTGATGTCCCCTCAGACCTCCAGCATCGTTCGGGATGTCATCGTGATCGACACGGACAGCGAGAGCCACGAGAGCAAAGAGGGGGAGGAGCAGCAGGAGGACGAAGAGGAAGATGAGGAAGAGGAAGAAGATGACGACGACGACGGGGTGCTGTTCTGCTTATTAACGCATTATAAAATTATTTTCAGGCTTAATCTATTGTCTGGAGTTATTAACATCGCATTCTGTATCTACCGCAGTACAAGGAGGAGGTGGATGGCGATGAAGACGAGGATGATGCTGCCGACAGCGGGATGAGGGGAGGAGAGGAGGACAACGAGGAGAGCAGGGAGGCAGAGCAGGAGGGAGGGCAGTGCGAGCCGTCTGAAGCCTCCAACCCCGAGGAGACTGTGTGCGGAGCGTCCTCCGACTCGCAGCGTCCCTCTGAGGCGTCGCACAGCAGTGAGCCCTTCCTGTCACCTCTGACTCATGTAGCTCCTCCTCCTTTTGAAATATTCTAACGTGAATCCCTCTTCTCTTACTAGATGAGGGCAGCAGTGACGCCACGTCGGAGTCCGACACCCCCAGAGACCACGTACACTTCCCCCCGACCTCCTCTGCACCCTCCCCCTCCCTCATGCCCCGCCTCCCCCACCCACGTAGGCCCCCGCACCCCCTCCCACCACGGCTCTACATTCAACCACCGGCTCCGGAGCTGGGACCCCCGCACACACAGGTAAACACACACACACCAAGTTGTTTGAAGGACAGGACATTTAAAGTCCCAATGAAACGTAAGTTGGAGCGTTCTGATCTACATTTTAGTGGAATACAGTTCTAAGAGAGCGTTGAATCTAAACATTCGCATGTGATTAGACTGCTAAAAGGGGGCGGGGTTGGAGTTTAGTGCGACGCAGAGCTGTCGCTAAAAGTGGCAGATAGATGAATGTCGTGATGTTATTTGTTGGAACTAGCTTACGTAATCGCACTTCATATTTTGTTTTACAGGAAGAAAATGTATTTATTTTTTTCATATATTGTGAAATGGGTGCACAATATGACAGCAAAAGTGACGTAAAATGGTTAAATAGCCATTTAATCTCGACTGGGTCGGTAATCTTGAGAAATGTATCGGTCATTATCCAACTGGAATGACATGGGCAATGGTCCAAGGCTGGACCCGAAGCTGTTGCAGCATGCGCTGTAACCACTCGGCTCCTCCAACATGGTGTCTTTAAACATGCTGAAGAAGAGTTTCGTCTAGATCAGTGGTTCCTGACCTTTTTCCCTCGACGCCCCCTAACTTGTATCTAAGAAAAGGCCCCCCCCCCCCTATTTTCTGACATCATCACCCCAAACAAATTACAAATCTATGAACAAAAACCTCAATTTGAATGAATCCTGTAATTTCCCCACTGAGGGACTAATAAAGGATTATCTCATCTTATCTTAAGTGATTCCGATCTCCTCTGACCGTGATGACGTGTGTTTGTTCATCAGAGACAGTCCTCTCAGCTGCGCAGACCATCAGTAGGACGCGGACCTCAACTGACTCCTGGAATAGGCAGTATGGTAAGAGATGGAGTGTGGATCGCATGTACTGTTACATCTCTGTGTTATTGGTCTACAAAGGATCGTGTGTGAAGCACGTGCAGTAGATAGATCTGCAGTGAGTTTGTGTTGTGTGTGTGTGTGTGTGTGTGTGTGTGTTGCAGCAACATTTCTTTGATGATGACGACAGAATGGTTCCCAGTACTCCCACTCTGGTGGTCCCACACCGCACTGATGGCTTTGCTGAGGCTATACAGTAAGATCTACACACACACACTCACACACACAGACTATAGTGTAAAAAAAATACACCCCTGGAACACTTGGTGCTCATTTAAACCCTTGAGCTCTGTGTTGGGTTTTGGTTGAAAAGATCCCACGTAGGTGCGACTTAACGTCTCCCAGGGGGTTGGTGTGAATCTTAACTCAAATCAGGCTGCTGGCTATCCTGCAGTCTTTGTTCTAATAAGCTCATAGTGAGGCCCCAACACTGCAAGAAAACACTGGACAGCATATTTCACAGTAAAGAGTCCTCAGGAAGTTCCTGGTGATGGAAAATAAAGACCGAAATATGGGAGAAATTAAGAGTGAGCTTCTTCCTTTATCCTTCTAACAGGTTTAACTAGAGAGCACCTCATGCTGCAAGACTTCCCCAGATCTTTGTATCTTTGTTTTGAATCATATTTCTACCTACTAACTACATTGACTCTAAATGAACATCATGATGTATTGAAGAAGACTTGAAACTAGAGATTGAGACCATAAACTCATGTTTACAATGTTTACTGAGGTAATAAATCAAGAGAGTAGAGTCATTCTCTCATAGACCGCCGGTTCATTTCAGAACCGGAGGTTGCCCCCTCTGGGTTTACCTCATTAGAAAAGCAACTAGAAACTCTATGAAAACAAAGGTTGACCTCCGTTATGGACTCTTTGGATAATCTTGGACGAATGCATGAACTGTGACTCTCGCACGTCTGTCTTTCACCTCCTCAGCTCTCCTCAGGTAGCAGGGCTCTCCACCAGGTTCAGGTTTGGACCTCCAGAAGACCTGCTGCCTCAGACATCGGCCTCACACTCTGACCTGGGACAGCTGGCCTCTCAAGGAGGTACCACACACACACACACACACACACACACACACACACGAACTAATCTGAAACAGTGACATTCATTCTTTAACACTTCATCCTGTCCGCCTTCCTACTGCTGTGTGTGAAGGTCTGGGGATGTATGAGTCCCCGCTGTTCCTGGCTGCTCACGATGAAGACGGAGGAGGAAGGAGTGTCCCCACCACACCCTTACAAGTGGCTGCACCAGGTGAGACACACACACACTCTATATGAACATCATGACAGTTCATCTTGTATGGCTTTAAAGTCCAAGTGCTACATCACGACTCTCCATCTCCGTCAGTGACTGTCTTCACGGAGTCTCTGCCCTCAGACGGTGCCGACAACATGGCGTCCCAGTCAGTTCCCATGGTAACCACCTCCACAGGGATGGCTTCTGCTGCAGATGATGGAGATGAAGTGTTCATGGAGCAGGAGGGAGAGGGGTGAGCAGCTTCTTAACGTGTAGACCTGAGGTGTCTTCTAAATAGACCAAAGGGACTCTGGGAAATCAGAGTCTCAGACAGCTGATATGAGCGGAGCAGAGGTGTGACCTTTTTCTGATGGTCAGATGTAATTGTGGTAAAAAGATTTTGTACCATTCGGCTGTAAACTACGGAAGCCCTGAGCGGTGAGTGAGGAAGATAAATTCTGGTGATCCTTTGTCTAGGTCTGGTCTGAATTGTTTTCTTTCCTTTGTTGATGACTTAAGAAGAAGGTGAAGAAAAGCCGTTAGCCATGATATTCTTTCTACGTTCTTTAATTTATTATTTTCAGAAGAAACAGATATTTGTTGTTGTAAAATTAGTATCGGCCACAAAAGGCTGAAGTGCTCCACTGCTCCATGTTCTACATAGGACTAAAATAATGATTTTCTTTCAAGTGAGTTTTAATCACTCCATGCTCTAAACTCCATGCACTCTAAACTCATTATTCATATATTATGTGAGAGCAAGTTATGTGTAACGTTTCTGTCATGGGCTCATTTTGGCCTTGACATGTATTTTATTTGGCACTAATCTGTCGTTGGGTACAACATGAATGCTTGTAGTTCCATTTAGAGCTTGCAGTAGAGCCGCACTTTAGCCCCCTGTGGCCAAAAACGAGATTTACAACAACAAACAACACAATGATCCAGACAGCTGTTCTTAAGTCGACACAGGAGAAACAACTTTAAATCAGATTTAGAAAATGGATCAATGGTTATTTATTAATTTTTTTCACTTTTTTTACGAGCACTGTATTTGTGTTTTCCAGTCTTGGTATTGAATCCTCTTTGGAGAGCCAAACAGACATGGAGCCGACAGGACAGCAGAGTGATGATGCATCACTGCCGTCTACCAGCCAGGACGCTGGTGAGTGATGCTGTTGACTGACCGTGCCCTAAACCCTCCGTTATCGGGCCTGTAACAGACCGGCGCTGACTATAGTCACAGGGCTGTGGTGCCCTTCTCACAGTTTAACACACGACACGACCCTTCACTTGTTTTGTCATGGTTTGAGATGAAATAGGGCTGCAGAAAATATTCTGTGTATTAAAATGTTTTCATCGCAAAAAAAAATTGTAACTACAGGCAGCAACCAACTTTGGTTGTTGCTATGACACCGTTTTCAGGATTTAGGACAACTACATACAATTCTATGTATCAAATATTTATTCCATCCATAGGTAAAAACATTGAGAGGGATGACTTCAACTACAGGAATCCTCTTAGCTTCTTATCATAGCCTGTTGAGAAGAAGCAGACGAGCTGTGGAGGAGCGGGGCCCTGCAGCCAGCTACCGTTAGCACGGCTAACGCTACTGCTAGCTTAGTTAGCATCCATAATTCACGTTAACTGTGCCGTTGATTAGGATCCTGATTTTGGCTGGTGATAAACTTATCGTATCATTACCATAAACAAAATAAATTAACAGCCGACTTTTACTACAACCGAACGCTGAACAAGTCCACCAACATGTTGCAATTAACTTTAATGAACTGTGAAAGGGTTAAAGTTGTAAGACAACAGGGACACCTAAAAACAAGTAAATGTACACCGTGCTATGGATACGAATTGCTATGCTTCTATCCCTATTGACAGAATGCCATGTTGGCGACCTAATTTCAAATCTTTCCACACGACGATAAGCAGCATCTTTCTGATATGCTCGAACAATCCTGCTGAATTCCTCTCCTTACCGCCGGTCACATTTGTGTTTATCTGACTCTCTTTGTCCTCGTAGATGTGTCGGATGTAAGCAGTGTGCTGTGTTCTTATGTATAGCATGTCCTCGTGTGATGAGCTTGTGTTCCGTCACTGAAAGTCTAAAACTCTTCATTCATAGACACCAGCAGCGCCGCTCAGCGGCGCACCGTGCCCAGTCTGATGAGCAGCCTGCCGGGCAGAGGAACCAGGGGAGGGAGGAACGAGGCCAGGACGTTCCTCAGCCGCAGAGGTGAGAGACTAAAGCAGACCTGGAGGTGTGGTAGTTAAGATGATGCAGGGCTCTTAAGACCCGCTTCTTCCAGAATAAACTCCAGTCACTCAAAGGGTAATGATGAAGCTGTTTATTGAAGTGCAGTAAGCAGAGAGCAGCATAAACACAGAAGTGATGGGGATAATATCACGAGCAGCAATGATGTGGAATCAAGCGGATGGTCTCGGTCATCAATGCTAATCTGCTGTATCCTCACTTTGTGCTTACAGGCACTTTCTTTCGGGGAGGAAGGGGAGGAGCCATGGGCAGAGGGAGCTTCGCCTGATGATGTCACCAGTATCAACTCGGCCGAATGAAAAGACGATGCTTATGTTCCCACGTTATTTTATTTTTGTTGTTGAATTTTAAGATATTCGCGATTATATCTTCTGCTCGAACATCAATAACCCTGATATTACACGTGGATATTACTTTCTCTGACATGTTCTACGGACACATTGTTTGAGTTTTTAGTTGTCATTTTTTGTTTATCATTCATCTATGAGAGCGTTGTCATTTTGTTAGTAACTTCGTATTGCTCCACCTTTGTGCTGTTAATACACTTGTTTTAGTAATAAAGTTGAACGATGAGTATCGGCGATATGCGTGCTTTGTATAATTAGTCCAGTGAGTCCGAGTGGACCGAGAGGACAAACAGCCAGGGCTCTTCAATTAGCAGTACAAGGATGTGGCATTATATCCATATCTTAGTTTGGTTTTATATTATTGTACATTGTTTTTGAAAATCTTCCAAATTACTAAATTCTACCCACTACACAGCCATGGGAAGTGAAACATTTTTACTCAAAATTTGTGTTGACAGTTATAAATTCACGGAAGTAAATTGGAACAATTGGCAATTTTTTTTGGGGCCCATTTGGGGCCGTGGATGTCCGTTGTTTCAGACAGTTCATAGATTGGTTCAATCAGAAAGTGTGATTTTGCTCTGTAGTTTTGCTTGCATTATGATAACACAAGAGACAGAATTTCAGGGTCATAGTGAAATTTGACAACACAAATATGAACTTTTGTCAAATAAAGAGAGAAATAATTTTCCTGCTTGTAAAGGAAAGACGGATAAACTAGCTTTCATATCAGAGTCACTCCCAAATCCTAATTCTTAAAAGGACCGCACAGAATGGATGGAGACTGGACCTGACAGTGTCAACTTTATATCGTTAAGTATGATGATAGGCTATTGGATTGTAATTTGAAGGGGGAGAAAACATACAAACCAGAACGCACGCACATATGTAGCATGTTAGTTATAAATAACTTGTACATGTGAGAAACAATAGTTTAATTTAATGACATCACCAAAAAAAAAAATGGGCCTAACGACGCCCCTGGTCGTAGTTATGTGAAAGAATAAGAGAAATGTATTAGAAAGATATTAGACATGTCTGAAACATATTTACATCATCTAAACCCAGAATACCCATAAAACAATGCAGCTGACATCACTCAAATTAGCTGCAAGTAACAATGTACTTAATGAAAATGCCAAAGGCAAATCAAGAGAAAAGATTGATGTGGCTTCAGAACACACGCTCTACTATCAGCAGTAGC
The DNA here is from genome assembly GCA_028022725.1 of Lycodopsis pacificus. NCBI lineage: Eukaryota > Metazoa > Chordata > Actinopteri > Perciformes > Zoarcidae > Lycodopsis > Lycodopsis pacificus. Next base: position 4,713,746 of record CM051700.1, read on the forward strand.
AGCACAGAAGTTGCTGCAGTAATGATATTATCAGTGTCAGTAGTTGCAGTAGAAGTAGCACCCAGTGGCTGTAGTTTAGCTGCCAGCAGCAGTAACGCTCTACCTTGATGTAGGTGTGTGCGCGGCAGTTGCAGCGTGTGAAGACGGTGTCGATGGGGGAGGGGAAGCCCAGGGTGTCCGATGCTCTGTGGACGACTCACAGCGTCCACCGTCCAGAACAGATCACCTGAAACACACACGCAACTGATGAAGCTCTCTTCAAATGAATATGCTTCTATCCTCCAGTCACTACACACACTTTAATATATGAAGAAACAATGCACTATGATATGACTATCTATCCATAAGGGCCACACACTGAGACTGACCTTTAAATATCAGAATGGTGCCATTGCTGAGAGCTGTCAGTCCATCACTGCACAGGTTGGCATCAGCAAGGAGTCCTACACACACAATATGTATCTTGCACACTACAGAATTGATCATGTGTGTCAACGTTAATGACTGTAAACACTAAAGTTAAGCCATTATTGCGTCGGTGCTATATCGACCTAGTGGTTCCATTTTTAACACAGTGATTCTTTGTGTGTACTTTTTAAAGTGTTAGAATATTAAATTCTTTAAAAGTAATTTTGATACAGAAACATTGAACAGGTGTAGATCAGTCCGATCTGTTCAGAGCATTTGTTCGGATGTCATTATAATGACATCCGTAATATTACATCTGTGATATTTGTATATGTAAAGACAAAAGAGACTGAAGTTGGACACACACACACACACACACACACACACACACACACACACACACACACACACACACACACACACACACACACACACACACACACACACGGACCAATTGCCCTACCTGTCCCTGGTCCCTCAGAGCGTCCTTCCACCAGACCCAAGCCCTGGGCCACGTCCTGCTGGGTCTGGGAAAAAACCCAAAATCAAATAATACTTTTGTTGAAGTTATTTCTAAACAAAGACAAACAAAATCAAATTAACTTTCCAAACAAATTGTAATTCAACAAATATGGATTCCAGGTGTGTTTGATGCTGCTGGGCAGACTGACCTCTGGGAATCTCTGAGCTCTCCTGGTCCTCTCTGTGGAGGAATCATGAACAATCAGCTGACATTGTGTTTGTACCATTAACACAAATACACCAGTTAGATAAAGATGTTGTGTTCTGTCATGATTAGTGCTGGGCAACACAAAAAATGTTGAATCGCAATTAATCGCATGATTTTTGCCAAGAAGTCTTTGATCTGCCAGGATTGTATCACGACAATGTTGACTTTGTTACAGAATGTTGGACTAGCTCTGAGGAATGCACCTCTTGTTGAGTCATGCTGCGATTCACAGAAATGTTCTCAGTCGTTCCTCTCTCTGGATCGGCTGCTTCTCCTTTGAATATCTTAGTTGTATTTACAGACCCACTAATCTTACTGTTGATCTTTCATTATGGAAGATGACAGAGTTCTTATTCTTGGTGATTTTCATATCCATGTTTGCTGCTCCTCTTTCTCGTTTACCTCTGACTTTATCAAACTCTTTGATTCTTTTAATTTGAGACAATTTGTGAATCAACCGAGGCATGACAGAGGACTCACCTTAGACCTTGTTCTCTGGGTTGGTTTCTGTGTGGATGATGTGAATCTAAGTGATCACAAGGCAGTACTTTTCCAGGTTCCACTCCTCTCCTGATCACAAACCCCCATAATGCTTCACTCCCGCCCCTTAAACTTCTGCTTTCACTGAATCACGCACAACTTTTAACACCAATGAACAACTTGGCCTCTCCACAGAGGAGCTCCTCGGTACGTCTCACAGTTCCTGCACAAACATTTTAGATTCCAGAGCTCCATTCAGATGTAAGAAGTTGAATCCTTCTTCTCTCTCATGGTTTAATGAAGATGTGAGGAACTTAAAGAATGCAGGAAGGCAGAACTAAAGTGGAAACAGGATAAACTCAGTGGGTCCGTTGCATCTCTAGAACATCTAACGTTGACCGATCAGCAAACGATTAAAGAAGCAAAGAACTCATATTTCTACAATCTGGTCACTAAACAGAGTCACAATCATCTTTAAAACCATAAACTCTGATCTGAGCCAACCAGTTGATTCGACACCAGAGAGATGTGAGGAGTTTATAAATCATTTCAAAATAAAATCCTGAAGATTCTGCAGCATTTTAATACTGACCTTGTTGAGCCTGATGTTGACTCCTGTTTATCTTCACCACTAACCCACTTTAGTGAAATCTCTCTGTCAACATTTGAACCACTGTTGCACTTTAAAACCATCCACTTGCCTCAGACTGAATTCGCTTCATGTTTAAGAGCTGCGTTTAGACGGTTGGTCCGAATGTTTTAGTCGTTATTAACTGCTCCATGTCAACTGGTATCTCCTCTCTGATTCTAAACATGCTGCTGTTTACCACTTTTTAAAGAAGACCAGTTTACATTCCTCAGTTTTAAGTCTTTTTAGACTCATCTGTAAGCTGCCCTGCATTAGCCCCTGGTAGGGTCTCCCAAGGCAAACAGGTCTCAGGGGAGAGCCCAGACTAAGAGCGGTTCAAAACGACCCTAATGATAAGCAGCCCACGGCAGGGTAGGAAATTTACATATTTTTTTGGGGGCAATCTTTGCCCCCACTGACTGAAATCCAGGGGCATTTTCAAAAAATTGGGGGCACTTTTTGAAACTTGTTCAAAATAATAAATATAGTTATTTAGGCTTACAATATATGAGCAATTGTCATCAAATGGCAATAATAAGACTATTAGGCAGTAGTCTACAGATTCAAAGTGTTTTCTTAGATTTTTTTCACAAAAAACAAATAAATCAGACAATCATATTCAATTAAATTCTTATTTCTTTGTGGTTATTTATTGTTATTATTAAATGTTTTAAACAACTATTAACAATTATTAAGTCAACGATGACTTGATTACACGTCATTGTATGGAATTATTGAGAAAAAATATTTTTGTAGCACCTTAAATATTGTGACCCATTTTTGTCCTTATACATTAGTCATTGTGTGGAATTTTTGAGAACATTTTTTACAGCACCATAAAAATAAATAAATGTGCCATTTGAAGGTACAAATTCAGTTCAGAGTTTTTGCTGAGTAAAATATCTTAATTGACTGTCAGTCAGGTATCATTCATTTCCAGCAACCCTCAAATCAAAGAATAGAGACACTTTACGCACAATGTATTTTACCTTTAACTCACGAGATGCAGGTAGCATGTTTTATAGTTAATGTGAATATAATTAATTTAATCAAATTTCCATTATGCAATATGTATACTTTGTTGGCATCTTATTCTGAAAACAGGATGTTCGTCTGAATAAACCGGATGTTGTCTCACATTAATCTTTCCGTTAACTTTCAAAGTCCTTCGCTCGCTCCCGATCTGCGCCGTTTGAATGAGTTTACCGTGAATTTCAGGATATAGGTGCACTAACATGTAAGTGTCTGCTGAGTTGACTGCAGTCACAGGAAGAAGCGCATTTTTTTTATTGGTTTAGAAAGTTCGGGGGCATTTTTTGCCCCTCTCCTAGTGATATCAGGGGCAAAATGATATTTCTTAGGGGCAGTTTTGCCCTTTGCCCTCGTGTATTTCCGACGCTGGCCCACGGACTTCAGCCACCTCGCCGAGACCAGGGAAACCGGGGCACCCTCCCGGAGCCAGACCCAGGAGGAGAGCTCGTCGGCGAGCGTCTGGTGGCCGGGCCTTCGCCCATGGGGCCCGGTCGGGCTCAGCCCGAAGATACAGCATGGAGCAGCCACCCTGTGGACCCACTACCCACAGGGACAAGCATCGGGGTCGGGTGCAATGCAGACCGGGCGGCGGTTCAGGCGGGAGGCCTGGGCGAGCTGATCACCAGCAGCATAGATTAGCTCCAGGGACGTGGAACGTCACCTCGCTAGCGGGGAAAGAGCCAGAGCTGGTGCAGGAGGTGGAGCGATACCAGCTAGATATAGTTGGACTCACCTCCACACACAGCGCTGGCTCTGGAACCAAGCTCCTGGAGAGGGGTTGGACTTTGTCCTTTTCCGGAGTTGCCCAGGGTGAGAGGCGCCGGGCGGGAGTGGGGTTACTTACAAGCCCCCGGCTGAGCGCCGCTGTGTTGGAGTTCTCCCCGGAGAACGAGAGGGTTGCCTCCATGCGCCTACGGGAGCAAGGTTCTGACCGTGGTTTGTGCTTATGCACCAAACAGCAGTTCGGAATATCCGGCCTTCTTGGAGTCGGTGGGAGGGGTCCTGGAAAGGGCGCCGCCTACCGACTCCATTCTCCTGGGGGACTTCAACGCTCACGTGGGCAATGACGGAGAAACCTGGCGGGAGGTGATTGGGAGGAACGGCTTGCCCGATCTGAACCCGAATGGTGTCTCGTTATTGGACTTCTGTGCTTGCCACGGTTTGGTCATAATGAACACCATCTTCGAACATAAGGTGGCTCATAAGTGTACCTGGTACCAGAACACCTTAGGCCGGAGATCAATGATCGACTTTGTAATCGTATCATTTGATTTGCGGCCGTATGTTTTGGACACTCGGGTGAAGAGAGGAGCAGAGCTGTCAACTGATCACCACCTGGTGGTGAGTCGGGGGGACTGCTGACCCGGACGGGGGACATCGTCGGGGGCGGTGGAAAGAGCACTTTGAGGTACTCCTAAACCCGACCAACCCATATCCCTGGCAGAGGCCACTGAGGTAGTTAAAAAGCTCCTTGGTGGCAAGGCGCCGGGGATGGATGAGATCAGCCCTGAGATGCTGAAAGTGCTGGACATAGTTGGGCTGTCCTGGCTGACACGCCTCTTCAATGTCACATGGGGGTCGGGATCAGTGCCCATGGACTCGCAGACCGGGGTGGTGGTTCCCATCTTAAAAAAGGGGGACCGGAGAGTGTGCTCGAATTACCGGTGTTAGAGCCAAATATGGTATTATAAATACCACTGTATTTCTTTGTTTGTATGTTGGGTGGCGCTGTATTCCTGTCCTGGGCTCAGGTATATAAGTCCCTAAATCACTGTGTTCGTCAGGTGTTTGACCCCGGAAGGGCAAATGGTTTTGACCGCGATACGCTACACATTTACTGCATTGTGGGAAAGAGTGGCGTTTGTGTACATTGTTTCCACGACGAGAATAAATTAGCTACAGATCATCAAACAAAGGTCTCTGTGATGAGTCGAATGCACCACACCTCACAGGTAGTTTAGCATAGCCTACAGCGAGTGCGTCAACCAGGCGACTCCGGAGGGAGCAGCATCTCAGGAGCTTACAGCCACACGACTGGGCTTCTTTAACAACTGGGGTATCACACTACTCAGCCTCCCGGGGAAGGCTTATGCCAGGGTGCTGGAAAGGAGGCTCCGACCGTTTGTCGAATCTCAGATTCAAGAGGAGCAATGCGGATTCTGTCCCGGCCGTGGATCAGTGGACCAGCTCTTTACCCTTGCAAGACTACTGGAGGGGTTCTGGGAGTTTGTCCAACCAGTCTACATGTGCTTTGTGGACTTGGAGAAGGCTTTCGACCGGGTCCCTCAGGGGTTCTTGTGGGGGGGTGCTGCGGGAGTATGGGGTGCCGGACCCATTACAATGGGCGATCTGGTCTCTGTATGACTGCAGTAGGAGCAGTGTCCGCATTCTCGGCAATAAGTCAGACACGTTCCCGGTGGGTGTTGGCCTCTGCCAGGGCTGCCCTCTGTCACCGGTCCTGTTCATGACTTTCATGGACAGGATATCTAGGCGCAGCCTGGGGGCGGAGAACGTCAGGTTCGGGGGTCTCGGGATCACCTCTCTGCTGTTTGCAGATGATGTGGTCCTGTTAGCCTCCTCGGATCATGACCTCCAGCATTCACTGGGGCGGTTTGCAGCTGAGTGTGAAGCGGCGGGGATGAGAGTTAGCACCTCCAAATCTGAGGCCATGGTTCTCTGCTGAAAACTGGTGGATTGCTCCCTCCAGGTGGGGACGGAGTGCCTACCTCAAGCGAAGGAGTTCAAGTATCTCGGGGTCTTGTTCACGAGTGAGGGTAAGATGGAGCGGGAGATCGACAGGCGGATCGGTGCGGCTGCAGCAGTAAAGCAGGCGCTGCACCGGACCGTCTTGGTGAAGAGGGAGCTGAGCCGGAAGGCAAAGCTCTCAATTTACCAGTCGGTCTACGTTCCTACCCTCACCTATAGTCACGAACTCTGGGTCGTGACCGAAAGGACAAGGTCGTGGCTACAAGCGGCCAAAATGAGTTTCCTCCGTAGGGTGGCCGGGCTCAGCCTTAGAGATATGGTAAGGATCTCGGACATCAGGAGGGAACTTGGAGTCGAGCCGCTACTCCTTCGCGTCAAAAGGAGTCAGCTGAGGTGGTTCGGGCATCTAATTAGGATGCCTCCTGGACGCCTCCCACTGGAGGTTTTCCAGGCACGTCCAACTGGGAAGAGACCCCGGGGAAGACCCAGAACACGCTGGAGAGATTACATCTCCCAGCTGGCCTGGGAACGCCTCGGGATCCCCCAGAATGAGCTGGAACATGTTGCTGGTGAGAGGGAAGTCTGGGTAAGCCTGCTTGGCCTGCTGCCACCGCGACCCGACCCCGGATAAGCGGAAGAAAATGGATGGATGGATGGATGTTTCCACTCCATTGATTTCTTTCATGAATAACAGTGAAATGTTTGGGAATCTTCAGTCTGGCTTTCACGCTCTTCACATCACTGAGACTTCTCAGGTCAAGGTCACATAAGACCTTCTGCCTGTACTCATTTGAATTATTCTTGACCTCAGCTCAGCCTTTGACACAGTGGAGCACAAAGTCTTAATCCTTAAACTGGTCCTTTTCTGTAATGCTTGGAGAGGCCTCCTCTGTTTTGTGGGGTCCCTCAGGGGTCTATATTGGGTCCCCTCCTGTTTACCATGTACATGTTACCACTAGGACTCATCATACGTCAACATAATACAGAGTTTCATTGCTACGCAGATGATACCCAGTTGTGCATCCCATTAAGCCTGGCTCCAGCACTGTTTCCTGTGTCATGTCCTGTCTTGTAGTTATAATGACCCCTGCTGGCCCCTTTCTGCATTACTGATCTCTCCTCCAGTCTGGGAGTTTTATCTAATAACGTTCAGCATGAAGCCCTCAACCTGGGTGCTATTTCTGACTCTGACTTGTGATACTCAGGTGACCAAAGTTGTGCAGATCTGCTTTACTCAATTGAGACAGAGAAGCAGAATCAGGTCATTCCTTTGACCTGGAGAGAGTCTTCAGATCTTCAGGCAGAGCCTTTGTGATAATCTTCCCTGTGCTCGTACTTTTCTACTGTGACTTAGCGATCCTTTACTTTGAAATCCGTACCGGAAGTACTCTTTGGAGTGATGTGCGGTAGCTTTAGAGCGGACAATGACGTCATACTGCACATACTAAACTTCGCTTTAAATCCATTTGTGTTCAGCTGACTGAAGAAAAACATCAAGTATTTCTGTAACTTCTTCTCGCGAGACTGAACTCAAACGTGACTTTGACCAAAGAGTCCTCCGAGAGTCCCTCAATGAAAAGAGTCGCTCACTAACCTTCAGAAGCAGAGAAGAAGCTGCGACACCACGAACTCCAGAAGTGAAACTAAAGAGAAAACAGGAAGGGGAGGGGCCGTCACGCAAGGAGAGAGGAAACGAGATAAGAGACGTCCTTTCCTCAGTTGAGTCACATGAAGCGACGTCTGTTTCTGATGACAGTCGGCTTTAACAGCTGGAGAGACTTTTGATAAGTTTATGTCTGTACACATGATCACTGTACTTAATAATAGTAACTAATAATATACTTTATTCATCTCCAGGGGGAAATTAGTTTGTAACAGCAGCAAAAATATACTTCAGCAAACGAAGTACAACAGAGTACAAATAAAATATTAAGAATGAAAAATGCACAATATATACAATAAAATAACAGAGTAGAACATATAAAATATAAAGACAATAAAATAAGAAATGCACAGTATGAAATAGAATAGTGTTAAATGAACTAACTAGATCAACTAAACAGTTTGCAAAGACAGTGTAGTGGTGTTGTAGTCATGTGAAGGATGATTTGTTCAGAGGTGATTTATTATAGAGTCTTACAGCAGAATGTTCTCCTATATCTGGATCAGTCTGTCCCTGCAGTAGGTGGTGGAGAGGGTGATCCGGGTTATCCAACATGGATAATAGTTTATTCAGTGTCCTCCTCTCCACCACCTCTTCCAGATTGTCTTGTTAGCAGCCAATGATGGAGCCGGCCTTCTTAACCAGTTTATTAAGTCTGTTGGTGTCTCCGGCTCCAATGCTGCTCCCCCAGCAGACTACGGAGAAGTACAATGCACTGGCCACAACAGACCAATAGAACATCTCAAACATCTTGCTGCACACATTACAGGATCGAAGTTTCCTCAAGAAAAAGAGTCGACTCATCCCCTTCTTGTACACAGCGTTGATGTCGGTCTTCCAGTTCAGTCTGCTGTCGATGGAGACACCCAGGTACTTGTACTCCTCCACCATGTCCACATCCTCTCCCAGAACTCTCAGCGGTTGTGGAGTCATCATCTTCCTCCTGAAGTCGACCACCATCTCTCTGATCTTGGCCACGTTCAGTCAGTGATCCAGGAGACGGTGGACGCGTTCACCCCCACCACCCGCAGCTTCTCACTCAGCAGCACTGGTTGGATGGTGTTGAATGCACTGAAGTCAAAGACAGTGATTCTCACAGAGCCACCGGATCCATCCAGGTGCGACTGAACTCGTTGCAGCAGGTAGATGATGGCGTCGTCCACTCCCACATGAGGATGACATGCAAATTGCAGAGGGTCCAGTGAGGATTTCACCTGCGGTCGGAGGTGGGCCAAGACCAGCCTCTCCAGCACCTTCATCACATGAGATGTGAGGGCAACTAAAGACACTGTGTGACTTTAGTTGCCCGTGTGTCTGTGTGTCTTTAGTTGCCCTCCATGGGTACAAAACACTTCCATGGGTACATCCCAAGTCTCTTATTTGTCATCTCCTCGATCCTCACTTGAACCGGAAGTTGTTCTGTTCCTCCATATTGACGGCCGTCTTAAAGCTCTTACTTAGCTCTGAGGAGAGAGGAGGGATCTCTGAGGAGACATGAGAACAGACTTCCACGAAGTGTTTTAACAGTAGACACGCCCCCTCATTGTTCATCAGTCATGTGATATTCATATTGGAGACTACGCAGACACCCTCAGAGACCAGCAACACTGCACTTTGGTTGGAATGTACAGAATACAAACCAGTTTTATTTGGTTTATACAATAAAAGCATGAAAGGTTACAGAAACAGATGATGTAAAAAGTAAATAAAAGATAAAATGTCAAAAACCTCAAAAGTTCAGATCACCAATAAGCCTTGTCAAAAACCACACATGAATGCATGAATAGAGATCACTGAAACATGATCATCATTAAATTAACACATGATCAGTAAGAATACCAGTGGCGGGCCGTGCATTTTATACCTGGGCCTTCACTGCTGTCCTGCAGCTGAAACACAGCTGTTATTTGTTTCGTGTCAAAATGAAGCCAACACCTGTAGATAGAGTGCGTCTCCTCTCTGCTCTGACTGCAGCTGGGACTGCTGCGCCTGTGTGTGCTTTGGGGCAGCGGAGGTGCTCACGGCAGCTCGCGGCGGAGGGGCTCACGGCAGCTCGGCTCACGGCAGCTCCCGCTGCTCGTTCACGACAGTGCAGAACGTACTGCTTTAACGTCAAAACACCAGAAAAGTCTCCAAGAACACCAGAACAAGTCGCTAGATTTGTCACTAGTAGCTTTTGATAAAACAAGTCGCCATGAGGGTTTGGAAAGTCTCCAGATTTAGCGAGAGAGTTGCCAAGTTGGCAGAGGCTAAATATGTCCCCAGAACAACACTGGACGCAACAATGGTTCCTATCACATATTAAACCAAACAAAAATCTTCATAAAAACAAGTTGTACAAATAATAATATATAAACAAGCATATTAAAGCTACTGCAGATGTAAAAACAAACGCATTTAACTTACCAGAGCTGCTGTTCACTTTTTAAAGACAAACTCCATCCTCCTTTCTTTGTTAATAAAGAGTTTAATCTCACGGTTGTTCAGTACATCCGTGCGTTTTAGTTCCAGTAAGAAGTCCTTCTCGATTCATGGACGTCAGTGAAGACAGTCAAGCCTCCCTAGTTGTATTTCTTGAATACGTATTAATGTGTTTGAGGCTGAAAATGTCTGCTCCACAGAGGCAGCAGATTTTGGGATTGTCACCGCCCAACATGTCAGGCTAGCCCACTGACCAATCACGTACTTGTAGGCCAGCTAGAAGGCTCTGGCACGTCAAAGAATACGCCCAACATGTCAAACTAAATATCTGATTGGTTGAACACTATGACAATCAACAATATCGTCCCCATTCACTTAAACTGCACATGGATGCACTTGTGAGTCTACAGGCCTCGGGCCTCTCTTCTTATCTAGAGACACAGAGGTGAGATCTGATTGGATAAAAGCTCTACTTAAAACAAGCTGCACTGGAAGCAGAGCAACTGAGGAAGACCGTAGCTGTGCAATGAGAAAATAAGATAATTTAAGAAAAATTATTAAATTATAAAATATATTTTTTTAATATTTTAAGCTTTGTGATTCTGTATAGGCCAGCAGAGAAGGCCTTGCAGACCCTGACGGCCCGCCACTGAAGAATACAAACCAAAGAATGAAATGTTAAATCATGACACATTCTGCATTATAATATATCTTCATTGAATAAACAGCTGAGTTGGTTCTTGATCAGTAGTTTGGTTCAAACTTCTTTTGTCTCTTTTGATTTGTTTCTATGAGTTTCATCAAACTAGCACACAGTCAGTGATGAATGAAGTCAAAGTGAACAATACGACGTGAAGAACAAAGCTGCATTTAACTAATCCTTCATTTTATACAGTGTTCTGAAGGATTTGGACATTTCTGCTTTGACGTGATGTTTATGTGCTTTATTATCTAGAATCATCCAAAACTTTGATTTCTTTTGATCTCAACGTCACTTCTCAAAGTTTGTTCATTTGTTACACGATGATCAAAGAAGATGAATTTACTTTGTTCAAATCAAAACAACTCTTCACAACTTGTGCTTCTTGTTCCACAGATGCTGAATTTGATCCAGAAAGACTCTTGTTTGACATTAGGAGGTTTTTCTGAACACAAACAAATGTTTCAAGACAACAAAGTTCAGTTTTCTACACAAAGTCAAAGATGTTTCACAGCTTCTCTCAGACAACACATCATTTCAGGTCATTGCATGGACCTAGCTCAGCTCTTTCAGACATCCAGCTGCAACACCACAAGTCCCAGAGAGCTCTCAACCCCCCAGAGTCCAGACCAGCTCAGGTAACCCTCACCTGCTCCAACTGCATCTACAACCACTGAGAGATCAGGTTGGTACGAACTAACATCAGCTGTGTGTGAACACACTGAACTATCTGGTCAGCAGCGAGAAGGTTCCTCTAGCAGGAGGAGACTCTCCCTCCTCCAGAGAACACAGAGACACTGAGGAACCAGGCCTGGACGAGAACATGGCTTTGACTTTGGCCCTTAACCTAAACCCAAACCCAAACCCAGACCCAAAGCCTGGATAAAGAGGTTCAGTGAATGTGGTGTTGAAGGTGTGGAGGTGGATCAGTGTGTCAGAGGAGACTCTGAAGAAGGACAGTGACCCAGCAGGACAGTCCACATACACTGCTACTCTATCAGAGGAGGAGAAGGAGGAGAAGGAGGAGAAGTAGGAGATCAAGGAGATGGAGGAGATGGGTGTTCTTGTCTTATTGTGCCAGACAGTGTAACGACCATCATCAGAGCACAACAGACTCCAGGACTGATCATTCCTTCCAAACACACAGTCATCACTGTCTCCTCTCCTTCTGATTCCTCTGTAACTCACTGATATATGAACTCCTCCTCTCCACTCGACCTCCCAGTAACAGCGACCAGTGAGACCAGTTCTACACAGCAGCTGAGGATAGTACTCAAACCTGTCTGGATGATCAGGATATGACTGATCCTCCTCCACATGTGTCAACTTCCTGTTGTTGTCAGACAGTTTGAGGTATCTGTGTACTGTGTCTGTGTCGAGTGTGAGTTTACAGGAATCTGATGGAGAGAAGAAGACACAATACAGCTGCAGTTATTAATCCATCATCTGTTTGATCATCAGAGATGTGAATGAATGATGTCACAGTTTGAAGATGCTTTGTTTTCATGAATCAAACTCAAAGCACACTTACACTTCCTCAGACCTGGTCTGAACCATCGGACTCCAGCAGGCTCCACCCTGAAAGGAGGAGGGGGTCAGAGCAGCATGGAGACATGGACATTACATCGCTCTCATACACAGAGCTTTGTTATTAATGTTCACATGGAGCACTTATTCATCAGCTCATATTATTTTACTTCACTGGAGCTTCTTCTGATTGGCCCATGACGACAGCTCATTATGTTCACTTATTCATGATGTATTATTAGTGCTGGGCAAGTTAACGCGTTATTTAAATAACACCGACAATTATTTTATCGTGCATTAATGCAGTTTTTTTTATTATTAAGTGGACATTGTTAACACAAGAACCAGGCAGCGAGCGGTGAACAGCTGTTAGTGTGGCGTCACTTCCTGCTGCTCACCCCCCCACCGGGTGGCCCGGTCCGGAACCCACCAACACCCCCCCCCCCCCCCACACACACAGTCCAGATTGAGAAAATCTCCTCGGGCAAAGGTCCGGAACATTACAATAATATCTAACTTGCGCTATTTAGTGCCATATATATATATTCAAGAAGCCTAGTAACGTCTCTGTGTAGTCAACAACTGTCAAATCAAATAAAGAAAGTACACATCAATTATATTTTAACAATTATTATTCTCAGTTTTAAATTTCACTGGATAGATTATAAATAATACATAGAAATACATAAATAAATGTTCTTCTCATTTCAAGTAAAATAAGAGCTGGATTAAAGAATAACTGACAACAGAAAGATTTTCAAAAATGTGCATCTTAAAATAAAGTACTTCATTTTAGAAAAATGTATTTCACTGAATTGTCCTGCAGCTTTAAATTCAGTTCATTCTGGTGTGAAGTAATACAAATTTAAAAAAGCCACGATATTATATTTTACTCATCTTCCAACAAGATAAATGTTTGTGCATGATCTTTATCTGTGGTTATTAAACCACTTGTTTCAGCTCTGTTAACATCATTGTTGGTGAATTCATGTGTTAGGATTCTGATCATATTGAGCTCTTAGGTTTATTTTCTGTGTCTTCATTTAGATGTGAGAGGGTACGTTTGCTCAAAAGAGTTGTGCTTTGTCTCGTAGTGGCGCTTCATTTACCGCTTTTAATAATCGTCACGGTCTCTGAACATATATGGTTTTAAACTGTCCGTGTGAAGAATTAACCTATAAGAGTCTGTTCATTCTTGGTTAAAGACTCTGGTCTCTTTGACCACTTTTCTCTTTTTGGAGAACGTCATGTGAAATAACTTCTCTGACTCACGTATTATTCTCCTGCTCTTCCTTCTTTTCCCTCGTCTCTCCCCGGTGTGTGTACATCTCAGAATACCCATATTTGATTGGCTGAGCTGCATCACGTGATGCCATTTACACCGTATTGGTCGGTGCGTTTCCTGCACCGCTGAACAAGTGGCTGTGGAACAAAGGCTGAAAAATAGAAGCGCTCTGTCAAAATAAAATCGATTTTAGGTCCTGGGTCCGGATACAACGGCGTCTGGGTCCGGATCTGGGCCGCGGTCCGCCAATTGGCGACCCCTGGTCTATATCCTTGAGATTTGCAGGCTCCTCCCTTGCAATTAGCAAAGCTATTCAGCAGCTGAGACTAAATCACACCTCCTCAGACATGCAGAAACTCACAGAAACTCACAGTCCAATCACCACTGAGGCAAGCCTAAGTAAAGCTATAAAGACAACTTAGTTAAAGTATTGCGCACTTAATAAAAGTGCGTAATACACTACTTTTGAATTCATTATTGAACTTTATGCAGAACAATGAGATTAATCACGATAAAAAATTGTAATCGTTGCCCAACACTAATTTATGTCAGTATTATATTGACAATCATCCATTTCACACTCAGTTTCCTCTATCAGTCAGTCAGTAAATCACATGTTTAAACCTGCATCAATTGATTTCTTTGTCCACTTGTGGTTCAGTGAAAACAAGCTGTGAACACAACATGTGACATATTATCAGTTTATAAAGTAGTTGTGTCGAACATGCAGTGGTGTATAAAGTACTCAAAAGCCATACTTGAGTAAAAGTAAAGATACCTTACTGGAAAACTACTCCAGTAAAAGTAAAAAGTCACCCATTAGAATACTACTTGAGTAAAAGTCTTAAAGTATCTGATATTTATTGTACTTAAGTACAAAAGTACTTAAGTATCAAAAGTAATTTTCTGATATTAAATGTACATCATAACCTGAACATTAAATGAACATCATAACCTGTTCATTGAAAGTAAAAGTACAAGTAAATGCTGTTAATAAAAAAGCAAAGGGTCAGAATTTTGAGAATTATGAAGTTTATTCTTTTAAGTGCTGTGGCCACCATGACCAAGGACATGGAGCTGTGTTGAAAATAATTGGGCTGGCTGTGATCCATCCAGGAGCAACAATGTTCAACATAATATATTGTACATAAGTATACTTTTGCATCTACTATGAACTTATCATCATAATTCTCCAAAAAGCAATATGACACTATGAAGGAGTTGTAACAGTGCGTTTATAAGTATGCTCATTAGACTAGAGGATGTAGAGGACAAATGCATAATATTATGTTCAGCAAAAAATATCCACTTGATGCATCAGGTCAGTGTTTTGAGAAAGGACACCTGCCTTGTAAACTCCGATGGGCCTGATTTGAACACAATAGGCAAAGGTTTTGCTCAAGCTGAATCTGCAATTGGGCGACTGCTACCATCATAACTCCATCTGATCATCCACAACATGACTCAAATATCAAAACATGATCAATACTAAAGCAGCACCCAAAGTAACCCAGTCATTACTTGAAACTGAAAAATGTCCTGTTCATCTTCAAAAGAAGTTGGTTTTCAAAATTGCGAGAATTCCGTCTCGCTCTTCTTGGGCTGAAGACTATTCCTGCGATGCTAAATAGCCTTTCACAGGCCGCTGAGGCAGGTAGAGGTGTGTTCAGCGTCATAGACAGCTTGCACACAGCTGCGAAGGATTTCCCTAATGCTAACGCTAATGCTAACACTAATGCTGCGCTTTCTCGGCTCCCGTCAATCCTATGGTGTCACAACTGTCAACACTTCCTCAGCTCATTAACTCGCTAGCGATCCACAGGTGTTGGTCTTCGTCACCACCGTAGTTTGTTGCGGGAGTAGCAGGTGCTTCCATTTCTGCTTCCATCATGAAATCAGTCATCGTAGAGTGGAATTATACTCAGGTAGTCGCCCGCTAGCTTATAGCATGTAGCATCCTGGGAATCAAAACACCGCAGCTTAGATAGATAGATAGATGTAAACTTTATTCATCCCCAGGGGGAAATTCGTTTGAAGCAGCAGCAATTTACATGGTAAAATATAACGTGTGTAATGCACAATATCTACAGTACAATAAAATAACAGAGCAGATATTGAATTGAAAGGAATAGATTCATAAAAAATAAGCTGGAATAGAATAGACTAGTAACAACTAGTAAACGAAACTAAACAACCTGGACAGTAGAGCCAGGATCACCAACAACAAGCAACAACCGTGTAGCGTTGTTGTAGTCATGTGAAGGACGATGATCAGGCCCGAGGTGTTTTATTATAAAGTCTTATTGCAGAGGGCAGGAATGTTTTTCTGAATCTGTCCTTGTGACAGCGGAGCTGGATCAGTCTGTTGGAGAAAGTGCTCCTCTGTCCATGCAGGAGGTGGTGGAGAGGGTGGTCCGGGTTATCCAATATGGATAATAGTTTCTTCAGTGACCTCCTCTCCACCACCTCTTCCAGACTGTCTTGTTTGCAGCCAATGATGGAGCCGGCCTTCTTAACTAGTTTGTTAAGTCTGTTGGTGTCTCCGGCTCCAATGCTGCTCCCCCAGCAGACTACGGCGAAGTACAGTGCACTGGCCACAACAGACTGGTAGAACATCTCCAGCATCTTGCTGCACAAAATCAAATCTATCTTTAGAAGAAAATGAGAGCACTTGTTTGCAATTGTGCATTAACGTGACTAACCAATGATTTAACTTGCTGCTAGGACCACTGATTCAACAAACCTGCTTGCTTGCAGTCTGTGTTCCACCACAGTCCCTGACGCTGGTCTCATGATTCATTTGTTTCTAAAGATAGATTTGATTTTGTAGCGAATAACGAAGGTTTCAGGGGAAATGTATCGGAGTAAAAGTATCTGTTTTCTTTGCAAAATGTAGTGAAGTAAAAGTCAACAGAAATATAAGTAGTAAAGTAAAGTACAGATACCCAAAAAAACGACTTAAGTACAGTAACGAAGTATTTCTACTTCGTTACTATACACCACTGCTAACATGATATCAACCAGCTGCTTCCACACCCAGCAGTTACACATCAACATGATGACTCATCAGGAGTCTGTGTGTTTGTGTCACCTGATGAATGGAAGTCCACTATTCTCTTTCTTGTAGCTCTGTTTTTGGTCTCCACCACCTCCTGAGGGAAACGTCTGTCTCTTTAGCTGCTAAATGCTCCACTATGTTCACCAGCTAGTCTCTAACTGAGTCTGTCTGCTGTTTGCTGCTGAGCAGGTAGTGAACAGTGGCTTCATCACAGCTTGTTGGATGAAAACAGCTGCTGCTGGAAACACAGACTCAACCAAACAGGAAATGTGCTGCAGAACCAAAACTAGTAGCTAAAAGAGGCTAAACAGCTGTGTAGAGCTGCAGAGATGGAGACAGTTCTCTGTAGGTTCATCACCACCACACGACTCTTCACCATCACACAGAGTCAGCTGATCCGTTGTCAATATAGAAGTATTGATTGTTGGATGTTTTGGTCCTGACAAGCCTGAAATCACTACAGCGCCACAAACCCTCTGATGGAGGAGGTTGGATGTACAAAGCTGTTCACATCCCGTCTCCTAGCAACAGTCAACACTGGTTTCTATTATCTGTAATCTGGGGGTGAAAATATTACAGTTCAAGTCCGTCTGCAGCCACAGAGCACTACATGTGTCCCCCTAGAACAGAGGTAGCCAACACGGTGCCCACGTGAGTCGCCTGCAAGACATGTTCTAAAAATAGCACTAGTCATTATGGAGCTCCGTCTAAAATTGTAGCTGCTGTTCTTTTTTTAATCAAAAACGCTTGCAGAGAGTTAAGAGAGTTGGGTACCCAGAGGCCAAAAGTTGATTTTGTGAAAGTAAACATAGTTTCAAAGATTTTCTTCAGAAAAGTGTCTCAGGACAGTTGATTTCACAGTCTGATGTCATTTTCATGAATATCTGCAGCTTTCAGCACTTTACTGGCCAGAGATGCATTGTCACTTTTTTTATGCTCTTAAAAGACGTTTCAGGCAGACACGGCAGACAGCCAGGACGAGGCCGCCGCACCGCACTAGGTTTTCAGGTTCTGAATGGCGGGCACATCCCGTTGGTGCCAGACGCGAGCGCACCCTGTCGTCAGGTCCGTAAATCCTCGGAACAGGCCGCGGGGCAACAACTCAGGAGTGGTGGGGGTAGAGGCGAGGCAACGCAATCCGACCGAAAAAGCCCAGACTAGAGGTTTGAACGCGGGCGCCCGAAGACGCATCGGAGGGTTGGATCCCCCGCTCGGCTATAGACAAGACTGGTTACTAGTTTCTTCGTTGAGAAAAAGGTACCATTGGAATAGTTGGTGTCGGTGACAACAGATGGGGCTCCCACGATGACGGGCCGGCATTCAGGCTTCATTGCGCAATGCAAAGGTGACCCAGACTTCGCAAAATGTCTACATTGCCACTGGAACATTCACCAGCAGGCGCTATGTGCAAAACTAACCGGCTTTAATCATGTGATGATACAAAAATATTAGAGATGTGATACCTCTGACTTTCAAATGTTGAAACAGATTAACAGAAATAAAAGTTGCATGTATAAATATGTATGTGTATCTATACCATCATTGTTGTGGAAATCATTATTAATAATTATTGTGAGGAATAATTAACTGACATGTGATCAAACAGTCTCTTCACATATATTATTATTATTAAGGTGATCTGTGCAACTTTGTTATTCAGGAAGTTTGTATCAAATAAGTAGCCCGTCGTACTACTCAGTACCTTTGGAGTAGCTCTCAGTTTGAAAAAGGTTGGTGACCCCTGCCCTAGAACTTTGGTCCAGTCCTAAATAAACCTCTTTGGACTCTGACACACCATGTCCACAATCAGCTGTTGGTTCTTCACTGAGCGTCTGTGGCCGACTGTCAACTGTAGTTTCAACAAGTCGACTCTTATCAGCCAGGGAACTGGCTCTCAGTGCAAAACAAACCACAACCAGGTAAAGCTGAACTCCTTTAAAACAGGAAAACATTCCTATTGTGATGATTCAGCAAGATGCTTTAAACAGATTGATTCTTTGTCTGTTTATCTTTTCACAATAATGTCTGGACTAAAGGGCAACACACACGACGATCAAAACAACTATTGTTTGATATGAGCCCACAAACCTGCAGCGTGGCGACGTTGACTCATGTCAACCCACCATGATGCCCGTCAGCATGTCAGGATACACCACTGTCCTATTTTCTAATGTTGAAACAAGACACCGCTCCAGAAAAACAACAGTTTCATCACCTTCCCTCCCTGTTTGGGCTCATCCTGGCTACTGTTGCCTGACTACTTCTGTCTGTATTGATGGTCTGATGTGGGACACAAACAGTTTGATGAGTCTCTGGTAGTTTGAGGTCAGCTTGGTGTGTCAGGGTCTTATTAACCAGGCGGACAGTGCGACAGAGAAAAGGTATCCAGCTCTACCTCCTCTATCAGAGTGTTTGTCTGTGGCTGCAGCAGGCCTCTTCATACCTGAGAGTTTCCAGTCTCCAGTGTGGATCATTCAGTCCATCAGACAGCAGCTTCACTCCTGAGTCTCCTGGATGATTGTAGCTCAGGTCCAGCTCTCTCAGATGGGAGGGGTTGGAGCTCAGAGCTGAGACCAGAGAAGCACAGCCTTCCTCTGTGATCAGACAGCCTGACAGGCTGCAAAACACAAAACAACACACATGTCTCATAATCTGAGGGAACTGTGAGGGCTGGAAGGTTTATGTTTATTACTGTCATCACGAATCTGTTTGTGTGTAAACTTTAAACTTAGTACTTAGTCCAAGAAAAGTAATTCACAGGGTCACCTGAGAGTCTCCAGTGTACAATAAGGACTCTCCAGTCCAGCAGACAGCATCTTCACTCCTGAATCCTGCAGGTTGTTGTTACTCAGGTCCAGCTCTCTCAGACTAGAGGACTGGGAGCTGAGAACTGAGGACAGAGCTTCACAGCTTCTCTCTGAGAGGTTACAGTCACTGAGTCTGAAGAGACAAGGATGAAGAAAAAATAAACAATCAGTAGAAAAGATAGCAGCATATTTAAGTTATGATATATGAATCTAACTCTCTGTACTTACAGAGCTTTGTTGGAGGCTTTGACCACTGGCAGCAGGCTCAGAAGAGCCTCCTCTGAAGCAGAGTATTTCTTCAGGTCAAACACGTCCAGATCTTTTTCTGATGACAGTAAGATGAAGACCAGAGCTGACCACTGAGCAGGAGACAGTTTATCTATGGAGAGACGTCCTGAACTCAGGGACTGTTGGATCTGCTCCACTAGAGAACCATCATTCAGTTCATTCAGACAGTGGAACAGATTGATGCTTTTCTCTGGAGACACATTCTCATTGATCTTCTTCTTGATGTACTGGACTGTATCCTGATTGGTCTGTGTGCTACTTCCTGTCTGTGTCAGCAGACCTTGTAGGAGTTTCTGATTGGTCTCCAGAGAAAGACCCAGGAGGAAGCGGAGGAACAAGTCCAGGTGTCCATTTGGACTCTGTAAGGCCTTGTCCACAGCACTCTGGTAGAGATGCGTTAGTTCAGGTTTGTCTCTAGAGACTTCAGACCAACGGGAGGTTGTTGGTTCTTCTGACAGCAGATTGGCACCAGAGTCGATGAAGGTCAGATGGACATGAAGAGCAGCCAGAAACTCCTGAACACTCAGATGGACAAAGCAGAACACTGTATTCTGGTACAGTCCTCTCTCCTCTCTAAAGACCTGTGTGAACACTCCTGAGTACACTGAGGCTGCTCTAATATCGATGCCACACTCTGTCAGGTCGGATTCATAGAAGATCAGGTTCCCTTTCTGCAGCTGATCAAAAGCCAGTTTTCCCAGAGACTCAGTCATCTTCCTGCTCTCTGGACTCCAGTGTGGATCCGTCTCAGCTCCTCCATCATACTTGACCTTCTTCAGTTTGGACTGAACCACCAGGAAGTGGATGTACATCTCAGTCAGGGTCTTGGGCAGCTCCCCGCCCTCTCTGGTCTTCAACACATCCTCCAGAACTCCAGCAGTGATCCAGCAGAAGACTGGGATGTGGCACATGATGTGGAGGCTTCGTGAGGTCTTGATGTGGGAGACGATCCTGCTGGCCTGCTCCTCATCTCTGAATCTCTTCCTGAAGTACTCCTCCTTCTGTGGGTCAGTGAACCCTCTGACCTCTGTCACCATGTCGACACACTCAGGAGGGATCTGATTGGCTGCTGCAGGCCGTGTGGTTATCCAGAGGCGAGCAGAGGGAAGCAGTTTCCCCCTGAAGAGGTTTGTCAGCAGCACATCCAGTGAGGTGGACTTTGTAACATCAGTCAGGACCTCATTGTGGTGGAAGTCCAGAGGAAGTCGACACTCATCCAGACCGTCAAAGATGAACAGAATCAGGAACTTTTCAAACCTGCAGATTCCTGCTTCTTTGGTTTCACCGAAGAAGTGATGAACAAGTTCCACCAAGCTGTACTGTTTCTCTTTCAGCACATTCAGCTCTCTGAAAGTGAATGGAAATGTGAACTGTATGTCCTGGTGGTCTTTGTCTTCAGCCCAGTCCAGAGTGAACTTCTGTGTTAAGACTGTTTTCCCAATGCCAGCCACTCCCTTTGTCATCACTGTTCTAATTGGTTCCTCTCTTCCAGGTGAGGCTTTAAAGAGGTCTTCTTGTCTGATGGTCGTTTCTGGTCTGTGTGGTTTCCTGGATGCTGTTTCAATCTGTCTGAACTCATGTTCATCATTGACCCCTGCAGTCCCTCCCTCTGTGATATAGAGCTCTGTGTAGATCTGATTCAGAAGGGTTGGGTTTCCTGCTTTAGCGATTCCCTCAAACACACACTGGAACTTCTTCTTCAGGTTAGATTTGAGTTCACGTTGAGAAACTGGAGCAAGAAGTCCTGAATGAACACACAACAAAGAAGATCAATGAGTCAAAGAATATATTTCAACATGTCCTTTCCTCAAAGAATGACTTTATGAATATATGTTGGTCCATCTCTTGAGACGTTAGTAAACGTCCCATTTATCCAGCATGTTAAATCTTTAGAGAAATCCTCTTACTGCTCTGCAGACAGTCAGCCAGCTCCTCCTGCTTCATTCTCCTCAGGAAGTCCAATGTGATCTTCTCAAATGCCACTCTGCTGCTCCTCCTCTGCTCTTCATCCACACCGTCCAACACCTCCTCATCCTCCCTCTGACTCTCTAAGCATTCTGGGTAATCTGAACTCACAACCTTCTGGATCTTCTTCAGCTCGTTCTTCACAAAAGTGACGATGTTCTCCTCCAGCAGCTGGAACACAATATTCTATGAATGACACAAACTAAAACCATGGAACCAAACAGCAGATCCATGTTGGACAGGCTGACAATCCACTGGTCTACAAAGTGCAGCATGGAGATGATTTTGAACACAATAGATGTAAAAGTAGTTGTACATGTACAGACCATAAATATGGAGCCCAGGTGTGTTTGATGCTGCTGGGCAGACTGACCTCTGGGAACCTCTGAGCTCTCCTGGTCCTCTCTGTGGAGGAATCATGAACAATCAGCTGACATTGTGTTTGTACCATCAACACAAATACACCAGTTACACCAGTTAGTTAAAGATGTTGTGTTGGGCTGCAACAACGAATCGATAAAATTTGATTATTAAAAGAGTTGGCAACGGATTTCATTAACGACTCGTGTCGCACGACTATTACGTCACTCAATAAGTCGCGGAGATGTTTGAGTATAAAAAAAACAAGTTGAGTTGAGCGCGGAGCAGAGCAGAGCAGAGCGGAGCTAACAATGACAGATATCCCATGTTGGCCAGGCTAGCCAAGTCTTACCTATGTATCCCTGCCACCTCAACACCATCTGAGCGGCTGTTTTCTGCAGCAGGAAACATAGCCTCCAAGAAAAGAGCGAGCCTGAGCCAGGAGCATGTGGACATGCTCACATTTATGCATTGCAATGCAGTGTCTGAACAAAGGGAGCGAGAGAGAGTGAGTTGGTGTGTGTCTGTGTCTGAGTGTGAGAGTTTGTGAGTGTAGTGTGTAGAGAACAAGTTCTGACGTTCAAACAAATCCTGTTAAGTTTTCTGATTTCTATTTTTCTTTATTTTTTATAAATTATTGATTGTTCTGACAGCTCAGGTCCCTTTAAACAAAAATATACATCTTTTTGTGCACTTTATTTAAAAAAAAGCCTTTATATTTGGCAGATGTAAAGCATACATGTGTATGTTTTTGTGTTAGTCCATTTTTAATTATTACTTTAACAGCTCAGGGATGTTCAAGGAGCAACCTGTTTGTGCACTTTCTGAAGATTTTTTTGTCAGTTCTGTTTTTGAATAAAAGGGTTGGAAATTAATGCCTTTTTGTGTTTTGTTTTTTATTTATTTTTAATCGAAAAAATAATCACCAGATGAATTGATTATTAAAATAATCGTTCGTTGCAGCCCTAATATTGTGTTCTGTCATGGTTGATCACAATGAAAACCAGATGCTAAACAGGTTCTTATCTCTGCTTTTATTGGACAGTACAAGTTATTCTATTGGCAGCACGGTATTGTCAAAAACTATATCGTAGGTCAAATTCATACCGGTTTACTTCTATACCTTCCACCTCTTGATACAACTACAACTAGAATCACATGTGATGTGATACTTTTTCATATTTGGTGTAGGTAAAGGTCCATGAAGTGATATGTGGATGTGGATCAGATGAGTCCCTGTAGTGGTAAAGGTTTACTAGTCCTGCTGACCCCACTGAGAATCAACAGCTCAGTCTTTCAGCTCACCGTTGATCAACAGAGTGGCGTCCATCTTTGAAGTTAATAGGACGACACATAGACCAATCACTCTTCATGGACACACAGCTGGGTTCAGGTCCAGGTCCAGGTCCAGATCCAGGTTGTTCCAGCTTCCTCCTGATGGAACAACCAGATACATTCTGCTCTGAGACAAAACCTGTACTCGGTGTACAGTAGGTTTTTATACCAACGTCACATGCAGGGTTGGAAACAGTGAAGATAGGTGTGAGTCAAGGATGTGTGATGTCAGCTTTGCTCTTCAATATCACGATTGACTGGGTAATGAGACAAACAACTGAAGACCAAAATAGAAGCATGCGATGGACTCTTTTCATCACTTGAAGATCTCGACTATGCAGATGATCTTTCTCTTCTTTCACATACTCAGACACATGCAGGAGAAAACATCCCGCCTTCGTGATTTTGGTCAGAAGATTGGCCTGAAGATCAGCAAAAAGAAAATGGAAGTGATGACTCTGAACATTCCAAATCCCTCACCAATTCAGGTTAACGGAGAAGATCTTCCCAAAACTGACGAGTTCACATATTTGGGCAGCACTGTCAGACACGATGGGGGAACAGATAAAGACATCAAGAACCGTCTTAATAAGGCAAGGAATGCTTTCAAAGTACTGGATAACATATGGAGGTCACAGCAGTACACCATCAAGACCAAACTTAAATGTATCAGAGCTGTGTTTTATCCACCCTATTGTTCCATTATAATAATATATGATATTAATATAAAACCTATTGTACGGTTCTCAATGCTTCAGAATGACACAAGAAGATCTCAACAGACTATCAACCTTCCACACCAGAGTTTAAGGAGAATACTTCACATTTTCTGGCCAAACACCATTTCAAATGAAGAACTGTAGGACAAATGGCAACAAGAATGCATGGAGACCATCCTAATGAGAAGAAGATGGAGATAGGACATGTGTTGAGAAAAGACCCTGCTGATATTACCGTACAAGAACAGCCTTACATTAGACACCAGAAGGGAAAAGAAAAAGAGGCCGACCAAGAAACACACGAAGAAGAACTGTGGAGGAGGAGATGCAGAGCCTAAACCACTCATGGGGCACCATCCAGCGACTGGTCCATGATGTTTGAAGAGTAATGCTGTGGTGTAAAAGAGTTTTACCCGAGTGACCTTCTGACCTCATCATCTTCATCATCATCATCACCATCACTTTGTTTAAAATCCTCACCTTTGATCAACAGAGTGGCGTCCATCTTTGAAGTATATAGGACGATCCATAGACCAGTCACTCTTCATGGACACACAGCTGGGTTCAGGTCCAGGTTCAGGTCCAGGTCCAGGTACAGTACAATGTGGTCCCTGGTGGATCCTGGTCACATGTGTAGAAACAGAGTCAGTGAATGAAAGACTTTGAGTCATAGACAGGTAGAGATGGTCATCTCACCTCTGAGCTTTGGTGTGGCTGGTTTTAGAGGGAGGGACTCCCTCCTCTCTGTCCTCACGCTGATTCATAGCAGAGTCCACACATTCACACAAACACAACAACATTATTTCTCTTCATCATGACACACAGCTAATTCACCTCAATACTAAAGACACTCATGGGACAGTTTCCATGTTGTTGTCACTTTGAGCTGCAGAGTCCTCTCTAAGAAATGACGTTCACAATGCTCTTTAGTCTGTTGGCTTGTTTGAAGACTAGAGAAAGACTCTTCATGTGGCTTTTTATTGGGCTCTCTTTGGGGATGACGTCACTTTTCAATTATATTTAACTGACTTTGAAAAGCTCTTCAACATTTGAAATGTTCCCCTGTTTCCACTTCCATTCTCTCTCTGATGCTCAGCTCCTCATTCACTCAGAAAAGTCTGAAGAGAAAAGTTAAATAGAAAAAGTGTCTGAGACAGTTGAGTTAAGAAAAGGTTGACTACAACCTGCTGATTAATGTGCTGTTGGGATCAATAGGGGGCGTGTTTGAGTTATCAGCTTTTAAGAAACTGAATTCTTGACATCAATAGAATTATTAATGTGAGTAACAATTATTAATGATTATTAATAATAACGGGGCACCACCCTGCGGACAGGGACCGATAACCAAACGATAAAACTAAGTCTCATAATTAGTGTTCACTCGTAATGTCGATAGTCGGGTACGACTACACATTCAGAGTGACCGTGAAGGATTGAGTCCGTACACAGGCTACAGCATATAGATCATTACATACATATGCACAAGTAATCACAGACGACTGCTCTTTAAAATATAACAGGGTTTATTACATCAGAATAATAAATGATCAGATCAATTAATATTGCAATCAACAAACGCTATCATACCATGTTTATGTACCTAATCTCTAAACAAATGAATAAAATGTGTGTGTGTGTGTGTGTGTGTGTGTAAAAAGGAAGGGGGGTTAGACTGTGGGTGATGACGTGTGTGAAAAGGAGGGGCTTGACGGTGCTACCGCTAACCTACCACCAGGTGGCGTAAATGTTGCTGTATGTTGTGGTATTTGTTATAAATACTTGTTGTCACATAGATGTTATGGAAGCTGTACGTGGGGGGACTTAGGACCCAGGGGAATGGGGGCGAAGGAGGGCAACCTGGGAAGGGGTCTGGACTGTGGGGTAATGTACCGGAGCAGCTTGGAATAAAGAGTTGAGTTAAGAGCAGTCTGTTCTCACGTTTATTTCTAAACACGACATATGTAACCACGTGTGTCTGTGCACCACGTGTGTGTGTGTGTGTGGGGTAATCGATTGAACGGGGTCTCCCACGGGGTTTCTATGTGCGTGTGTTTACGTGAGGGAGAGAGAGAGTGGGGGTCACCTCCTGCTGTGATGGCAGGAGGATGAGCCACGAAAAAGGAGAGGGAGGAAATCGACATAAATCAAACTTCTGTTTGTGATCACGTTGTAGTGAGACTGAGGCTCGCTGATCATATCTTACACAAGTTGCCGTTGTCGCGTCGCGAACTACCGTCAGCTGTGCACGATATGATCGCGATGCCACACTTCACTCACAGAGCTGATTCAATGAAGAGAGGAAGATACCACACGAAGTGAAATAACATAAATGAAAATAATCCCAAAGAAAACAGTCAATGCAGTTAATACACAATACAAAATGGAGCTTCTCTGGTCCGTGATGATTATATATTTACCTCCGTATAATGCGACGGTGTCTTTAACATGAACAGAATACGGGCAATGCACAGTGGAGCGGAGCTGGGGTACGCTGGGTGTTGCGCAATACCTTGATATTACGCAAACAGTAACGAAACACACAAAAACACGGGAATATCAACATATAAATGAAATAACCTGAATGAAACTTAAGTTATTTTAAGCTAAGCTAGCCCAGATACCAAGAACCTTACTGGTAGACGCTTCTTTGCGGCGGGGAGAGGGTCCGCTGCGAATTGTGGCTTCCTTGTCCAGGGGGAAAAAGGTGGGGGCGAAGTGGCTCGGTCCGTTGTGGCGCGGCTCGCTTTGGAGCAGGCGCGGGACGTGATCAATCCTCGCTGCAGGGAGGATGATTTAACTTCGGGTTGAGACGCCGTGGTCCGTACGTCTCGCCGGAAATCATTGGAGTGGGAAGACGCTTCAGTCTTCCCGCCGGAATGTGCACAAAAAGAGAAACACGGGGAGGAATCGTGGAATTCGTCCATTGTGTTATGAGGAGGCCAGACTCAGAAAAAAGAAAACAGCTACTACTTCGACCAGCGAAGTGGCATAAGACCTGACAGGGTTTGATGAGGGTTGGAGATTTTGCAGGCCACGCGTTCCTCGTGGCTTTCGTCGCCAGCGCGATGCTGGGGGGGGGGGGGGGGGGAAGCTGATGCGTCTCCTTGTGTCCCAGGGACGCAAGTCCAGGGTGAAGATGGCGATTTTCGGCTGTGCTCTGGGTTATAAACGAGTCTGCCCGCTCAGCGGGAGACTGGTTGTCGGCGATTGAAGTGTCCGCCTCAGCTGTGAGAGGTGGGGGTTAAGCCGAAGGGGGCAGGGATCAGAGTTCAGGTCAGATGTTTCACTGACTCCATGCCAGAGCTTGCTCTGGCTCCATGTCGGGTTTTGGAAAGGACGACTGAGCATGTGAGGAGCTTAGCCAGCCAGGAGGTGGCGCCAGACCCCAACAGTGCACATTTTGAAAAAATGTGCATAAAATCTATAAAATGTTAAAAAGTCTCATTGAATGAGAGTAAAATAAAATATATTCTACTGCAATAAAATACCATTAAATACAGATATTAGCTGTAAATACTGTGTAACATGACAACAAAACTCTAGTACAAGTACATTTAGCTATTATTAGAAAACATGTAAAAGGTTTTAGAGAATACTGAATTTAACTATTTTATAGAATTATTCATTTCATCACCAACATGTCTGTTCAAGTTTAGATTTCTGTAATAAAACAAACTTCACTTTTCCTTCTTTTAAACCCCGTTAACGTGTCAAAAGACGTCATTTTAAATGCTCGTCCTACAAGTTTACAGTGTTTTACAAGTTAAATATTGTAACAATATTTCCAACAAATGGAGCTGAGCTGTTTCTCCTCATGATCTCCCTTCAGAGTCCAGAAGTTAGTCAAACACAGAAGAGTAACATAACATGTAACTGCCCTCATAGAGAACACTGTGGGCACTATGGGAACATATGGAAGCTTTCATTTGATGGATTGTTCACTTCACCATTTGATCAGTTCGTAAAAGGTCGACTACAACCTGGTGATCAATGAGAGAAAAAGTGAACACTAAAGGAAACACAAACACATTCAAACACTGTCAAAAATGGAGTAAATGTGTTGAAAAGCAGAAGAAGAAATGAACATGAAGCTTTGTGGACTTAAAGGACTGGAAGCAGCAGGTGAGCGCAAACAGAGAGTCTCTCAGGTGTGTTTCAGTGCAGAACAAAGGCCCAGGTGAGCTCTCTGGTCCCTGCTGGGTCCTAGTGCTCCACAGCAGTAACAGTCCTGACAGACCCCAGATCAGACTGAACTCCCATTCTTCATCACAGTGTCATCATTCAAAGCAACACTTCATCTGGACTTCAACATTCAAACTAACAGCAGCTTCTCTCTGCCTGCTCACAAAGGCGGCCATCTTGTTTCCCAGCCGACATTTGTGTTTGAAAGCAGCTTTAAACAATCACACGTTCACAACAATCAATGACGCCATTTCAACCAATCACAGCTCCACTTACTGAACTTTCAGCATGAACTTCATCCGTGTGCAGCTCTCTTCTGTCCTCAGCAGGTCTGTGTAGAAAAGGACCTTCGTGCTTCACTTCAACTTCAACTTCCATCAGACGAAGTGAAGTGACGCAGCTTGTTATGCTTCATCAGAGAGAGGGTGTGTCCTCACATCACCATCACAGTATGCTGTCTGACTGGTTGGACTGAGTCTCAGTCTGAGCTGCATTCACAGGATATAATGTCATTGTGAACACAAACCTCCTCACAGCTCAAAGAAGAGTCTTTCAGGATCAAACTCAGCATCTGTGGAGAAATCATTTAAACTTGTAAAGAGTTGCTTTGACCACAGACTGGATTGTGTTGTTTAGACGAGATAGTTTAGAGGATCCATGCACGCCCCTCTTTGTCTCCTTGTCTTCTTGTATATGTAGTGTAAGAGCCATTTTGTTGTTTTTGTTTATGTACAACCTCCCACCACATGGGGCGGTAATGGCGCTGTGAGTCAGGCCACAGGTAATATAATCAGTGGGGTCATTGGGCACAGGTGTTGCTCATAGGTAGAAGCAAACAGTTTTTGTGCGTGCAGATGTAACAAAGGCAAGTGTTATGATTTATTGTAGTGATGGCGAGATGAAGCCTCATGAGGCATCGAACCACTTCAGCCAATTGGTTCGAGAAAGGGTTCATTTCTCGAAGCTTCATGTGCACACGACACCACCTACTGGCCAAGTGTATAATCACAGGCAGCTGTATCTGAACCACATAATGTGATGCATTGAATTTTTGTGTCTGTTATGGCTGTTGGGAATGACTATGAATTACAAAACTGGATGACCAAATAATTTCTGTACATAAATTATCACATATGTGCATAATAAAATATTTTTTGAATGTATTCTGTGTGTGTAAATCTTCCCAAAATGGTAGTATCATATGATATGGCAGGTTGTGTAATAATGT
Organism: Lycodopsis pacificus; assembly: GCA_028022725.1. Classification (NCBI taxonomy): domain Eukaryota; kingdom Metazoa; phylum Chordata; class Actinopteri; order Perciformes; family Zoarcidae; genus Lycodopsis; species Lycodopsis pacificus. The sequence goes on from CM051700.1 coordinate 4,743,268, forward strand.
TATTATGTCACTTTAGGAAAATGGCATGGGCTTAAGCAGGCAGAGGACAGTGAAAGTGCTTGTGGAACTAGGAAGAGGGGACTGAATATGCCTGTGTAACTTGGACAGTGATGTACAGGACAGGGGACATTTTATTCATTTTTATTCAGAAATAACAGTTTCTCAACAGTTTTTGGTTTTAAACGATTCCTTTTTTTTGACACAACCTCTCCGGCCTTTGAAAACACCCTTTCACAGGGTACAGAAGATGCTGGCGTGCACAAAAACGCAACAGCAAGTCTATATAAATTTTCATACAGGAATTTTTGCCTCTCCCAGTACTCCAGAGGGTTTTCCAGCCTGCTTATATTTGGCTCGGAAAGGTAGCGCTGGACCTCCACACTCTCCTAACTCTCCAAACTATCTCTCTCTCTCTAAACTCTCCAAACTATATAAACGCTATCCAAACTATCTCTCTCTCTCTAAACTCTCCAAACTATATAAACGCTATCCAAACTATCTAAACTCTCAACTGACCGCAACTCTCCACCAACAACCCACATTTTGAATGGAGCCTGAGGGGTTTATATTGCTGTCAAACCTCCCGGCAAAATCTGAACCACTTCCCGAAGCAGTCACGTGGTACAGCCGGGCAGCGAGGCTTCGGACGTCATCATTTTTGGCTCCTCCCCTAAATGAAGCAAGCCTCGATACGCGCTTCGAGGAAACGCCCCCTCCATTACTCGACACACGCTTCGAAGCGTCGCCACATCTCGTAACATCACTAATTTATTGGTTTAATGGAGAAATGCATAACTGGAAGAGAAAGTGGTGAACTCTGATTATGTGAGGAATAAAATACCAATATTCGAACCTGGACTATGTTATTTATGTCACGCGTCAGAACAAGCATGACAGCAACCATAGTGACTTTTTTATTGGGAAGCAACGGTCACTACATGTAGACTAGTAGGGAACAGAGGATCAAGCAGAAACCTTTGCAGCTAATGTTGTGTAGAGTTTATCTTGAATAAATACATTCACTAAGACAACAGAGTCTGACCTGAGAGTGTTTTTATTCTTCACTCCACTTTGTGGATCTGGTTGAACCTGTTGGGGCGGGACAACTTACCCACGTATCAGTCTGAATCGTTTACTTTATCTTTTTACTTTTAGGACAAACTGCAGCTTCCTTACAAAGTACATACTGATGCATGCAGTCTGCATTCAACTGGGACATACTGCTTCCTCTTCACATGACACCTTGAACTTTGACCTTCTCGTTCATGCACCTGCTGTGCGAAGGATTGTGGGTCAGAATAGCCAGGAAAGCATGCTGGCTTGCATACTACAACATTTGACCGAATGTCGAACACAAACTGTAATTCCTGCAGCAAACACCCCCAAGGTGGAAACAACACGACCACTGTAAACAACAACCTGCAGGAAAGACAAGATATCCTCAAGAGAGCAGGAAGGAGGAGCGAGGCCCTTCATCTGGCATCAGTCCACTACGAGGTGAGTAATCCCTCTAAGGGGAGGAGACATGTGCATTCTGATACGTGTAGACAACAGGGACCAGGAGACCCAGGTCACTCAGTCTCACCCTTAAACCTCCAGACCATGAGGTGCTGACCCAGAATGGAGCGCTCTCCTTGATGCAGAGCAGTGGGCAGGTCCAGTAACCATTAGGGCCTCTAGTGATGCAACATGGACAGGTGCTGCTTTGAACCCTGTTGAAGTCTCCACTCCCAAAGGGGCACACTGGGTGTTTTCTCTATTAGTGATAAGAGAGTAAAGGTGATGACCTGTCCACATCAGAACAGACACTGCTGCCCTCTGCAGGGCCGGGGATCTGACAACCTCCTGTCTGTTGAGGTTCACCTCCACAGTGGTGTTGTCCCAACTCAACAGGATGTGCTTCCCCCTCACGTCCTGTTGTGGAGTGAAATGGTTCAGCAGCTTCTGGACAGCAACAAGCTCCAGCAGTTTGATGTGACGGGAGGAGTCCGGCCACGTGCCTCCTACTCCTAAACCTGGACGTGATGGAGGACTCACACCAGTCTACACTACAATCACAATACAACAAAACATTAACAAGAATTTAAGTTAAACCTAATCAAAAGTCAAATTAAAGGACAGGTCTTTAGTTTATTTTGAAAACTTCAAATGTAGTTTTCAGTTCTAAGATCCAAGGGGAGAGAGTTCCACAGTTTAGGGCCATGAAAACAGAAAGAACCTCACTAGAACTATTGTGGGAGTTCAGAACCTTCTAAAAGAACGGCAGTGGAAGATCTCAGAGTTCTTGTTGGGACGTAAAATAAAAGGCAGTCTGTTAAATGAAGGTATTTGATCATGTGAATCTTTGTAGATAAGTACAAGGACGTTCAAATCAACTGTCAGAGACACAGGGGAGCAGTGTAGTGATGCGAGCAGAGCGACCTACCGATCCCTCAAATCCACTGATTCAAATGTCATGATCAACAGAATCAAATGCAGCGCTCAGGTCTAATAAAAAGAGGACAGACACATTGTTTGAATCAGAAGAAAATCTCATGTCATTTACAACCTTAAATAAAGCGGTTTCAGTGCTTTGGTTGGTCCGATAGCCAGACTGGAGTTTATCTAATATATCATAATTATGCAGACGATCCTGTAGCTGCTCAAATACAATCTTCTGATGAAGTATACTCTGAGACCATATCCACATTAGGCCGTGTGTCGTTGGATGCAGAGTTCTCAAATAGAACCGATCTCCGTCCACGCGGGAGTTTTCAGCATTATTCATCAGGTTGATCTGCATCCACACGGCAGCCGTAGAAGGCGGACAGCACGTGACCATTAACGTACACTGGGCATGCGCGTGATGGTGTAAACAGGAAGTGGATTGCTTGCTTAGTTAAAAAGAAATATGACAGAGTAATAAAGTACGTTCGTCTTTAATAATGAAAGGTTGTATTTGATACTTAAGATCTTCCTCTATAAACTCAAACAGACACAGTTCGTGGAAAGTTTTATTTTTCAGACGTAGTTGCGGGTCTCTCTCTCTCTCTCTAAATCAACACTTACACGGAAACGTTTACTCGATTATGGTCCATAAATGTGGTCAACACACGTCGATCACTCGCTTCCTCTGTTGTTGTTGCCGTGGGGCTGATGAATGTAACGTTAGCTCCATCGGGGTATCGGGGTATTCCTTCATGAGATACGGCATCAGGGGATAAGCTGGGTCACCCAGCAGAAAAAACAGGGGCATCAGCAGATCGCCGATGGTCAAGCAGCTCGCTGATCGCTAGAATAACAGCTGCTTGCTCCACATAAATGCAGACTTTTTACTGCACAACAGCTGCTAGTACGCAACAGGTAATACAGCGTGTACAAAACTGGCGCTATCAGCGTCTCTGGACTCGGGAATTGTCGCTCATCGCTCGAAGAACAGCTCGCCTCCTCCGCCTGTAGGCAGTAGCAGCATTGTAAAATGACGCATTTAACTCCACAATAGCTGCTAGTACAGACAACACAGCAAGCAAGGCTTGCCGTTCGTTATCCATGTTGAAATGAATCGCTGCTGGTCGCCCGGCTGTTTGTTTTCTTCCGGGTACGGGTCACGTGATAGTGAGTGTGAGGAATCAGGGACGGAGACGTCATGGCTGGTAATAACCAATCCAGTAGCGAGCACATGGATCGCGTCGGAGTCCATCCGTATACACGTCTACACTCAACCAAAACCCCGGAGGTCACAAATAGCTCCAACCTCGGCAGAGTTTTCAGGTTCCTCCTTTTAGGGCGCTCCAAAACTCCGGCGTGGTGTGGCTGCTCAGTGTAAACGTAGGAAAACTGGAGTAAAACTGGAGTAATGTGGACAGGGCTTGAGGAGGATTTAAGATCGGCCTGTAGTTATCAAGGTAACCAATGTCCCAACCTGATGTCAGTACATCCTATAAATAGCTCATTATCACCAACATGTCTACCTGTCATCAGAACGAATGTTAGGCTTTAACATTGCAGTCAGTAGAGACACGGAGTACAAATGGCACAAAGCATGAAAGGCATGTTTAATGCAACATGACATGTTCATGTCATTCATACGTCTTTTGATGAGAACAGGCTTCTGAAGCAGAGGTTTCATCAAAGCTGTAGAGATTCTTCTTCTTGTGTTGTGAGAGAGGCTCAGGAAGCTGGAAGCTTTTATTTAAATAACTGGAACACACCAAACTGTCAGAGTGCTGCTTTCACTGCTTTCATTGTGTTGGACACTGATGGACAGTTATGGTATTTTATTTTCATTTCTACAGTATTTTATAAATTTTTGTATCTGTGCAAATTAATCTTTATTGGTCCATAGAACACAGGTTCATAACAAACAGGTTCAAACCCAAAAATTTGAATAAATAATCACACTAATCACATATACAGAACATTTTATTCTAACAGATATTTGCCACAAATTGTGTTTCAGAGATACATTTCAGATTAACTTTTACTGAGTAGAATTCTTAAGCTTCAAAGTTAACCAAATATCAGTAGGAGGACTGATAGGACCCCCCTGAGGCCAGTTTGTGTAGAAGTTAATTCCGTTTATGTAAACCTGTACGGTGTAGGGCTTGACCTTTAGGAGGGAAATGGATAAGTGACTGAAGGTCGTGGGGGTAAGGATCTCGAGTGACGGGAATGGAAGGCTGAAGGAGTTACGAAAGCTTCGAAGCGGCTCCGTCTGGTGAGGTACGATGAGTGGTTGGGGGGCGACGTTGTTGAGGATGCCATCTGCTCTATATTCTGAGTGGATGGCAATGGTCTTTAATGAACCGTTCATGCCCCAAAAGAATGGCTACTATGACTATGGGATGCGTTTTCGTAGATCGCGGAGGAAGGTGTGGGGGATGAGAATTCAAGCAGCCAAGGACCGATTGTCACTGTAGAAGTTGTCGAAGCTGATCGAGAGTGCTGCGTCTGTGAAAAGCTGGATGTCTTCCGGCTTGGTGATTTGTTCGTCGTGGAAGAAGGAGATGCCGTTCCGGGAGGAGAGGAACTGATGTCAGTTTAGCTGGGGTTATATGCTTCGTCAAGTGTGACGTGGTCATGGAGGTTAGTAACGGCAGCGGCAGTGCAGATTGGGGACAGGAGGCTGAGATATCCCTGATGCAGAGAGAGTAAGGAGGGGGTGCGATACAAACTGGCCCTCTAGAGGGGCTGGTGTGAGTGACTTGGCTTGTCTGGGCATGTTGTGCATTGTGACGTCGTCGCCGTAACGCCTGGCTCGGCGATCGAGGGAGGTGTAGTGCTGAGCGTCCAGGAGCGGTTTGAAAATTTTGCTTTTCTGTCGGACTGGTGGAATGGATGTTGAGCTGGGTGAGTGCATGCTTCAGTCGAGAGACTGTCCACTCAGAAATGCGGGATGTATGGGGCCATCGGAGCGTTGGTGACCCTGAGGCATCAGCCCCAGGGTCCTGAAGACCTGCGCCAGCCAGCTGTCTGTTGTCCTGCAACACCTATACAACCTGAGCCTGAAGCAGGAAGAAGTCCCGGTGCTGTGGAAGACGTCGTGCCTGGTTCCTGTACCAAAGAAGACGACACCATCTAGCCTCAATGACTACCGACCAGTTGCCCTCACATCTCATGTGATGAAGGTGCTGGAGAGGCTGGTCTTGGCCCACCTCTGACCGCAGGTGAAATCCTCACTGGACCCTCTGCAATTTGCATATCATCCTCATGTGGGAGTGGACGACGCCATCATCTACCTGCTGCAACGAGCTCAGTCGCACCTGGATGGATCCGGTGGCTCTGTGAGAATCACTTTCTTTGATTTCTCCAGTGCATTCAACACCATCCAACCAGTGCTGCTGAGGGAGAAGCTGCGGGTGGTGGGGGTGAACGCGTCCACCGTCTCCTGGATCACTGACTACCTCACGGGCAGACCACAGTTTGTCCGACTGGGCCGTGTGCTGTCTGATGGGGAGGTCAGTGATACTGGAGCCTCACAGGGAACTGTTCTGTCTCCCTTCCTGTTCACCTTGTACACCACTGACTTCCAGTACAACTCTGTGTCATGCCATCTGCAGAAGTTCTCTGATGACTCTGCAGTGGTCGGGTGTATAAGGGACGGACGGGAGGAGGAGTACAGGGCAGTAGTGGATGACTTTGTGGAGTGGGCCGGTAGAAATCACCTGTGTCTGAACGTGGCCAAGACCAGAGAGATGGTGGTCGACTTCAGGAGGAAGACGACGACTCCACAACCGGTGAGAGTTCTGGGAGAGGATGTGGACATGGTGGAGGAGTATAAGTACCTGGGTGTCTCCATCGACAGCAGACTGAACTGGAAGAACAACATCAACGCTGTGTACAAGAAGGGGATGAGTCGACTCTTTTTCTTGAGGAAACTTCGATCCTTCAACGTGTGCAGCAAGATGTTGGAGATGTTCTACCAGTCTGTTGTGGCCAGTGCACTGTACTTCTGTAGTCTGCTGGGGGAGCAGCACTGGAGACACCAACAGACTTAACAAACTAGTTAAGAAGGCCGGCTCCATCATTGGCTGCAAACAAGACAGTCTGGAAGAGGTGGTGGAGAGGACACTGAAGAAACTATTATCCATATTGGATAACCAGGACCACCCTCTCCACCACCTCCTGCAGGGACAGCGGAGCACTTTCTCTAACAGACTGATCCAGCTCCGCTGTCACAAGGACAGATACAGGAGAAGATTTCTGCCCACTGCAATAACACTTTACAATAAATCACCTCTTGCCAGATCATCCTCCATGTAACTACACACTGCTTCACTGTTGTTTGCTGGGGTTGATTTTTGCACTACTGTTATTGACCTAGTTAGTTAATTTAACACTATTCTATTTCATTGTATATACTGTGCATTTTTGTTGTTTTATCTTATATATTCTATATTCTGATATTTAATTTGTCCTACTCTGTTATTCTATTGTATATATTGAGCATTTAATAATCAATCAATTTTAATACTTAATATTTTTGGTTACTCTGTTACTTTGCTTCTTGGTGTGTCTTGCTGCTGTAACATACAAATTTTCCCCTGGGGATGAATAATAATAATAACGTACATATCTATCTATCTATCTATATTTCAAGGACACTGACCGCCACGCACTCCTTCACAAGTCGAGCTATCATCCCAAGCACACGTACAGAGGTCTCATCAAGTGCCAGCTGATCCGCTTCCACAGAATCTGCACCTTCCCGGAGCATGTGGAGGAGGCTACCAGCACCCTCTTTGGTGCGTTGAGGCTCAAGGGTTACTCGAAGCACTTCCTCAGAAGTACTAAGGCGCCGGCACCTTTAACAACAACACCCTGGTGCGGCCATCCGACCTATCCCATGTCCCCTTAATTACAACATTCTCAGATTGTACGCACAACTTTTTAAAGACACTGAAAAACAACTTTCAGGGGACGAGAGAGGACTGTGCCACCATTTTTAACCCTCATGCGAGGACTGGTTTTAATCTGGGGCAGGCCCTGCAGCCTACGGCTACAAATGCAGTCTACGCTGTCAGGTGCGGGGCCTGCCACAAACTGTACGTGGGGGAGACAGGTAACGAGTTGCACCTTAGAATTAAACAGCATATTTACATGATCAACAGTGGCAATGGTACCAGCGTCCTGTACACACATTTTAAACTCCATGTCTCACACAGGGTACAAAGTTTGGGTCTTGAGAGCAACAGACATTGGAGTGTGGCGCAGCGGAGAAGAAATGGATACACAGACTAAAAATAATAGAACCTGATGGTCTTAATGAGAAGTACTAACTGTGTGTCCAACATTTTAACCAGGTTTTTTAACCTATTTTAAGAAGCAAACCACTTCCTGTTCTCCATGGTCCCACCCCCACTTTTTTCCCTCCCTTTTTATCCAGGAGCCTCGCCTGCCATACCTTAACCCCCTCCCTCTTCCCTTTACCCCATCCCCCAGTATACCTCCACCATGGCATTTCCCTTATATACATGTTTTATTTCTTATTTCTTATTTATTTATTTATTTTATTTACTTATTTATTTTTATATATTTATCCTTCATGTGTGATTTTAATATATTATGCATGCTTTTATCCTAAATTATTGACTATCTGTTATTTATAATTATATTTTTCTTGTCTTTTAATTTAATTCATTAATTAATCTATTTTAACTCTTGCCATGGTGGAGACATACCGGATGAGGTCCTCCCCCCCCCTCACCCCCTACAGGCAGACGAGGCCCATTTTGGACTCCCGACTTTTCCTTTAACCCCCCCCCCTTTTTTTTTTCTCCCCCTTTTAACTCCCCGATGGGACTGCGTGTTGCTGACCAGTGTTTGCTTGCATTACCTCACCCTCTTAGTCTTCCTGTCACCTGACTTGTCCTTAGTTTCAGCTTCAGCTTCAGCTTCATATCCATGTCACATGTACCTAATTCAAATTGGGAACCTTTTGTTGGATCAACGTATTGATACTTTTTTTTCACGTCATGTTAATTGTTTGATTTAAATATTTCTAAAATGGCAGTCCTGAATCCTGGATTTCCACTAGGGAGTATTCCTATTCATCATGTTCAACAGTAATACATTGACCAGTCAGAAAGCACTGATTTATTGGACTACTGTGAAAAGGTGAGGTGAAATTATATTATTCCTGGATTCTTTGGATTGCAACGTATCTATGAGTCTTAGCCTCACTTATTATCTAGCTAGATTTTCCACTTTGTTTTCCAAAACTCTGTTTATTGGCTTTTGTTAATTTTCAGAAAACAGATCGCAAAACATCCAGTGACACCACATTCTGCTTAAAAGGGGAAACGTAACTAGTAGGCCTATGATGTACAGTAACAGTTATCTAGCACATAAACAATATGGGTTTGAGCAACCAAACGGCTCATGAGAAATCAGAAAATTCTATCAAAAATAAACCAAGCTTTGAAAATTGTCTTTGAAAACAATGATATACGTGGTAGCCTGTGACATGAAAAGTGGCACTGGACAAAACCTGGATTGGCCCCTGCTAATATGGCCTTGGAGGGGGCTGCCACCCTTTTAGACACGCCCCTGCCAGTAGCCTATCCTGTCAATTCAGCACATCAATAACATGACTGCTAACATTTGTGACCCTATATAATAACTATTTAGCTTCCATTTTCGGTAAAATATGTAAAAATAAAGTTAAAACCTGATGGGTTCCATGTAACTCCGGAACTAAAGAGCCGACCTGTTTGTTTCCGCCCGGACAGCGTCAGAGACGAACCAAACACCTCAGTCGAAGCATGAGTGAAAGATGCTTCAGACTTAACGTTCTGAGCTGTCTCTGCCTCAGTGACCACACGTTTTTTCTTTTGTATCGAGCTCGGTTTCCTGAGTTGTTGCAGTCAGTTGCTTTTTACTCAGTCAGTGCGTCACGTGTTGAACGCAGCGAGCAACCGAAGCAGCAGAGTTACCCTGGAGAGCTCAAACAAGCGGCAGGCTAACGAGGTGAGCTAACTACCGCATCCTCAGGCTGTCATCGTTAGAGAGATGGCATGAGCAAAATGTTGAGGTCCAAGTCAAGGCAGACCCCTTTGTGTCATTTTATCAGTTCTTTCGGCTTTATAGAGGACCAGTCTCCTACTTCATCAGGCGTGTAGCTAAAAAACACACCACTTCAAAGAGCATGTATACAAACAGCAGTGAACAGCAGTGCTAGGAGAGGACAAGGAGCCATAGGCTAATACAGTGACCCGTCCCACATTAGCAACAATAATTATGTAAAAACGTGAAATTTATAAATTAAAAATGTTCATAATAAAGGAATGTTACTCCAAAGTAAAAGTAACACAGCATTTTCATGAATGAAATCTTGAAAATAAAAAAATTGGATTACTATTTTATAATTGCCATGTATTGATACTTTTTATCAGTCTGTTTATTTTTTACATTTTATAACAAATATCTAACACATGTAAGTCAAAAATCATAGAAAGAACCAAAAAATTAAGAAGCTTTTTTTTTTTTGTAAAGCAGGCATTAGGGTCAGCTCTGTGTCTGTCTCTGCAGTCATGCTCCTGGTGGACCCCGGTTTGTACATCGGCACTGCGGCCGACCTGAATGACAGCCAGGCATTGTCCGACGCAGCTGTCACTCACATCCTGTCCGTGGACTCTGTGGACCCCGCCCCTCTGATTCCTGCTGATGGGGGCTTCCGCAGGAAGTGGGTCAATGTTCTGGATGAGGTGACCTCTGACCTCCTGAGTCACATGGACGACTGCTTCCTGTTCATTCAGGAGGCTGTGGATGGAGGCAGAGCTGCACTTGTTCACTGGTAAGGGGTCAGAGTTAGTGGTGTCACAGATCACGGATCGATCCGTGATCAATTCGGATCAGCCCTCACGGTTCGGAACACTTGTGAACCGCGGATCAATCGAGTATTTTTTTTCTTTTTTTTTTACAGCGTAATCATCATAGTGTGTAATAAAGTTCTACTGTTGTTGTTCCTTTTCAAGTAACAAGTCCCCGAATATCAATGCAGAGTGTCAGTGAACAGATATAAAGCAGGAGTGTGTTCACGTGAACGGAGCAGGTTAGAAGCATTTAACGGTGAAGTCATGGCGAGCGGAGGAACTTGAGAAGCCGCGGCGTCATTTAAGTCGCAAGTTTGGGAACATTTTGTCTTCCCTGTAACATATAATAACGGATCAGGGTGGTGGACAAAGCGTTACGGTATGTAGGCGTTATTTAAAGAGAGAGACACACGACAACGGCAAAACATCGGCATGTCCACACATGAAGAGCCACCATCCCGTCTCTCAGCGACGGGGACACTCCGGTGTAGAAAACAAAGGATTTCTAAATCTGGTTAAAATGCTTGAGCCACGCTACGAAATCCACTCACGCACCCACTTCAGTGTGAAGCTGTTCCAGACCTCTATGAGAAGGAAAAGACTGTAGAGACCGCTTTCACCACGGCGGAGTGATTGTTAGTCCGGTGCTGTAGACACGCCCCCTCTGTGAGCGTCACACACACACACACACACCTGGTTCAGGTGCTGACAGAAGCATCAGAGTGAAGCTAGACAGGCCCAATAATATTCCAGTCACCACAGAAAGGTCGACCCTCTCCCCAGACAATGGAGATATTCTCATCTTTTTGAAAATAATGTCACAGTAATGGTAAACATTATTGTGTATTTGAATGGCATCACCTGACAGGAAGTAAACATCGACCCAAGTTGTTGCTGAGCAGTTCAGTTCAGTGTAAACAGTGGAAGCTAGCTCACTGGCTGTTTCTTTCTTTCAGTATTGATGAAAGGACGAGGATATCAGAATTGAGTATTCTTGAATGTTTTGTTTTTATTTATTTATTTAATTTTGTTTCAAATTGGACATCTTCAATATTTGTGTTTTCATGTAAGACTATAGCCCAAAGTTCTTTGCTTTAAGTGTTCTTGAAGTTCTTTAATTAATAAATGGAAAGCAAAGTTATATTTGTTTCCTCCCCTTTTCTTTGTTGATCCGAAAAATGATCTGAACCGTGACTCCTGAACCGTGATCCGAACCGTGAGGTTTGTGATCCGTGACACCCCTAGTCAGAGGTCAACAGGAAGACTCTAGATTGGTTTCCATTAAGTGTAATACTTCAACCCTGTGTTTATCAATCAATTGATCAAATGATTAATAAAGACTAGTGACCAATACACATGTATACATATATATGTACACTCACCGGCCACTTTATTAGGCACACCTGTTGAATTGCTTGTTAACACAAATAGCTAATCAGCCAATCACATGGCAGCAACTCAATGCATTCAGGCCTCTAGACGTGGTGAAGATGACTTGCTGAAGTCCAAAGCGAGCATCAGAATGGGGAAGAAAGGGGATTTAAGTGACTTTGAACGTGTCATGGTTGTTGGTGCCAGACGGGCTGGTCTGAGTATTTCAAAAACTGCTGATCTACTGGGATTTTCATGCACAATCATCTCTAGGGTGTACAGAGACTAGTCCAAAAAAGAGAAAATATCCAGTGAGTGGCAGTTATGTCGACGAAAATGCCTTGTTGATGTCAGAAGTCAGAGGAGAATGGGCAGAGTGGTTGTAGATGATAGAAAGGCAACAGTAACTCAAATAACAACTCGTTACAACCGAGGTATGCAGAACACCATCTCTGAACGCACAACACGTGGAACCTTGAAGCAGACGGGCTGCAGCAGCAGAAGACCACACCGGGGGCCACTCCTGTCTGCTAAGAACAGGAAACTGAGGCTACAGGCTCACAGGCTCACCAACATGTGACAATAGAAGATTGGAGAAATGTTGCCTTGTCTGATGAGTCTCGATTTCAGCTGCGACATTCAGATGGTAGGGTCAGAATTTGGCGTAAACAACATGAAAGCATGGATCCATCCTGACTATATCAACGGTTCAGGCTGGTGGTGGTGGTGTAATGGTGTGGGGGATATATTCTTGGCACACTTTGGGCTCCGTAGTAACAATTGAGCATCGTTTAAATGCCACGGCCTACCTGAGTATTGTTGCTGAGCATGTCCATCCCTTTATGACCACAGTGGACCCATCTTCTGATGGCTACTTCCAGCAGGATAGTGCACCGTGTCACAAAGCTCAAATCATCTCAAACTGCTTTCTTGAGCATGACGATGAGTTCACTGTACTCCAATGGCCTCCAGAGTCACCACATCTCAATCCAAAAGATCACCTTTGGGATGTGGTGGAACGGGAGATTCGCATCATGGATGTGCAGCCGACAAATCTGCAGCAACTGCGTGATGCTATCACGTCAATATGGACCAAAATCTGTGAGGAATGTTTCCAACACCTTGTTGAATCTATGCTACGAAGAATTAAGGCAGTTCTGAAGGCAAAGGGTACTAGCAAGGTGTGCCTAATGTATGTATATCTATGTATATACACACTCAATAGAAGTGTGTGTGTGTGTGTGTGTGTGTGTGTATTTGTCAGTCAGGCCGGTCGGAGTCGCAGTGCCGCCATCATTACTGCTTATATAATGAAGAGATACCAGCTGGGTTTCACTGAGGCTTACCACAGACTGAAGACCGCCAAACAGGATGTACAGTAAGTATGTGTGTGTGTGTGTGTGTGTTTCTGTTCCTGCACTACTTCTTGAATCTATTTGATTCAATGACGGTCTAAAATGCCTGAAAGTGTGTCTGTAGTGTGTCTTTCTACTGTTTTAACTTGATCTGCATCTCTATCTGGATGTTGTATGCACCTGTGAATTGGGCGTACTGACCCTTTCAGAGTGCTTTGTCAGAATGGATGTCCTCATCAGATGCGGGAGAGATGATTGATAGCCGGTGGGTGTGTTTCAGGGTCAACCGTGGTTTTGAGGAGCAGTTGTGTCTGTACGAGGCCCTGCTGTGTGAAGTGGACACCTCCAGTCCTCTGTACAAACAGTACAGACTGACCAAGGTCATGGAGAAGTACCCTGGTAACCACACACACACCACATCCTTTGATTCAAACGTGGCAGACATGTAGCCAACACACTCTTTTCTTACACGGGTTCATTATTTGTGTTTTGATTTCCAACATTTTTTCTCTTGATGTGTGTGAGCAGAGTTGCAGCACATCCCGAGGGAGCTGTTTGCCGCCGACCCCGCCCACTCCAGCTCCTCTGAGGCGTCCTATCGCTGCAGGAAGTGCAGGTGAAAGGTGGACGAGTTTACACAGTGGCTGAATGGAGCAAAGCTTTCTAATGATGCTCATGAGTTCATGTCAAAGACCGTGAATGTCATATTCTTACTGTATTTCTTTCATCACTTGGGCTTCAGCAATAATTAGCAGCAATTGAGGAAATACACATCCTGACTCCATCTCCGTACTCCTCTGCAGACGAGCTCTGTTCCGTGGCTCCAGTATTCTCAGTCATCCTGTAGGAGAAGGAGCGCCAGCCTTTGGTCACAGGAAGTCCAGTCACCGCACTGGTAAGAACACAACCATGCTGTTCATCCAACTCATTTAGAACGGTGAGGCGGCACGCAGAGGCAGAGCTCCAGCCCGAGGAGACAGGATCCGTAGGTCCATCAACCCACTTAGAAATCATAAGAAAACAGGATGCTCCATATAACTCAGAACATTTCGTTTTCCTCAGTGATAGTTATGTGTACATCCATGGGTACACTGCAAAACTGCTCATAGCTAATTAGACAGTTTAAAGGTGCACATTTTCTAAAATGTACACAAATATAGGCTTAAAAAACAGGGCTCAAGTTAACTCTCTTAGTCCATGGCAACATTACACATTCTGCCTACATCCATCACAACATTATGGGAGTTGTAGTTCCAGAACTTAGAGTACGATTATCCCCCAAATAGAAGTCTGGCAAATAATAATGCCAACAATCGCATGAATATGTAAACTTTTGTTAAATGTTGTTTACCAACAATATTCAAATGTTCCAGAACATTTAGGAGCTGTTCTATAGCCTTCCGTCATATCTCATGATCTTCATGGAGTTTGCCAAATAGGACAACTTTCTTTGCACGGCAGCTGAATTCTCGCGGTATCACAAGATCACACTGAAATCCCGCTCGTCGGGCTTCGAGTAATGCGATCGTGACCGAACCACAGTGGTTTGGACCAATCAGAGAGCTGTGAAGACCTACTGGCATCTAGGGGTGTGGTTTAGGTGTGCGTGACGCAACTCGGAAAGGCAACTGTTCGTTAAAGCAATAACGGCGGTTCCCAAAGAAATGCTGCATCAGTTCTATCAGATCTGGAGAGTTTTGATCCATTGAACGAAGAGCAAAGAACGACACTGAAGGCTTTTCTCTATGTGGAAAAGATGTTACGATTATTTTGAGGTTTTTACATATACTTGCTTATGTATATGTACAGCATATATACTGTACATAACCTCTTTGGCGGAGGTAATAACAGCCTTCTATTTTGGTGTCATAAAACGTGTTGTCTAGGAGAAGTCCAGTGTACGTCTTACTTCATCGAACCTGTGCAGTGGATGGAACAGGCTTTACTCCGAGTGATGGACGGACAGGTAACGCACACACTGGACAGGAAGTACAGATATTCATTGGTATAAAATACTTCCATAGGCGTTCCTCGCCTCACCCCGCCTGATCTGATCTTCCCTCTCTTCTTCTCTTGTGTGTGTGTGTGTGTAGCTGCTGTGTCCTAAGTGTAGCTCTAAGCTGGGCTCATTCAGCTGGTGTGGTGATCAGTGTTCGTGTGGTCGCTGGGTCACTCCCGCCTTCCAGCTGCACCGCAACAGAGTGGACGAGATCCGACAGCTCAACGTGCAGAAATAACATTTCATCACTGCAGGATGTTCTTGTGTGACGTTGTAAGTCAAGCCGGCTTGTACAGACACTTGCTTACTCACAGCAGAATTTAGTTTTTCAGAATGTCAGGTGGCCTTTCAAATGGACTGTTGCAAATTGCAATATTTTACAGGTAGCGAATATTGGAATGGCGTTCATCGAGACAGAAGCAGGACTCCAAAGACATGATAATGTTGCACCTTAAATGCTGGATGTATAAATATGCATCTGCTGGCTAACAAGCCATATCAACTTAAAAGATACTATGTCAATTTTGTGTTGATAGCTTGTTTCCGCTGCCCCCAAGTGGCCAAAATAAAAATCAGTTATTAAATATTTAAAGCTGCATTGACTGGTGGTGGTGGTTGTTTGTGGCCACTTGGTAAGCATTCAGTTGATTCAAGTGTCACTAAAAGGGAATTTTATACCACAGCTAATATTTCACTGCAAGAAGGATCCCCTAGACCAGGGGTCTTCAATGTTTTTCAGGCGAAGGACCCCCAAACTGATAGAGAGAGATGGAGCAGGGACCCCCGACTATATATATTGTATAAAATTGTGTTTTATATTTAAACTGGGCCTAGTGCCAACTATAAACAAGAGCTTTCTTACATCTCAGGAATGGCCGTCACCACTTAAACCAGCAAACCTGTCTTTGATTTTCTGCCATGTGTGGACTTCTCTTGCTATTCTGACATGTAAAGTAACTCAATCCAAACTTGTGCTGGTTCATGCAACAGCCATGCAATGCAAAAAGAAGGTAAATGCAGATTCTATATAAAGATACACAAAATTAACCCTTTTGAGTAAGAAAACGGATAGGAGTCTGTGGTTTCAACATTATGTCACACGGTGCTCAAACAAAAACAATCACATTCTGAATCCTGTTTAGTGCACTTTTAATGGAGAAAAGACTAGAGACGTAATGCAGCAGAGAAATGCCTGAAAAGAGATGATCCAAAACAATAAAGAGCAAAATCATTCATTCATAATTGTGTAATAAAAAGTGCACATAACATGTCGTGTGACACTTCAGTCAAATGTGATACAAACAGGCCAATAATCTAATACATAATCCTGAAGAGAGGTTGAGCCAGGCTGGCGTACTGATGTACCTTTTTTCGTCGCACACACGCTATAGTTATGACCCCGTGCAGGACAGCTGGAAAAGGCTCGCTGACATGCGGGAGCTGAGAAGAAACTCCTGAGTGGTGGTACACGGAGTGTCTTGATGCCATTGGTGGAGATGAGAACACCAACCCAGACAGACTCCTGGAGGTAAGTTGAGTCATGTTACACTTGAAGTAGAACATGTTTCGTCAGATCGTGAAAGTCCTAAATCCTACGGTATCAGGGCGCATCTATGCCGAGCTTTAGTATACCCAACTTTACACAGGTCAGTGAAGCTGTCACATTAAGAAGCAGAGTCTTGTGTCATTTAAAAAGCTGTCAGTTTATTATATTAAACTAAATATCACGGATGAAAGCTGCGAGTTCACTTGTATGGCGAGTCTTTTCCGCCATACAAATGCAATACCAAGTGCTGTGCCACCAGATGTCCCCATTGTGACATCAATCACTTGAAAAGACTGAAATATAGTGTTTCAGTGACTGAGTTAATGTTCATATGTTGATCTCTGGTTTTAAAAATATCTTTAACTGTAGCGAGGTGTTTGATGCACAGCAAGCCAAAAACAGTTTGACAACACCACATTTGTTTCATCTTTTATTTTTGACATTTCAACAATCCCCCAAAACGTTTAAATTTTACATGAGAAATTGCTGAAAGGAAGAAGAACAGATTGAGATGACACGTGTCCCGAAATATAAACCTTGGCATCTCAGTCGGTTCTAAAATCTACAATGTCAGAAAGATGAGGAACCCACTGAAGACACTTTTATGCATTTTCCCATCCTTGCTCAGGTTGACGTTGACGGTCTCTCCGACACTCAGCTCAAGGATTACCGTGTTGCTGGTGGTGCCACTGTTATCGGAGCCGGTGGATTCCCAGGTGCTCACTTGGTAACGCCTGTTCTTCACCAGGATGGCTCCCGAAGTGTGACCGTTGTAGCCGAAAGTCATGAATGAAAAGTGGTAAACGCCTTTTAGTCGAGCAGTGAAGATGCCTGTTGAGAATGCAATGACATCAATAAGTTAGAAAAACATTTGTCCTTACTTAATACATTTCAGTTAGATGAGACGATCGATACCACTCTTCTGTCTGCATGTTAAAAAAGAAGATAAAGCCATGCAGCTGGTTAGCTTAGCATAAAGATTACAAACTGGGGAAATCAATTAACCACCTTTATGCTAAAAGTAACAAAATCACCTACCAACACACCCTAAAGCTTGATGGACTTATAGGCAACTTGTGGAACGCTTCAGAGGCCGTGGTAGGAAGATTTTGCCATGTTCTGACCATATTACGAAACCAATGTTTCCCATATGATATCCAATAATAGAGGATGCATTCCATTTTTAAGACGCATACTTTCATATCTGTTAATCGTTGGTCAGTCTTCTGAAGGTTATGCATCTAGAACATACCCGTTTTACAGTTGTAAGCGAAGCCAACGTTTGTGAAGACGCGGTTATAGATGAGAATATTGTCGGTGCTGTTCGTGCCGGGTCCAGTGAACGTATCGTTGGATTCGATTATAGTTGCAGAAAAGGCCACCTTGGCGTTGACTGAAGAAAGAAATGCAAACATTGTTCAATTCAGTTGTGTGTGTTTAGCATCTTGAACTATTACTTACTCTACTTTCCCTTACCTTCTGCTGTAAGGCGCTTCACCTCTAATGAGAGTTCACTTGCTTTAGTTCTGGGTTCTTCTTCTTCTTCTTCTTCTTCAAAAAAAAAAAGTAATGTTACTTTAAACAGACAATTTTACATTCCACATTCATAAAAAGCAGCAGGTCAGCATTTATCTATTTTCAGGGTACAAATTGCAAAGCTTTTGTTAAGGGATTGGACGGTCTCGTCACTCTTGAGCAGTCGATGTCAGCCTTCTGCTGGTCCACTGCAGGTTTCAGCTGTTCATCAACAGTCCTGAATCCATCAACTTCAGCCTTTTGATCATTCAGTTTTGTCCTGAAAGCTTGAGCCATTATCAAAAGGACATTTTTGCAGTCAATTCCTGAAACCCTTTTTTTAAAGAGAATACAGACTTTTAAAACTTACCTTCGCTGTCATTTTGTATTTCCGTCAGGTTAGCTTGAAGTTGCGTCTCCGTGGGATTCAGTAGGGCTTTGACTTCAAGCTCTCGGGCCGTCGAGTTAAGGTGGGAGAGTTCCTTCTTGTACAGATTCAGCAGTTTCTGTGTGGCATTGAACGCAGCCCCAGTTTCTGACTCCAGATCTTCAAGTTTCTCTTTTCTCTCCCTTAACTGCCTCTCAGTTGTATCAAGTCTCTCCTCAATCTCACTGATGTTTCCCCCGACTCGCTCCCCGTGTTTGACCAGTTCTCCAACTTCTCTCTTCAGGCTGGCAATTTCAACTTCCTGTTCCTCCAGCTTTGTCTTTGCATCTCTCAATTCCATCTCAGTATGCGACACCATCTCTTCTAGGTCCTTTTGTGCGTTCGAAACGTTCGCCACTAACCTTTCAAGCGCACTGATGTTGCCGTTTGCAGAATCAAGCTGCAGTCTGGTCCTACCTTCCATAGTGTCAAGCTTCTCTCGCAGCAGCATTTGGTTCTCTTCAAGTTTTGTCTGAACATCATCGAGGTGTAAAATGTTTTTGTAATTTGAGCAAAGAGTCTGCGTTTCTTGTCCTTGCTCCGGGTCACACCTCAGTCTGTGTGGGAGTTCTGAAGATGCTGCTCCAATAAAAGCCAGAAGAAAAACCACCATGGTGACCATCTTCAGAGATAAGTTACGGTTCCTTACTTGACCAGTCTGCAAAGTTAGGATTCCTGTGCCAGTGTCGTGTGGCAGTTCCCTTTTACCTTTTTTGAGGTGGGCGTGGCAAAGGGTCATCAGCAGAGTGGAACCACCTGTGCTCATCAGCAACACTGGCAACACATGGGCCCTTTGTGCCAGTGCACTCTTTTAAAAACCCTCTTTAGTTTCAGTTGGTCTCTGTCTCCTGCCTGAGACACCCATATGGTTCTTGATTGACTGGTTTCAGACACCACTGTTAGTTTAAGCTTGCCTTTTATGTTGCCTTTAACTAGTGATGGAGAGATGAAGCCTCATGAGGCATCGAACCACTTCAGCCAATTGGTTCGAGAAAGGGTTCATTACTCGAAGCTTCATGTGCACACGACACCACCTACTGGCCAAGTGTATAATCACAGGCAGCTGTATCTGAACCACATAATGTGATGCATTGAATTTTTGTGTCTGTTATGGCTGTTGGGAATGACTATGAATTACAAAAATGTATGACCAAATAATTGCTGTACATAAATTATCACATATGTGCATAGTAAAATATTTTTTGAATGTATTCTGTGTGTGTATATTTTCCCAAAATGGTAGTATCATATGATATGGCAGGTTGTGTAATAATGTTATGTCACTTTAGGAAAATGGCATGGGCTGAAGCAGGCAGAGGACAGGGAAAGTGCTTGTGGAACTAGGAAGAGGGGACTGAATATGCTTGTGTAACTTGGACAGTGATGTACAGGACAGGGGACATTTTATTCAGAAATAACTATATAAACGCGATCCAAACTATCCAAACTCTCAACTGACCGCAACTCTCCACCAACAACCCACATTTTGAATGGAGCCTGAGGGGTTTATATTGCTGTCAAACCTCCCGGCAAACTTTGATCCACTTCCCGAAGCAGTCACGTGGTACAGCCGGCAGCGAGGCTTCGGACGTCATCATTTTTGGCTCCTCCCCTCAATGAAGCAAGCCTCGATACGCGCTTCGCGGAAACGCCCCCTCCATTACTCGACACACGCTTCGAAGCGTCGGCACATCTCCTAACATCACTACCTTTAACCCTCCTGTTACTTTTGGGGTCAATTTGACTGGTGATGGCGAGATGAAGCTTTATGAAGCATTGAAGCTTTCCATCCAATTGGTTCACTCATGGGTCGAAGCTTCATGGTGCATCATTTGCTCTACTGCGCCATCAAGTGGACAATAAATGTAAAACAGGCAGTGATTAATGACACCATGGCTTTGGTGTGTGAAGCATTGAACTGAATGAATGAATGATGTTTGTGATGTGTGATACGTAACTTATGAACTTATTAATATGGTGTCTGTCTTTATGATACAATGGCGGGGTCAAAAGGGAAAGTGGAAACAAATTGGGGAGAGGGTTGTGATGTGAAAAGTAAAAAACAAAAAAAGTTAAAGTTAGTATTTTATTGTCATATACACATACACATATACGACATTTGACTTCTGCATTTAACATGTAGCAGCCAAGGATCGACCCGCCGTCCTTGCGGTTACCGGACAACCCTCTCTACCCATTGAGCCACGGCCGAATGTGCTTGGGTATCTTGCTTTGTGACTGTGTTTATGTTACTAGGGACAATATGTAACACGTCAAACATTTTATTCATTTTTATTTAAAAAAAAGCGCTCAAGGAATTTGGTTT
Source organism: Lycodopsis pacificus (assembly GCA_028022725.1). Classification (NCBI taxonomy): domain Eukaryota; kingdom Metazoa; phylum Chordata; class Actinopteri; order Perciformes; family Zoarcidae; genus Lycodopsis; species Lycodopsis pacificus. Next base: position 4,764,099 of record CM051700.1, read on the forward strand.
CAGCCTTCCAGAAAGCCAGGATCAGTGCCGGTCGGACGTCCCAAAGACGCCGTGGTTGTGGTCGGGGGAGACCAGCTGAACCCAGATGTGGGACAACGCATACCAAGCAGGGAACTGTGGCTTGCAAACTCCTTACGCAGTGGTATCAGATCAGAATCAGAATCAGAATCAGAAACCGTTTATTGCCATCGTATGTTGAACATACAAGGAATTTGACATGACTGGAGGTGCGTAACATTTAACAACGAGCAACAATGCAAAGTAGAACAAATTCAATTTACAGAAAATATAAGACAAAGTAAAATATAATAAATGAAATATAAGATAAAGTGAAATATAAAATAAAGTGAAGTCGAGTGCACAAGCGGTGTAGTGTGAAAGTGTCCAGTGTGATAGAAGGGATGTGCGGGGGAGTGACTGGAGGGAAATTGTCCTGGGGATGACAGAGTCAGTGGGGGTCCCGGGCTCTGTTAATGAGCCCGACTGCCGACGGGAAGAAACTGTTCATGTGTCGTGAGGTCTTGGTCCTGATGGACCTCAGCCTCCTACCAGATGGAAGGGGCACAAACAGTTTATGTCCAGGGTGGGAGGGGTCAGCTACAATCCTTCTTGCTCGCTTCAGGGTTCTTGAAGAGAACAACTCCTGGAGGGACGGCAGATTGCAGCCAATCACCTTCTCAGCAGAGTGAATGATGCGCTGCAGTCTGCCCTTGTCCTTTGCAGTGGCTGCAGCGTACCAGACCGCGATGGAGGAGCAGAGGATGGACTCAATGATGGCTGTGTAGAAGTGTCTTTGGCAGGTTGAATTTCCTCAGCTGCCTCAGGAAGTACATCCTCTGCTGAGCCTTCATGGTGATGGAGCAGATGTTCAGCTCCCACTTGAGGTCCTGGGATATGATGGAGCCCAGGAAGCGGAAGGACTCCACCACGTCAACGGGGGAGTCACACAGGGGGATAGGGGCTGGTGGGGCTACGTTCTTCCTGAAATCCACAACCATCTCCACTGTCTTTAGAGCGTTGAGCTCTAGGTTGTTCAGACCGCACCAGGTCACCAGATGGTCAGTCTCCCACCTGTAAGCGGCCTCATCCCCACCAGAGATGAGTCCAATGAGGGTGGTGTCATCCGCGAACTTCAGGAGCTTGACGGACTGGTGACTGGAGGTGCAGCTGTTGGTGTACAGGGTGAAGAGCAGAGGGGAAAGAACGCAACCTTGGGGAGAACCGGTGCTGATGGTCCTGGAGGATGAGACGTGCTTTCCCAGCTTCACGTGCTGCTTCCTGTCAGACAGGAAGTCTGTGATCCACTTGCAGGTGGAGTCGGGCACCTGCAGCTGGGAGAGCTTATCATGCAGCAGAGACGGGATGATAGTGTTGAAGGCAGAGCTGAAGTCCACAAACAGCATCCTGGCGTAGGTTCCTGGGGAGTCCAGATGCTGGAGGATGAAGTGATCGGCCAAGTTGACTGCGTCATCTACAGATCTGTTGGCTCTGTAGGCGAACTGCAGGGGGTCCAGGAGTGGATCGGTGAGGGTTTTTAGATGGGACAGGACGAGGCGCTCAAAAGACTTCATGACCACAGAGGTCAGGGCGACGGGCCTGTAGTCATTAAGTCCTGTGATCCTTGGTTTTTTAGGGACAGGGATGATGGTGGAGGCCTTGAAGCAGGCTGGTACGTGGCATGTCTCCAGGGAGGTGTTGAAAATGTCTGTAAACACCGGAGACAGCTGGTCAGCACAATACTTCAGGGTGGAGGGGGAGACCAAGTCTGGGCCGGCTGCTTTGCGGGTATTCTGTTTTTTAAAGAGCCTGTTGACATCGCTCTCCTGAATAGAGAGAGTTGTCACTGGGGGTGGGGGGGGGGGGGCACTGGAATGGGTGGTACAGAGGCATGGGCCCCTGCTGAGCTGGGGGAGGGGGGGCTGGTGGACTGGTGATGGTTGATGGGGCTGTGGGGGATGGAGTCAGGACTGTCCCATTGTCTTTCAAAGCGGCAGTAGTACTCATTCAGCTCGTCTGCCAGGCGGAGGTCGTTCATGGAGTGGGGGGTTTTGGGCTTGTAGTTGGTAATCTGTCTGAGACCTCTCCAGACAGAAGCAGAGTCGTTGGCTGAGAGCTGATGTTGCAGTTTCTCAGAGTACAGTCGTTTAGCATCTCTCACTGCCTTGCTAAACCTGTATTTCGGCTCTTTGTACAAGTCCTTGTCCCCACTCCTAAAGGCCTGATCTTTTTGCAGCCTTAGCTGTCTGAGTTCTGCTGTGAACCAGGGTTTGTCATTGTTGTAACTCACCCTGGTGCTTGTTGGAATACAGCTGTCCTCACAGAAGCTGATATATGAAGTTACATCCTCTGTGTACTCATCCAGACTGTTGGTAGCAGTCTTGAAAACATCCCAGTCTGTACAGTCCAAACACGCCCGAAGATCCTCTAGAGCAGGCATGTCCAAAGTCCGCCCCGCGGGCCAATCACGGCCCGAGGTCAGATTTTATACGGCCCGCGCCTTCTGTCTTAAAATGCATTATTTATGGCCCGCCAGCACAGTCAAAACGGAATGAATAAATCATACAAATTCAACATGCAGTTCCTCTTTTTACCTCATGGTGGCAGCACCACTCTGTAACTGTCTGGCTGTTTGAAATTGGCTCTGACCCTTGAACTGTCATGTCTACGGCAAGTAAAAAAAGGAAAGTCGATAATGAGGGCCGCCGCTTCCAGGAGAGGTGGAGATCGCAATATTTTTTTCACCGAAAACTGAAACAACTGTGTCTGCCTAATTTGTCATGAGACTGTTGCCTTGTTTAAGGAATATAAAGTAAAGAGACACTACGAGACCAAACGTGCTAATGCTACAACAAGCTATCAGAGAGCGACCGTCCTAGAAAAGTGAAGCAACTCCAAGGCAAGGCAAGGCAAGGCAAGTTTATTTGTATAGCACATTTCAACAACAAGGTAATTCAAAGTGCTTCACATAAAACCATTAAAAGCATCAAAACATAAGGCGATTTAAAAACAATTAAGAACATTCATTAAAACATAAAAAAAAAAAAAAAAAAAACAGTGTAAGAAATAAAATGCAGTGGTAAAATGCAGAAATGCAGGAAATTGATTAATATATTAATTGAATGTGGTTCAATTAAAGGCAGCAGCAAATAGAAAAGTCTTCAATCTTGATTTAAAGGAGCTGAGGGTCTCAGCAGACCTGCAGCTTTCTGGGACTTTGTTCCAGATATGTGGAGCAGAAAAACTGAACGCTGCTTCTCCATGTTTAGTTCTGACTCTGGGAACAGAAAGTAGACCGGTCCCAGATGACCTGAGGGGTCGGGATGGTTCATAAGGTAGCAGCAGATCAGAGATGTATTTTGGCCCTAAACCATTCAGTGCTTTGTAAACCAACAGCAGGATTTTAAAGTCAATTCTTTGTTGGACAGGAAGCCAGTGCAAAGACATCAGAACTGGGGTGATGTGATCCACCCTCCTGGTCTTGGTGAGGACTCGAGCTGCAGCGTTCTGAATCAGCTGCAGCTTTCTGACGGACTTTTTACAGAGACCTGTAAACACACCGTTACAGTAGTCCAGTCTGCTGAAGATAAATGCGTGGACAAGTTTTTCCAAATCCTGTTGAGACATAAGTCCTCTAATCCTTGATATATTCTTCAGGTGATAGTAGGCTGATTTTGTAATTGTCTTGATGTGGCTGTTCAGGTTGAGGTCTGAATCCATAACTACACCTAGATTTCTGGCTTGGTTTGTGGGTTTTAACATCAGTGATTGAAGCTGAGCGGTGATTTTCAATTGTTCTTCCTTGGTACCAAAAACAATTACTTCTGTTTTATCTTTGTTTAATTGAAGAAAATGCTGGCACATCCAGTTGTTGATTTGTTCAATGCAGTTACCCAGCCCTTGTATGGGATTATAGTCCCCTGGTGACATAGTTACTGTATGTAGATTTGTGTCGTCTGCATAATTATGATAACACACTTTGTTGTTTTCCATAATCTGAGCTGGTGGAAGCATGTAGATGTTGAACAGAAGAGGCCCCAGTATTGAACCTTGGGGAACACCACATGTAATTTTAGTCAGCTCTGATATGTAATCAGCTACAGACACAAAGTATTCTCGGTCCTTCAAGTAGGATTCAAACCAGTTAAGTGCTGTGCCAGAGAGTCCCACCCAGATTTTTAGTCTTTCTAGGAGTATGGCATGGTCGACCGTGTCGAATGCAGCACTGAGATCCAGTAACACTAAGACTGAACTTCTGCCATTGTCTATGTTTAAGTGGATGTCGTTGAAAACCTTAACAAGAGCAGTTTCAGTGCTGTGGTGCTGTCGAAAGCCTGACTGGAAAACATCAAAGCAGTTATTTACGGCCAAGAAGTTGGTCAGCTGTTGGAAAACCGCTTTTTCAATTATTTTACTTAAAAATGGGAGGTTTGATATTGGCCTATAATTTTTCCTTGTTGCGGAGTCTAAACTAGCCTTCTTTAGGAGTGGTTTAATAACTGCAGTTTTTAGGGCTTGTGGGAAGACACCTGAGAGAAGGGATGTGTTTACAATTTGTGAAAGATCAGTGGTCATGCAGTTTGAAATATCTTTGAAAAAGTGTGTTGGTAGAATATCCAAGCAGCAGGAGGATGACTTCAGATGTTGTATAATGTCTTCTAGGCTTCTACGGTCGATTGAATGAAATTGTGTCATGATATTTGAATGGATGTTATCCAGAGATGGGGACAACACATATCCTGGTTGATGTGGAGGCACTGACTGCTTGTCAAATTTTCTGAATTTTGTCAGTAAAAAAGGAGGCAAATTGATTGCATGCCCAAGTGGATTGGAGCTCAGCAGCTACCGACACTGGAGGGTTTGTTAGCCTGTCGACGGTAGCAAATAAGGCGCGTGTATTGTTCTTGTTTTTGGTTATGTCAGAGAAGAATGACTGCCTTGCATTTCTAAGTTCCAAATTATAATTGCGAAGTCTCTCTTTATAGATGTCACAGTGAACCTGGAGATTAGTTTAGCTAGTTTAGCTAGTTTAGATTAGTTTAACTCCAAGATAACTTGGCCACACAGCAGCGGTCCCTTTCACATGAAAACATCATCAAAGTAAGCTATGAAGTGGCCGTGGTAATTGCTAAACATGACAAACCTTGTACGGAAGGTGAGTTTATCAAAGACTGTTATGAAAATAGCAGAAAACATTTGCCCCGAGAGGAAGACAGAGTTTGCTAATGTTTGCCTGGCTCGTAACACTGAAGAGCTATCATCAGATACTAACAGACAACTTGATTTTTTTCGTTAGCCTGTTTCATGTGTGTTGAACTTAAATGTTAGACAACTTTTCATTACCCTCACTAAGTCATATTTAAGATTGTCTTGAGGTGAGAATATTGATCGGTTTCTATGTAATTAGCTTTTAGATGGCTTGTTCTTTGTTATCTGAACAGAATAGTTGTTGAGATTTGTGCACACATGAATGCTCACATTTGGTTACATTGCTATTTGCTGTCATTGAAAATAAAATGATTAAATAACAATGTATGTATAGGCTACTTGTATTGTTTAAAATAATGTCAGCAGGGACTGTTGGCCCTTGGGCATTTTCACATTATCAAATCTGGCCCTCTTTGAAAAAAGTTTGGACACCCCTGCTCTAGAGCCTCACTGGTCCACTTCTTGAATTTCCTCACCACAGGTTTACATAGTTTGAGTTTCTGCCTGTATGAGGGAATCAGATGGACCATGACGTGGTCAGAGAGTCCCAGTGCAGCACGAGGGACGGCGTGATAGGCCCTGCTGATTGTGGTGTAGCAGTGGTCCAGAATGTTCTCCTCTCTGGTAGGGCATTTAATAAACTGACTGTATTTAGGGAGTTAAAGTCACCAAGGACAATAACTGGAGAGTCCGGGTAGGTCCGCTCCACACACAGTATCTGGTGGGCGAGCGCACGCTGCGCTGTCTGCACGTTGCACTGCGGCGGAATGTAAACACCGACCAGAATGAATGAAGCGAACTCACGTGGGGAGCAAAGGAGTTTGCAGTTGATGATAAAATATTCCAGATCAGGAGAGCAGTGCTGAATAATCACTGACACATCGTTGCACCAGCCACTGTTGGCGTAAAAACAGATTCCTCCACCTTTCGATTAGCCTGAGAGCTCCGTGTCGCGGTCCGCTCTGAAGAGCCGGAAGCCAGCCAGCTGGAGCGCGGAGTCCGGAATCGATCCACATAGCCAGGTCTCAGTATAGGCTTGGTATAGGCTTGTATAGTCTCAGTGAAGAAGATTGAGTGGAGGAGGCTGGGTGAGATGCCAAACAAGCCAAAGTTCAGGCATGGAGTAGCAGCAATGGTGGGAAAGTTGTGTGTTTGGAGGATGTTACCACTACTGCAAGAATGACATGATGAAATCTGCCTTCAGGTAAAAGAACTGGTGCACAAATATCCTCTTCTCCCACAGATGGGGTCTGAACATTTCCATCTACCTTTTTTCGTCGCACACACGCTATAGTTATGACCCCGTGCAGGACAGCTGGAAAAGGCTCGCTGACATGCGGGAGCTGAGAAGAAACTCCTGAGTGGTGGTACACTGAGTGTCTTGATGCCATTGGTGGAGATGAGAACACCAACCCAGACAGACTCCTGGAGGTAAGTTGAGTCATGTTACACTTGGAGAACATGTTTCGTCAGATCGTGCAAGTCCTAAATCCTACGGTATCAGGGCGTATCTATGCCGAGCTTTAGTATACCCAACTTTACACAGGTCAGTGAAGCTGTCACATTAAGACGCAGAGTCTTATGTCATTTAAAAAGCTGTCAGTTTATTATATTGAACTAAATATCACGGATGAAAGCTGCGAGTTCACTTGTATGGCGAGTCTCTTTTCCGCCATACAAATGCAATACCAAGTGCTGTGCCACCAGATGTCCCCATTGTGACATCAATCACTTGAAAAGACTGAAATATAGTGTTTCAGTGACTGAGTTAATGTTCATATGTTGATCTCGGGTTTTAAAAATATCTTTAACTAGTAGAGAGGTGTTTGATGCACAGCAAGCCAAAAACAGTTTGACAACACCACATTTGTTTCATCTTTTATTTTTGACATTTCAACAATCCCCCAAAACGTTTAAATTTTACATGAGAAATTGCTGAAAGGAAGAAGAACAGATTGAGATGACACGCGTCCCTAAATATAAACCTTGGCATCTCAGTCGGTTCTAAAATCTACAATGTCAGAAAGATGAGGAACCCACTGAAGACACTTTTATGCATTTTCCCATCCTTACTCAGGTTGACGTTGACGGTCTCTCCGACACTCAGCTCAAGGATTACAGTGTTGCTGGTGGTGCCACTGTTATCGGAGCCGGTGGATTCCCAGGTGCTCACTTGGTAACGCCTGTTCTTCACCAGGATGGCTCCTGAAGTGTGACCGTTGTAGCCGAAAGTCATGAATGAAAAGTGGTAAACTCCTTTCAGTCGAGCAGTGAAGATGCCTGTTGAGAATGCAATGACATCAATAAGTTAGAAAAACATTTGTCCTTACTTAATACATTTCAGTTAGATGAGACGATCGAAACCACTCTTCTGTCTGAATGTTAAAAAAAGAAGATAAAGCCATGCAGCTGGTTAGCTTAGCATAAAGATTACAAACTGGGGAAATCAATTAACCACCTTTATTCTAAAAGTAACAAAATCACCTACCAACACACCCTAAAGCTTGATGGACTTATAGGCAACTTGTGGAACGCTTCAGAGGCCGTGGTAGGAAGATTTTGCCATGTTCTGACCATATTACTAAACCAATGTTTCCCATATGATATCCAATAATATGGAGGATGCATTCCATTTTAAAGACGCATACTTTCATATCTGTTAATCGTTGGTCAGTCTTCTGAAGGTTATGCATCTAGAACATACCCGTTTTACAGTTGTAAGCGAAGCCAACGTTTGTGAAGACGCGGTTATAGAGGAGAATATTGTCGGTGCTGTTCGTGCCGGGTCCAGTGAACGTATCGTTGGATTCGATTATAGTTGCAGAAAAGGCCACCTTGGCGTTGACTGAAGAAAGAAATGCAAACATTGTTCAATTCAGTTGTGTGTGTTTCGCATCTTGAACTATTACTTACTCTACTTTCCCTTACCTTCTGCTGTAAGGCGCTTCACCTCTAATGAGAGTTCACTTGCTTTAGTTCTGGGTTCTTCTTCTTCTTCTTCTTCTTCAAAAAAAAGTAATGTTACTTTAAACATACAATTTTACATTCCACATTAATAAAAAGCAGCAGGTCAGCATTTATCTATTTTCAGGGTACAAATTGCAAAGCTTTTGTTAAGGGATTGGACGGTCTCGTCACTCTTGAGCAGTCGATGTCAGCCTTCTGCTGGTCCACTGCAGGTTTCAGCTGTTCATCAACAGTCCTGAATCCATCAACTTCAGCCTTTTGATCATTCAGTTTTGTCCTGAAAGCTTGAGCCATTATCAAAAGGACATTTTTGCAGTCAATTCCTGAAACCCTTTTTTTAAAGAGAATACAGACTTTTAAAACTTACCTTCGCTGTCATTTTGTATTTCCGTCAGGTTAGCTTGAAGTTGCGTCTCCGTGGGATTCAGTAGGGCTTTGACTTCAAGCTCTCGGGCCGTCGAGTTAAGGTGGGAGAGTTCCTTCTTGTACAGATTCAGCAGTTTCTGTGTGGCATTGAACGCAGCCCCAGTTTCTGACTCCAGATCTTCAAGTTTCTCTTTTCTCTCCCTTAACTGCCTCTCAGTTGTATCAAGTCTCTCCTCAATCTCACTGATGTTTCCCCCGACTCGCTCCCCGTGTTTGACCAGTTCTCCAACTTCTCTCTTCAGGCTGGCAATTTCAACTTCCTGTTCCTCCAGCTTTGTCTTTGCATCTCTCAATTCCATCTCAGTATGCGACACCATCTCTTCTAGGTCCTTTTGTGCGTTCGAAACGTTCGCCACTAACCTTTCAAGCGCACTGATGTTGCCGTTTGCAGAATCAAGCTGCAGTCTGGTCCTACCTTCCATAGTGTCAAGCTTCTCTCGCAGCAGCATTTGGTTCTCTTCAAGTTTTGTCTGAACATCATCGAGGTGTAAAATGTTTTTGTAATTTGAGCAAAGAGTCTGCATTTCTTGTCCTTGCTCCGGGTCACACCTCAGTCTGTGTGGAAGTTCTGAAGATGCTGCTCCAATAAAAGCCAGAAGAAAAACCACCATGGTGACCATCTTCAGAGATAAGTTACGGTTCCTTACTTGACCAGTCTGCAAAGTTAGGATTCCTGTGCCAGTGTCGTGTGGCAGTTCCCTTTTACCTTTTTTGAGGTGGGCGTGGCAAAGGGTCATCAGCAGAGTGGAACCACCTGTGCTCATCAGCAACACTGGCAACACATGGGCCCTTTGTGCCAGTGCACTCTTTTAAAAACCCTCTTTAGTTTCAGTTGGTCTCTGTCTCCTGCCTGAGACACCCATATGGTTCTTGATTGACTGGTTTCAGACACCACTGTTCGTTTAAGCTTGCCTTTTATGTTGCCTTTAACTAGTGATGGAGAGATGAAGCCTCATGAGGCATCGAACCACTTCAGCCAATTGGTTCGAGAAAGGGTTCATTACTCGAAGCTTCATGTGCACACGACACCACCTACTGGCCAAGTGTATAATCACAGGCAGCTGTATCTGAACCACATAATGTGATGCATTGAATTTTTGTGTCTGTTATGGCTGTTGGGAATGACTATGAATTACAAAAATGTATGACCAAATAATTTCTGTACATAAATTATCACATATGTACATCGTAAAATATTTTTTGAATGTATTCTGTGTGTAAATTTTCCCAAAATGGTAGTATCATATGATATGGCAGGTTGTGTAATAATGTTATGTCACTTTAGGAAAATGGCATGGGCTGAAGCAGGCAGAGGACAGGGAAAGTGCTTGTGGAACTAGGAAGAGGGGACTGAATATGCTTGTGTAACTTGGACAGTGATGTACAGGACAGGGGACATTTTATTCAGAAATAACTATATAAACGCTATCCAAACTATCCAAACTCTCAACTGACCGCAACTCTCCACCAACAACCCACATTTTGAATGGAGCCTGAGGGGTTTATATTGCTGTCAAACCTCCCGGAAAACTTTGATCCACTTCCCGAAGCAGTCACGTGGTACAGCCGGCCGCGAGGCTTCGGACGTCATCATTTTTGGCTCCTCCCCTCAATGAAGCAAGCCTCGATACGCGCTTCGCGGAAACGCCCCCTCCATTACTCGACACACGCTTCGAAGCGTCGGCACATCTCCTAACATCACTACCTTTAACCCTCCTGTTACTTTTGGGGTCAATTTGACTGGTGATGGCGAGATGAAGCTTTATGAAGCATTGAAGCTTTCCATCCAATTGGTTCACTCATGGGTCGAAGCTTCATGGTGCATCATTTGCTCTACTGCGCCATCAAGTGGACAATAAATGTAAAACAGGCAGTGATTAATGACACCATGGCTTTGGTGTGTGAAGCATTGAACTGAATGAATGAATGATGTTTGTGATGTGTGATACGTAACTTATGAACTTATTAATATGGTGTCTGTCTTTATGATACAATGGCGGGGTCAAAAGGGAAAGTGGAAACAAATTGGGGAGAGGGTTGTGATGTGAAAAGTAAAAAACAAAAAAAGTTAAAGTTAGTATTTTATTGTCATATACACATACACATATACGACATTTGACTTCTGCATTTAACATGTAGTAGCCAAGGATCGACCCGCCGTCCTTGCGGTTACCGGACAACCCTCTCTACCCATTGAGCCACGGCCGAATGTGCTTGGGTATCTTGCTTTGTGACTGTGTTTATGTTACCAGGGACAATATGTAACACGTCAAACATTTTATTCATTTTTATTTAAAAAAAAGCGCTCAAGGAATTTGGTTTCAGCCTTCCAGAAAGCCAGGATCAGTGCCGGTCGGACGTCCCAAAGACGCCGTGGTTGTGGTCGGGGGAGACCAGCTGAACCCAGATGTGGGACAACGCATACCAAGCAGGGAACTGTGGCTTGCAAACTCCTTACGCAGTGGTATCAGATCAGAATCAGAATCAGAATCAGAAACCGTTTATTGCCATCGTATGTTGAACATACAAGGAATTTGACATGACTGGAGGTGCGTAACATTTAACAACAATCAACAACGAGCAACAATGCAAAGTAGAACAAATTCAATTTACAGAAAATATAAGATAAAGTAAAATATAATAAATGAAATATAAGATAAAGTGAAATATAAAATAAAGTGAAGTCGAGTGCACAAGCGGTGTAGTGTGAAAGTGTCCAGTGTGATAGAAGGGATGTGCGGGGGAGTGACTGGAGGGAAATTGTCCTGGGGATGACAGAGTCAGTGGGGGTCCCGGGCTCTGTTAATGAGCCCGACTGCCGACGGGAAGAAACTGTTCATGTGTCGTGAGGTCTTGGTCCTGATGGACCTCAGCCTCCTACCAGATGGAAGGGGCACAAACAGTTTATGTCCAGGGTGGGAGGGGTCAGCTACAATCCTTCTTGCTCGCTTCAGGGTTCTTGAAGAGAACAACTCCTGGAGGGACGGCAGATTGCAGCCAATCACCTTCTCAGCAGAGTGAATGATGCGCTGCAGTCTGCCCTTGTCCTTTGCAGTGGTTGCAGCGTACCAGACCGCGATGGAGGAGCAGAGGATGGACTCAATGATGGCTGTGTAGAAGTGCACCAACATTGTCTTTGGCAGGTTGAATTTCCTCAGCTGCCTCAGGAAGTACATCCTCTGCTGAGCCTTCTTGGTGATGGAGCAGATGTTCAGCTCCCACTTGAGGTCCTGGGATATGATGGAGCCCAGGAAGCGGAAGGACTCCACCACGTCAACGGGGGAGTCACACAGGGGGATAGGGGCTGGTGGGGCTACGTTCTTCCTGAAATCCACAACCATCTCCACTGTCTATAGAGCGTTGAGCTCTAGGTTGTTCAGACCGCACCAGGTCACCAGATGGTCAGTCTCCCACCTGTAAGCGGTCTCATCCCCACCAGAGATGAGTCCAATGAGGGTGGTGTCATCCGCGAACTTCAGGAGCTTGACGGACTGGTGACTGGAGGTGCAGCTGTTGGTGTACAGGGTGAAGAGCAGAGGGGAAAGAACGCAACCTTGGGGAGAACCGGTGCTGATGGTCCTGGAGGATGAGACGTGCTTTCCCAGCTTCACGTGCTGCTTCCTGTCAGACAGGAAGTCTGTGATCCACTTGCAGGTGGAGTCGGGCACCTGCAGCTGGGAGAGCTTATCATGCAGCAGAGACGGGATGATAGTGTTGAAGGCAGAGCTTAAGTCCACAAACAGGATCCTGGCGTAGGTTCCTGGGGAGTCCAGATGCTGGAGGATGAAGTGATGGGCCAAGTTGACTGCGTCATCTACAGATCTGTTGGCTCTGTAGGCGAACTGCAGGGGGTCCAGGAGTGGATCGATGAGGGTTTTTAGATGGGACAGGACGAGGCGCTCAAACGACTTCATGACCACAGAGGTCAGGGTGACGGGCCTGTAGTCATTAAGTCCTGTGATCCTTGGTTTTTTAGGGACAGGGATGATGGTGGAGGCCTTGAAGCAGGCTGGTACGTGGCATGTCTCCAGGGAGGTGTTGAAAATGTCTGTAAACACCGGAGACAGCACAATACTTCAGGGTGGAGGGGGAGACCAAGTCTGGGCCGGCTGCTTTGCGGGTATTCTGTTTTTTAAAGAGCCTGTTGACATCGCTCTCCTGAATAGAGAGAGTTGTCACTGGGGGTGGGGGGGGGGGGGCACTGGAATGGGTGGTACAGAGGCATGGGCCCCTGCTGAGCTGGGGGAGGGGGGGCTGGTGGACTGGTGATGGTTGATGGGGCTGTGGGGGATGGAGTCAGGACTGTCCCATTGTCTTTCAAAGCGGCAGTAGTACTCATTCAGCTTGTCTGCCAGGCGGAGGTCGTTCATGGAGTGGGGGGTTTTGGGCTTGTAGCTGGTAATCTGTCTAAGACCTCTCCAGACAGAAGCAGAGTCGTTGGCTGAGAGCTGATGTTGCAGTTTCTCAGAGTACAGTCGTTTAGCATCTCTCACTGCCTTGCTAAACCTGTATTTCGACTCTTTGTACAAGTCCTTGTCCCCACTCCTTAAGGCCTGATCTGAGTTCTGCTGTGAACCAGGGTTTGTCATTGTTGTAACTCACCCTGGTGCTTGTTGGAATACAGCTGTCCTCACAGAAGCTGATGTATGAAGTTACAGCCTCTGTGTACTCATCCAGACTGTTGGTAGCAGTCTTGAAAACATCCCAGTCTGTACAGTCCAAACGCGCCCGAAGATCCTCTAGAGCAGGCATGTCCAAAGTCCGCCCCGCGGGCCAATCACGGCCCAAGGTCAGATTTTATACGGCCCGCGCCTTCTGTCTTAAAATGCATTATTTATGGCCCGCCAGCACAGTCAAAACGGAATGAATAAATCATACAAATTCAACATGCAGTTCCTCTTTTTACCTCATGGTGGCAGCACCACTCTGTAACTGTCTGGCTGTTTGAAATTGGCTCTGACCCTTGAACTGTCATGTCTACGCCAAGTAAAAAAAGGAAAGTCGATAATGAGGGCCGCCGCTTCCAGGAGAGGTGGAGATCGCAATATTTTTTTCACCGAAAACTGAAACAACTGTGTCTGCCTAATTTGTCATGAGACTGTTGCCTTGTTTAAGGAATATAAAGTAAAGAGACACTACGAGACCAAACGTGCTAATGCTACAACAAGCTATCAGAGAGCGACCGTGCTAGAAAAGTGAAGCAACTCCAAGGCAAGGCAAGGCAAGGCAAGTTTATTTGTATAGCACATTTCAACAACAAGGTAATTCAAAGTGCTTCACATAAAACCATTAAAAGCATCAAAACATAAGGCGATTTAAAAACAATTAAGAACATTCATTAAAACATAAAAAAAACAAAAAAAAAAACAGTGTAAGAAATAAAATGCAGTGGTAAAATGCAGAAATGCAGGAAATTGATTAATATATTAATTGAATGTGGTTCAATTAAAGGCAGCAGCAAATAGAAAAGTCTTCAATCTTGATTTAAAGGAGCTGAGGGTCTCAGCAGACCTGCAGCTTTCTGGGACTTTGTTCCAGATATGTGGAGCAGAAAAACTGAACGCTGCTTCTCCATGTTTAGTTCTGACTCTGGGAACAGAAAGTAGACCGGTCCCAGATGACCTGAGGGGTCGGGATGGTTCATAAGGTAGCAGCAGATCAGAGATGTATTTTGGCCCTAAACCATTCAGTGCTTTGTAAACCAACAGCAGGATTTTAAAGTCAATTCTTTGTTGGACAGGAAGCCAGTGCAAAGACATCAGAACTGGGGTGATGTGATCCACCCTCCTGGTCTTGGTGAGGACTCGAGCTGCAGCGTTCTGAATCAGCTGCAGCTTTCTGACGGACTTTTTACAGAGACCTGTAAACACACCGTTACAGTAGTCCAGTCTGCTGAAGATAAATGCGTGGACAAGTTTTTCCAAATCCTGTTGAGACATAAGTCCTCTAATCCTTGATATATTCTTCAGGTGATAGTAGGCTGATTTTGTAATTGTCTTGATGTGGCTGTTCAGGTTGAGGTCTGAATCCATAACTACACCTAGATTTCTGGCTTGGTTTGTGGGTTTTAACATCAGTGATTGAAGCTGAGCGGTGATTTTCAATTGTTCTTCCTTGGTACCAAAAACAATTACTTCTGTTTTATCTTTGTTTAATTGAAGAAAATGCTGGCACATCCAGTTGTTGATTTGTTCAATGCAGTTACCCAGCCCTTGTATGGGATTATAGTCCCCTGGTGACATAGTTACTGTATGTAGATTTGTGTCGTCTGCATAATTATGATAACACACTTTGTTGTTTTCCATAATCTGAGCTGGTGGAAGCATGTAGATGTTGAACAGAAGAGGCCCCAGTATTGAACCTTGGGGAACACCACATGTAATTTTAGTCAGCTCTGATATGTAATCAGCTACAGACACAAAGTATTCTCGGTCCTTCAAGTAGGATTCAAACCAGTTAAGTGCTGTGCCAGAGAGTCCCACCCAGATTTTTAGTCTTTCTAGGAGTATGGCATGGTCGACCGTGTCGAATGCAGCACTGAGATCCAGTAACACTAAGACTGAACTTCTGCCATTGTCTATGTTTAAGTGGATGTCGTTGAAAACCTTAACAAGAGCAGTTTCAGTGCTGTGGTGCTGTCGAAAGCCTGACTGGAAAACATCAAAGCAGTTATTTACGGCCAAGAAGTTGGTCAGCTGTTGGAAAACCGCTTTTTCAATTATTTTACTTAAAAATGGGAGGTTTGATATTGGCCTATAATTTTTCATTGTTGCGGAGTCTAAACTAGCCTTCTTTAGGAGCGGTTTAATAACTGCAGTTTTTAGGGCTTGTGGGAAGACACCTGAGAGAAGGGATGTGTTTACAATTTGTAAAAGATCAGTGGTCATGCAGTTTGAAATATCTTTGAAAAAGTGTGTTGGTAGAATATCCAAGCAGCAGGAGGATGACTTCAGATGTTGTATAATGTCTTCTAGGCTTCTACGGTCGATTGAATGAAATTGTGTCATGATATTTGAATGGATGTTATCCAGAGATGGGGACAACACATATCCTGGTTGATGTGGAGGCACTGACTGCTTGTCAAATTTTCTGAATTTTGTCAGTAAAAAAGGAGGCAAATTGATTGCATGCCCAAGTGGATTGGAGCTCAGCAGCTACCGACACTGGAGGGTTTGTTAGCCTGTCGACGGTAGCAAATAAGGCGCGTGTATTGTTCTTGTTTTTGGTTATGTCAGAGAAGAATGACTGCCTTGCATTTCTAAGTTCCAAATTATAATTGCGAAGTCTCTCTTTATAGATGTCACAGTGAACCTGGAGATTAGTTTAGCTAGTTTAGCTAGTTTAGATTAGTTTAACTCCAAGATAACTTGGCCACACAGCAGCGGTCCCTTTCACATGAAAACATCATCAAAGTAAGCTATGAAGTGGCCGTGGTAATTGCTAAACATGACAAACCTTGTACGGAAGGTGAGTTTATCAAAGACTGTTATGAAAATAGCAGAAAACATTTGCCCCGAGAGGAAGACAGAGTTTGCTAATGTTTGCCTGGCTCGTAACACTGAAGAGCTATCATCAGATACTAACAGACAACTTGATTTTTTTCGTTAGCCTGTTTCATGTGTGTTGAACTTAAATGTTAGACAACTTTTCATTACCCTCACTAAGTCATATTTAAGATTGTCTTGAGGTGAGAATATTGATCGGTTTCTATGTAATTAGCTTTTAGATGGCTTGTTCTTTGTTATCTGAACAGAATAGTTGTTGAGATTTGTGCACACATGAATGCTCACATTTGGTTACATTGCTATTTGCTGTCATTGAAAATAAAATGATTAAATAACAATGTATGTATAGGCTACTTGTATTGTTTAAAATAATGTCAGCAGGGACTGTTGGCCCTTGGGCATTTTCACATTATCAAATCTGGCCCTCTTTGAAAAAAGTTTGGACACCCCTGCTCTAGAGCCTCACTGGTCCACTTCTTGAATTTCCTCACCACAGGTTTACATAGTTTGAGTTTCTGCCTGTATGAGGGAATCAGATGGACCATGACGTGGTCAGAGAGTCCCAGTGCAGCACGAGGGACGGCGTGATAGGCCCTGCTGATTGTGGTGTAGCAGTGGTCCAGAATGTTCTCCTCTCTGGTAGGGCATTTAATAAACTGACTGTATTTAGGGAGTTAAAGTCACCAAGGACAATAACTGGAGAGTCCGGGTAGGTCCGCTCCACACACAGTATCTGGTGGGCGAGCGCACGCTGCGCTGTCTGCACGTTGCACTGCGGCGGAATGTAAACACCGACCAGAATGAATGAAGCGAACTCACGTGGGGAGCAAAGGAGTTTGCAGTTGATGATAAAATATTCCAGATCAGGAGAGCAGTGCTGAATAATCACTGACACATCGTTGCACCAGCCACTGTTGGCGTAAAAACAGATTCCTCCACCTTTCGATTAGCCTGAGAGCTCCGTGTCGCGGTCCGCTCTGAAGAGCCGGAAGCCAGCCAGCTGGAGCGCGGAGTCCGGAATCGATCCACATAGCCAGGTCTCAGTATAGGCTTGGTATAGGCTTTTATAGTCTCAGTGAAGAAGATTGAGTGGAGGAGGCTGGGTGAGATGCCAAACAAGCCAAAGTTCAGGCATGGAGTAGCAGCAATGGTGGGAAAGTTGTGTGTTTGGAGGCTGTTACCACTACTGCAAGAATGACATGATGAAATCTGCCTTCAGGTAAAAGAACTGGTGCACAAATATCCTCTTCTCCCACAGATGGGGTCTGAACATTTCCATCTACCTTTTTTCGTCGCACACACGCTATAGTTATGACCCCGTGCAGGACAGCTGGAAAAGGCTCGCTGACATGCGGGAGCTGAGAAGAAACTCCTGAGTGGTGGTACACGGAGTGTCTTGATGCCATTGGTGGAGATGAGAACACCAACCCAGACAGACTCCTGGAGGTAAGTTGAGTCATGTTACACTTGAAGAACATGTTTCGTCAGATCGTGCAAGTCCTAAATCCTACGGTATCAGGGCGTATCTATGCCGAGCTTTAGTATACCCAACTTTACACAGGTCAGTGAAGCTGTCACATTAAGAAGCAGAGTCTTATGTCATTTAAAAAGCGGTCAGTTTATTATATTGAACTAAATATCACGGATGAAAGCTGCGAGTTCACTTGTATGGCGAGTCTCTTTTCCGCCATACAAATGCAATACCAAGTGCTGTGCCACCAGATGTCCCCATTGTGACATCAATCACTTGAAAAGACTGAAATATAGTGTTTCAGTGACTCAGTTAATGTTCATATGTTGATCTCGGGTTTTAAAAATATCTTTAACTAGGAGGTGTTTGATGCACAGCAAGCCAAAAACAGTTTGACAACACCACATTTGTTTCATCTTTTATTTTTGACATTTCAACAATCCCCCAAAACGTTTAAATTTTACATGAGAAATTGCTGAAAGGAAGAAGAACAGATTGAGATGAGACACGCGTCCCTAAATATAAACCTTGGCATCTCAGTCGGTTCCAAAATCTACAATGTCAGAAAGATGAGGAACCCACTGAAGACACTTTTATGCATTTTCCCATCCTTGCTCAGGTTGACGTTGACGGTCTCTCCGACACTCAGCTCAAGGATTACAGTGTTGCTGGTGGTGCCACTGTTATCGGAGCCGGTGGATTTCCAGGTGCTCACTTGGTAACGCCTGTTCTTCACCAGGATGGCTCCCGAAGTGTGACCGTTGTAGCCGAAAGTCATGAATGAAAAGTGGTAAACGCCTTTTAGTCGAGCAGTGAAGATGCCTGTTGAGAATGCAATGACATCAATAAGTTAGAAAAACATTTGTCCTTACTTAATACATTTCAGTTAGATGAGACGATCGATACCACTCTTCTGTCTGCATGTTAAAAAAAAAGAAGATAAAGCCATGCAGCTGGTTAGCTTAGCATAAAGATTACAAACTGGGGAAATCAATTAACCACCTTTATGCTAAAAGTAACAAAATCACCTACCAACACACCCTAAAGCTTGATGGACTTATAGGCAACTTGTGGAACGCTTCAGAGGCCGTGGTAGGAAGATTTTGCCATGTTCTGACCATATTACTAAACCAATGTTTCCCATATGATATCCAATAATAGAGGATGCATTCCATTTTTAAGACGCATACTTTCATATCTGTTAATCGTTGGTCAGTCTTCTGAAGGTTATGCATCTAGAACATACCCGTTTTACAGTTGTAAGCGAAGCCAACGTTTGTGAAGACGCGGTTATAGATGAGAATATTGTCGGTGCTGTTCGTGCCGGGTCCAGTGAACGTATCGTTGGATTCGATTATAGTTGCAGAAAAGGCCACCTTGGCGTTGACTGAAGAAAGAAATGCAAACATTGTTCAATTCAGGTGTGTGTTTAGCATCTTGAACTATTACACTCTACTTTCCCTTACCTTCTGCTGTAAGGCGCTTCACCTCTAATGAGAGTTCACTTGCTTTAGTTCTGGGTTCTTCTTCTTCTTCAAAAAAGTAATGTTACTTTAAACATACAATTTTACATTCCACATTAATAAAAAGCAGCAGGTCAGCATTTATCTATTTTCAGGGTACAAATTGCATAGCTTTTGTTAAGGGATTGGACGGCCTCGTCACTCTTGAGCAGTCGATGTCAGCCTTCTGCTGGTCCACTGCAGGTTTCAGCTGTTCATCAACAGTCCTGAATCCATCAACTTCAGCCTTTTGATCATTCAGTTTTGTCCTGAAAGCTTGAGCCATTATCAAAAGGACATTTTTGCAGTCAATTCCTGAAACCCTTTTTTTAAAGAGAATACAGACTTTTAAAACTTACCTTCGCTGTCATTTTGTATTTCCGTCAGGTTAGCTTGAAGTTGCGTCTCCGTGGGATTCAGTAGGGCTTTGACTTCAAGCTCTCGGGCCGTCGAGTTAAGGTGGGAGAGTTCCTTCTTGTACAGATTCAGCAGTTTCTGTGTGGCATTGAACGCAGCCCCAGTTTCTGACTCCAGATCTTCAAGTTTCTCTTTTCTCTCCCTTAACTGCCTCTCAGTTGTATCAAGTCTCTCCTCAATCTCACTGATGTTTCCCCCGACTCGCTCCCCGTGTTTGACCAGTTCTCCAACTTCTCTCTTCAGGCTGGCAATTTCAACTTCCTGTTCCTCCAGCTTTGTCTTTGCATCTCTCAATTCCATCTCAGTATGCGACACCATCTCTTCTAGGTCCTTTTGTGCGTTCGAAACGTTCGCCACTAACCTTTCAAGCGCACTGATGTTGCCGTTTGCAGAATCAAGCTGCAGTCTGGTCCTACCTTCCATAGTGTCAAGCTTCTCTCGCAGCAGCATTTGGTTCTCTTCAAGTTTTGTCTGAACATCATCGAGGTGTAAAATGTTTTTGTAATTTGAGCAAAGAGTCTGCGTTTCTTGTCCTTGCTCCGGGTCACACCTCAGTCTGTGTGGGAGTTCTGAAGATGCTGCTCCAATAAAAGCCAGAAGAAAAACCACCATGGTGACCATCTTCAGAGATAAGTTACGGTTCCTTACTTGACCAGTCTGCAAAGTTAGGATTCCTGTGCCAGTGTCGTGTGGCAGTTCCCTTTTACCTTTTTTGAGGTGGGCGTGGCAAAGGGTCATCAGCAGAGTGGAACCACCTGTGCTCATCAGCAACACTGGCAACACATGGGCCCTTTGTGCCAGTGCACTCTTTTAAAAACCCTCTTTAGTTTCAGTTGGTCTCTGTCTCCTGCCTGAGACACCCATATGGTTCTTGATTGACTGGTTTCAGACACCACTGTTAGTTTAAGCTTGCCTTTTATGTTGCCTTTAACTAGTGATGGAGAGATGAAGCCTCATGAGGCATCGAACCACTTCAGCCAATTGGTTCGAGAAAGGGTTCATTACTCGAAGCTTCATGTGCACACGACACCACCTACTGGCCAAGTGTATAATCACAGGCAGCTGTATCTGAACCACATAATGTGATGCATTGAATTTTTGTGTCTGTTATGGCTGTTGGGAATGACTATGAATTACAAAAATGTATGACCAAATAATTGCTGTACATAAATTATCACATATGTGCATAGTAAAATATTTTTTGAATGTATTCTGTGTGTGTAAATTTTCCCAAAATGGTAGTATCATATGATATGGCAGGTTGTGTAATAATGTTATGTCACTTTAGGAAAATGGCATGGGCTGAAGCAGGCAGAGGACAGGGAAAGTGCTTGTGGAACTAGGAAGAGGGGACTGAATATGCTTGTGTAACTTGGACAGTGATGTACAGGACAGGGGACATTTTATTCAGAAATAACTATATAAACGCGATCCAAACTATCCAAACTCTCAACTGACCGCAACTCTCCACCAACAACCCACATTTTGAATGGAGCCTGAGGGGTTTATATTGCTGTCAAACCTCCCGGCAAACTTTGATCCACTTCCCGAAGCAGTCACGTGGTACAGCCGGCAGCGAGGCTTCGGACGTCATCATTTTTGGCTCCTCCCCTCAATGAAGCAAGCCTCGATACGCGCTTCGCGGAAACGCCCCCTCCATTACTCGACACACGCTTCGAAGCGTCGGCACATCTCCTAACATCACTACCTTTAACCCTCCTGTTACTTTTGGGGTCAATTTGACTGGTGATGGCGAGATGAAGCTTTATGAAGCATTGAAGCTTTCCATCCAATTGGTTCACTCATGGGTCGAAGCTTCATGGTGCATCATTTGCTCTACTGCGCCATCAAGTGGACAATAAATGTAAAACAGGCAGTGATTAATGACACCATGGCTTTGGTGTGTGAAGCATTGAACTGAATGAATGAATGATGTTTGTGATGTGTGATACGTAACTTATGAACTTATTAATATGGTGTCTGTCTTTATGATACAATGGCGGGGTCAAAAGGGAAAGTGGAAACAAATTGGGGAGAGGGTTGTGATGTGAAAAGTAAAAAACAAAAAAAGTTAAAGTTAGTATTTTATTGTCATATACACATACACATATACGACATTTGACTTCTGCATTTAACATGTAGCAGCCAAGGATCGACCCGCCGTCCTTGCGGTTACCGGACAACCCTCTCTACCCATTGAGCCACGGCCGAATGTGCTTGGGTATCTTGCTTTGTGACTGTGTTTATGTTACTTGGGACAATATGTAACACGTCAAACATTTTATTCATTTTTATTTAAAAAAAAGCGCTCAAGGAATTTGGTTTCAGCCTTCCAGAAAGCCAGGATCAGTGCCGGTCGGACGTCCCAAAGACGCCGTGGTTGTGGTCGGGGGAGACCAGCTGAACCCAGATGTGGGACAACGCATACCAAGCAGGGAACTGTGGCTTGCAAACTCCTTACGCAGTGGTATCAGATCAGAATCAGAATCAGAATCAGAAACCGTTTATTGCCATCGTATGTTGAACATACAAGGAATTTGACATGACTGGAGGTGCGTAACATTTAACAACAATCAACAACGAGCAACAATGCAAAGTAGAACAAATTCAATTTACAGAAAATATAAGACAAAGTAAAATATAATAAATGAAATATAAGATAAAGTGAAATATAAAATAAAGTGAAGTCGAGTGCACAAGCGGTGTAGTGTGAAAGTGTCCAGTGTGATAGAAGGGATGTGCGGGGGAGTGACTGGAGGGAAATTGTCCTGGGGATGACAGAGTCAGTGGGGGTCCCGGGCTCTGTTAATGAGCCCGACTGCCGACGGGAAGAAACTGTTCATGTGTCGTGAGGTCTTGGTCCTGATGGACCTCAGCCTCCTACCAGATGGAAGGGGCACAAACAGTTTATGTCCAGGGTGGGAGGGGTCAGCTACAATCCTTCTTGCTCGCTTCAGGGTTCTTGAAGAGAACAACTCCTGGAGGGACGGCAGATTGCAGCCAATCACCTTCTCAGCAGAGTGAATGATGCGCTGCAGTCTGCCCTTGTCCTTTGCAGTGGCTGCAGCGTACCAGACCGCGATGGAGGAGCAGAGGATGGACTCAATGATGGCTGTGTAGAAGTGTCTTTGGCAGGTTGAATTTCCTCAGCTGCCTCAGGAAGTACATCCTCTGCTGAGCCTTCTTGGTGATGGAGCAGATGTTCAGCTCCCACTTGAGGTCCTGGGATATGATGGAGCCCAGGAAGCGGAAGGACTCCACCACGTCAACGGGGGAGTCACACAGGGGGATAGGGGCTGGTGGGGCTACGTTCTTCCTGAAATCCACAACCATCTCCACTGTCTTTAGAGCGTTGAGCTCTAGGTTGTTCAGACCGCACCAGGTCACCAGATGGTCAGTCTCCCACCTGTAAGCGGCCTCATCCCCACCAGAGATGAGTCCAATGAGGGTGGTGTCATCCGCGAACTTCAGGAGCTTGACGGACTGGTGACTGGAGGTGCAGCTGTTGGTGTACAGGGTGAAGAGCAGAGGGGAAAGAACGCAACCTTGGGGAGAACCGGTGCTGATGGTCCTGGAGGATGAGACGTGCTTTCCCAGCTTCACGTGCTGCTTCCTGTCAGACAGGAAGTCTGTGATCCACTTGCAGGTGGAGTCGGGCACCTGCAGCTGGGAGAGCTTATCATGCAGCAGAGACGGGATGATAGTGTTGAAGGCAGAGCTGAAGTCCACAAACAGCATCCTGGCGTTGGTTCCTGGGGAGTCCAGATGCTGGAGGATGAAGTGATCGGCCAAGTTGACTGCGTCATCTACAGATCTGTTGGCTCTGTAGGCGAACTGCAGGGGGTCCAGGAGTGGATCGGTGAGGGTTTTTAGATGGGACAGGACGAGGCGCTCAAAAGACTTCATGACCACAGAGGTCAGGGCGACGGGCCTGTAGTCATTAAGTCCTGTGATCCTTGGTTTTTTAGGGACAGGGATGATGGTGGAGGCCTTGAAGCAGGCTGGTACGTGGCATGTCTCCAGGGAGGTGTTGAAAATGTCTGTAAACACCAGAGACAGCTGGTCAGCACAATACTTCAGGGTGGAGGGGGAGACCAAGTCTGGGCCGGCTGCTTTGCGGGTATTCTGTTTTTTAAAGAGCCTGTTGACATCGCTCTCCTGAATAGAGAGAGTTGTCACTGGGGGTGGGGGGGGGGGCACTGGAATGGGTGGTACAGAGGCATGGGCCCCTGCTGAGCTGGGGGAGGGGGGGCTGGTGGACTGGTGATGGTTGATGGGGCTGTGGGGGATGGAGTCAGGACTGTCCCATTGTCTTTCAAAGCGGCAGTAGTACTCATTCAGCTCGTCTGCCAGGCGGAGGTCGTTCATGGAGTGGGGGGTTTTGGGCTTGTAGTTGGTAATCTGTCTGAGACCTCTCCAGACAGAAGCAGAGTCGTTGGCTGAGAGCTGATGTTGCAGTTTCTCAGAGTACAGTCGTTTAGCATCTCTCACTGCCTTGCTAAACCTGTATTTCGACTCTTTGTACAAGTCCTTGTCCCCACTCCTAAAGGCCTGATCTTTTTGCAGCCTTAGCTGTCTGAGTTCTGCTGTGAACCAGGGTTTGTCATTGTTGTAACTCACCCTGGTGCTTGTTGGAATACAGCTGTCCTCACAGAAGCTGATATATGAAGTTACATCCTCTGTGTACTCATCCAGACTGTTGGTAGCAGTCTTGAAAACATCCCAGTCTGTACAGTCCAAACACGCCCGAAGATCCTCTAGAGCAGGCATGTCCAAAGTCCGCCCCGCGGGCCAATCACGGCCCGAGGTCAGATTTTATACGGCCCGCGCCTTCTGTCTTAAAATGCATTATTTATGGCCCGCCAGCACAGTCAAAACGGAATGAATAAATCATACAAATTCAACATGCAGTTCCTCTTTTTACCTCATGGTGGCAGCACCACTCTGTAACTGTCTGGCTGTTTGAAATTGGCTCTGACCCTTGAACTGTCATGTCTACGCCAAGTAAAAAAAGGAAAGTCGATAATGAGGGCCGCCGCTTCCAGGAGAGGTGGAGATCGCAATATTTTTTTCACCGAAAACTGAAACAACTGTGTCTGCCTAATTTGTCATGAGACTGTTGCCTTGTTTAAGGAATATAAAGTAAAGAGACACTACGAGACCAAACGTGCTAATGCTACAACAAGCTATCAGAGAGCGACCGTGCTAGAAAAGTGAAGCAACTCCAAGGCAAGGCAAGGCAAGGCAAGTTTATTTGTATAGCACATTTCAACAACAAGGTAATTCAAAGTGCTTCACATAAAACCATTAAAAGCATCAAAACATAAGGCGATTTAAAAACAATTAAGAACATTCATTAAAACATAAAAAAAAAAAAAAAAAAAACAGTGTAAGAAATAAAATGCAGTGGTAAAATGCAGAAATGCAGGAAATTGATTAATATATTAATTGAATGTGGTTCAATTAAAGGCAGCAGCAAATAGAAAAGTCTTCAATCTTGATTTAAAGGAGCTGAGGGTCTCAGCAGACCTGCAGCTTTCTGGGACTTTGTTCCAGATATGTGGAGCAGAAAAACTGAACGCTGCTTCTCCATGTTTAGTTCTGACTCTGGGAACAGAAAGTAGACCGGTCCCAGATGACCTGAGGGGTCGGGATGGTTCATAAGGTAGCAGCAGATCAGAGATGTATTTTGGCCCTAAACCATTCAGTGCTTTGTAAACCAACAGCAGGATTTTAAAGTCAATTCTTTGTTGGACAGGAAGCCAGTGCAAAGACATCAGAACTGGGGTGATGTGATCCACCCTCCTGGTCTTGGTGAGGACTCGAGCTGCAGCGTTCTGAATCAGCTGCAGCTTTCTGACGGACTTTTTACAGAGACCTGTAAACACACCGTTACAGTAGTCCAGTCTGCTGAAGATAAATGCGTGGACAAGTTTTTCCAAATCCTGTTGAGACATAAGTCCTCTAATCCTTGATATATTCTTCAGGTGATAGTAGGCTGATTTTGTAATTGTCTTGATGTGGCTGTTCAGGTTGAGGTCTGAATCCATAACTACACCTAGATTTCTGGCTTGGTTTGTGGGTTTTAACATCAGTGATTGAAGCTGAGCGGTGATTTTCAATTGTTCTTCCTTGGTACCAAAAACAATTACTTCTGTTTTATCTTTGTTTAATTGAAGAAAATGCTGGCACATCCAGTTGTTGATTTGTTCAATGCAGTTACCCAGCCCTTGTATGGGATTATAGTCCCCTGGTGACATAGTTACTGTATGTAGATTTGTGTCGTCTGCATAATTATGATAACACACTTTGTTGTTTTCCATAATCTGAGCTGGTGGAAGCATGTAGATGTTGAACAGAAGAGGCCCCAGTATTGAACCTTGGGGAACACCACATGTAATTTTAGTCAGCTCTGATATGTAATCAGCTACAGACACAAAGTATTCTCGGTCCTTCAAGTAGGATTCAAACCAGTTAAGTGCTGTGCCAGAGAGTCCCACCCAGATTTTTAGTCTTTCTAGGAGTATGGCATGGTCGACCGTGTCGAATGCAGCACTGAGATCCAGTAACACTAAGACTGAACTTCTGCCATTGTCTATGTTTAAGTGGATGTCGTTGAAAACCTTAACAAGAGCAGTTTCAGTGCTGTGGTGCTGTCGAAAGCCTGACTGGAAAACATCAAAGCAGTTATTTACGGCCAAGAAGTTGGTCAGCTGTTGGAAAACCGCTTTTTCAATTATTTTACTTAAAAATGGGAGGTTTGATATTGGCCTATAATTTTTCATTGTTGCGGAGTCTAAACTAGCCTTCTTTAGGAGCGGTTTAATAACTGCAGTTTTTAGGGCTTGTGGGAAGACACCTGAGAGAAGGGATGTGTTTACAATTTGTAAAAGATCAGTGGTCATGCAGTTTGAAATATCTTTGAAAAAGTGTGTTGGTAGAATATCCAAGCAGCAGGAGGATGACTTCAGATGTTGTATAATGTCTTCTAGGCTTCTACGGTCGATTGAATGAAATTGTGTCATGATATTTGAATGGATGTTATCCAGAGATGGGGACAACACATATCCTGGTTGATGTGGAGGCACTGACTGCTTGTCAAATTTTCTGAATTTTGTCAGTAAAAAAGGAGGCAAATTGATTGCATGCCCAAGTGGATTGGAGCTCAGCAGCTACCGACACTGGAGGGTTTGTTAGCCTGTCGACGGTAGCAAATAAGGCGCGTGTATTGTTCTTGTTTTTGGTTATGTCAGAGAAGAATGACTGCCTTGCATTTCTAAGTTCCAAATTATAATTGCGAAGTCTCTCTTTATAGATGTCACAGTGAACCTGGAGATTAGTTTAGCTAGTTTAGCTAGTTTAGATTAGTTTAACTCCAAGATAACTTGGCCACACAGCAGCGGTCCCTTTCACATGAAAACATCATCAAAGTAAGCTATGAAGTGGCCGTGGTAATTGCTAAACATGACAAACCTTGTACGGAAGGTGAGTTTATCAAAGACTGTTATGAAAATAGCAGAAAACATTTGCCCCGAGAGGAAGACAGAGTTTGCTAATGTTTGCCTGGCTCGTAACACTGAAGAGCTATCATCAGATACTAACAGACAACTTGATTTTTTTCGTTAGCCTGTTTCATGTGTGTTGAACTTAAATGTTAGACAACTTTTCATTACCCTCACTAAGTCATATTTAAGATTGTCTTGAGGTGAGAATATTGATCGGTTTCTATGTAATTAGCTTTTAGATGGCTTGTTCTTTGTTATCTGAACAGAATAGTTGTTGAGATTTGTGCACACATGAATGCTCACATTTGGTTACATTGCTATTTGCTGTCATTGAAAATAAAATGATTAAATAACAATGTATGTATAGGCTACTTGTATTGTTTAAAATAATGTCAGCAGGGACTGTTGGCCCTTGGGCATTTTCACATTATCAAATCTGGCCCTCTTTGAAAAAAGTTTGGACACCCCTGCTCTAGAGCCTCACTGGTCCACTTCTTGAATTTCCTCACCACAGGTTTACATAGTTTGAGTTTCTGCCTGTATGAGGGAATCAGATGGACCATGACGTGGTCAGAGAGTCCCAGTGCAGCACGAGGGACGGCGTGATAGGCCCTGCTGATTGTGGTGTAGCAGTGGTCCAGAATGTTCTCCTCTCTGGTAGGGCATTTAATAAACTGACTGTATTTAGGGAGTTAAAGTCACCAAGGACAATAACTGGAGAGTCCGGGTAGGTCCGCTCCACACACAGTATCTGGTGGGCGAGCGCACGCTGCGCTGTCTGCACGTTGCACTGCGGCGGAATGTAAACACCGACCAGAATGAATGAAGCGAACTCACGTGGGGAGCAAAGGAGTTTGCAGTTGATGATAAAATATTCCAGATCAGGAGAGCAGTGCTGAATAATCACTGACACATCGTTGCACCAGCCACTGTTGGCGTAAAAACAGATTCCTCCACCTTTCGATTAGCCTGAGAGCTCCGTGTCGCGGTCCGCTCTGAAGAGCCGGAAGCCAGCCAGCTGGAGCGCGGAGTCCGGAATCGATCCACATAGCCAGGTCTCAGTATAGGCTTGGTATAGGCTTGTATAGTCTCAGTGAAGAAGATTGAGTGGAGGAGGCTGGGTGAGATGCCAAACAAGCCAAAGTTCAGGCATGGAGTAGCAGCAATGGTGGGAAAGTTGTGTGTTTGGAGGCTGTTACCACTACTGCAAGAATGACATGATGAAATCTGCCTTCAGGTAAAAGAACTGGTGCACAAATATCCTCTTCTCCCACAGATGGGGTCTGAACATTTCCATCTACCTTTTTTCGTCGCACACACGCTATAGTTATGACCCCGTGCAGGACAGCTGGAAAAGGCTCGCTGACATGCGGGAGCTGAGAAGAAACTCCTGAGTGGTGGTACACGGAGTGTCTTGATGCCATTGGTGGAGATGAGAACACCAACCCAGACAGACTCCTGGAGGTAAGTTGAGTCATGTTACACTTGAAGAACATGTTTCGTCAGATCGTGCAAGTCCTAAATCCTACGGTATCAGGGCGTATCTATGCCGAGCTTTAGTATACCCAACTTTACACAGGTCAGTGAAGCTGTCACATTAAGAAGCAGAGTCTTATGTCATTTAAAAAGCGGTCAGTTTATTATATTGAACTAAATATCACGGATGAAAGCTGCGAGTTCACTTGTATGGCGAGTCTCTTTTCCGCCATACAAATGCAATACCAAGTGCTGTGCCACCAGATGTCCCCATTGTGACATCAATCACTTGAAAAGACTGAAATATAGTGTTTCAGTGACTCAGTTAATGTTCATATGTTGATCTCGGGTTTTAAAAATATCTTTAACTAGGAGGTGTTTGATGCACAGCAAGCCAAAAACAGTTTGACAACACCACATTTGTTTCATCTTTTATTTTTGACATTTCAACAATCCCCCAAAACGTTTAAATTTTACATGAGAAATTGCTGAAAGGAAGAAGAACAGATTGAGATGAGACACGCGTCCCTAAATATAAACCTTGGCATCTCAGTCGGTTCCAAAATCTACAATGTCAGAAAGATGAGGAACCCACTGAAGACACTTTTATGCATTTTCCCATCCTTGCTCAGGTTGACGTTGACGGTCTCTCCGACACTCAGCTCAAGGATTACAGTGTTGCTGGTGGTGCCACTGTTATCGGAGCCGGTGGATTTCCAGGTGCTCACTTGGTAACGCCTGTTCTTCACCAGGATGGCTCCCGAAGTGTGACCGTTGTAGCCGAAAGTCATGAATGAAAAGTGGTAAACGCCTTTTAGTCGAGCAGTGAAGATGCCTGTTGAGAATGCAATGACATCAATAAGTTAGAAAAACATTTGTCCTTACTTAATACATTTCAGTTAGATGAGACGATCGATACCACTCTTCTGTCTGCATGTTAAAAAAAAAGAAGATAAAGCCATGCAGCTGGTTAGCTTAGCATAAAGATTACAAACTGGGGAAATCAATTAACCACCTTTATGCTAAAAGTAACAAAATCACCTACCAACACACCCTAAAGCTTGATGGACTTATAGGCAACTTGTGGAACGCTTCAGAGGCCGTGGTAGGAAGATTTTGCCATGTTCTGACCATATTACTAAACCAATGTTTCCCATATGATATCCAATAATAGAGGATGCATTCCATTTTTAAGACGCATACTTTCATATCTGTTAATCGTTGGTCAGTCTTCTGAAGGTTATGCATCTAGAACATACCCGTTTTACAGTTGTAAGCGAAGCCAACGTTTGTGAAGACGCGGTTATAGATGAGAATATTGTCGGTGCTGTTCGTGCCGGGTCCAGTGAACGTATCGTTGGATTCGATTATAGTTGCAGAAAAGGCCACCTTGGCGTTGACTGAAGAAAGAAATGCAAACATTGTTCAATTCAGGTGTGTGTTTAGCATCTTGAACTATTACACTCTACTTTCCCTTACCTTCTGCTGTAAGGCGCTTCACCTCTAATGAGAGTTCACTTGCTTTAGTTCTGGGTTCTTCTTCTTCTTCAAAAAAGTAATGTTACTTTAAACATACAATTTTACATTCCACATTAATAAAAAGCAGCAGGTCAGCATTTATCTATTTTCAGGGTACAAATTGCAAAGCTTTTGTTAAGGGATTGGACGGTCTCGTCACTCTTGAGCAGTCGATGTCAGCCTTCTGCTGGTCCACTGCAGGTTTCAGCTGTTCATCAACAGTCCTGAATCCATCAACTTCAGCCTTTTGATCATTCAGTTTTGTCCTGAAAGCTTGAGCCATTATCAAAAGGACATTTTTGCAGTCAATTCCTGAAACCCTTTTTTTAAAGAGAATACAGACTTTTAAAACTTACCTTCGCTGTCATTTTGTATTTCCGTCAGGTTAGCTTGAAGTTGCGTCTCCGTGGGATTCAGTAGGGCTTTGACTTCAAGCTCTCGGGCCGTCGAGTTAAGGTGGGAGAGTTCCTTCTTGTACAGATTCAGCAGTTTCTGTGTGGCATTGAACGCAGCCCCAGTTTCTGACTCCAGATCTTCAAGTTTCTCTTTTCTCTCCCTTAACTGCCTCTCAGTTGTATCAAGTCTCTCCTCAATCTCACTGATGTTTCCCCCGACTCGCTCCCCGTGTTTGACCAGTTCTCCAACTTCTCTCTTCAGGCTGGCAATTTCAACTTCCTGTTCCTCCAGCTTTGTCTTTGCATCTCTCAATTCCATCTCAGTATGCGACACCATCTCTTCTAGGTCCTTTTGTGCGTTCGAAACGTTCGCCACTAACCTTTCAAGCGCACTGATGTTGCCGTTTGCAGAATCAAGCTGCAGTCTGGTCCTACCTTCCATAGTGTCAAGCTTCTCTCGCAGCAGCATTTGGTTCTCTTCAAGTTTTGTCTGAACATCATCGAGGTGTAAAATGTTTTTGTAATTTGAGCAAAGAGTCTGCATTTCTTGTCCTTGCTCCGGGTCACACCTCAGTCTGTGTGGAAGTTCTGAAGATGCTGCTCCAATAAAAGCCAGAAGAAAAACCACCATGGTGACCATCTTCAGAGATAAGTTACGGTTCCTTACTTGACCAGTCTGCAAAGTTAGGATTCCTGTGCCAGTGTCGTGTGGCAGTTCCCTTTTACCTTTTTTGAGGTGGGCGTGGCAAAGGGTCATCAGCAGAGTGGAACCACCTGTGCTCATCAGCAACACTGGCAACACATGGGCCCTTTGTGCCAGTGCACTCTTTTAAAAACCCTCTTTAGTTTCAGTTGGTCTCTGTCTCCTGCCTGAGACACCCATATGGTTCTTGATTGACTGGTTTCAGACACCACTGTTCGTTTAAGCTTGCCTTTTATGTTGCCTTTAACTAGTGATGGAGAGATGAAGCCTCATGAGGCATCGAACCACTTCAGCCAATTGGTTCGAGAAAGGGTTCATTACTCGAAGCTTCATGTGCACACGACACCACCTACTGGCCAAGTGTATAATCACAGGCAGCTGTATCTGAACCACATAATGTGATGCATTGAATTTTTGTGTCTGTTATGGCTGTTGGGAATGACTATGAATTACAAAAATGTATGACCAAATAATTTCTGTACATAAATTATCACATATGTACATCGTAAAATATTTTTTGAATGTATTCTGTGTGTGTAAATTTTCCCAAAATGGTAGTATCATATGATATGGCAGGTTGTGTAATAATGTTATGTCACTTTAGGAAAATGGCATGGGCTGAAGCAGGCAGAGGACAGGGAAAGTGCTTGTGGAACTAGGAAGAGGGGACTGAATATGCTTGTGTAACTTGGACAGTGATGTACAGGACAGGGGACATTTTATTCAGAAATAACTATATAAACGCTATCCAAACTATCCAAACTCTCAACTGACCGCAACTCTCCACCAACAACCCACATTTTGAATGGAGCCTGAGGGGTTTATATTGCTGTCAAACCTCCCGGAAAACTTTGATCCACTTCCCGAAGCAGTCACGTGGTACAGCCGGCCGCGAGGCTTCGGACGTCATCATTTTTGGCTCCTCCCCTCAATGAAGCAAGCCTCGATACGCGCTTCGCGGAAACGCCCCCTCCATTACTCGACACACGCTTCGAAGCGTCGGCACATCTCCTAACATCACTACCTTTAACCCTCCTGTTACTTTTGGGGTCAATTTGACTGGTGATGGCGAGATGAAGCTTTATGAAGCATTGAAGCTTTCCATCCAATTGGTTCACTCATGGGTCGAAGCTTCATGGTGCATCATTTGCTCTACTGCGCCATCAAGTGGACAATAAATGTAAAACAGGCAGTGATTAATGACACCATGGCTTTGGTGTGTGAAGCATTGAACTGAATGAATGAATGATGTTTGTGATGTGTGATACGTAACTTATGAACTTATTAATATGGTGTCTGTCTTTATGATACAATGGCGGGGTCAAAAGGGAAAGTGGAAACAAATTGGGGAGAGGGTTGTGATGTGAAAAGTAAAAAACAAAAAAAGTTAAAGTTAGTATTTTATTGTCATATACACATACACATATACGACATTTGACTTCTGCATTTAACATGTAGCAGCCAAGGATCGACCCGCCGTCCTTGCGGTTACCGGACAACCCTCTCTACCCATTGAGCCACGGCCGAATGTGCTTGGGTATCTTGCTTTGTGACTGTGTTTATGTTACCAGGGACAATATGTAACACGTCAAACATTTTATTCATTTTTATTTAAAAAAAAGCGCTCAAGGAATTTGGTTTCAGCCTTCCAGAAAGCCAGGATCAGTGCCGGTCGGACGTCCCAAAGACGCCGTGGTTGTGGTCGGGGGAGACCAGCTGAACCCAGATGTGGGACAACGCATACCAAGCAGGGAACTGTGGCTTGCAAACTCCTTACGCAGTGGTATCAGATCAGAATCAGAATCAGAATCAGAAACCGTTTATTGCCATCGTATGTTGAACATACAAGGAATTTGACATGACTGGAGGTGCGTAACATTTAACAACAATCAACAACGAGCAACAATGCAAAGTAGAACAAATTCAATTTACAGAAAATATAAGATAAAGTAAAATATAATAAATGAAATATAAGATAAAGTGAAATATAAAATAAAGTGAAGTCGAGTGCACAAGCGGTGTAGTGTGAAAGTGTCCAGTGTGATAGAAGGGATGTGCGGGGGAGTGACTGGAGGGAAATTGTCCTGGGGATGACAGAGTCAGTGGGGGTCCCGGGCTCTGTTAATGAGCCCGACTGCCGACGGGAAGAAACTGTTCATGTGTCGTGAGGTCTTGGTCCTGATGGACCTCAGCCTCCTACCAGATGGAAGGGGCACAAACAGTTTATGTCCAGGGTGGGAGGGGTCAGCTACAATCCTTCTTGCTCGCTTCAGGGTTCTTGAAGAGAACAACTCCTGGAGGGACGGCAGATTGCAGCCAATCACCTTCTCAGCAGAGTGAATGATGCGCTGCAGTCTGCCCTTGTCCTTTGCAGTGGTTGCAGCGTACCAGACCGCGATGGAGGAGCAGAGGATGGACTCAATGATGGCTGTGTAGAAGTGCACCAACATTGTCTTTGGCAGGTTGAATTTCCTCAGCTGCCTCAGGAAGTACATCCTCTGCTGAGCCTTCTTGGTGATGGAGCAGATGTTCAGCTCCCACTTGAGGTCCTGGGATATGATGGAGCCCAGGAAGCGGAAGGACTCCACCACGTCAACGGGGGAGTCACACAGGGGGATAGGGGCTGGTGGGGCTACGTTCTTCCTGAAATCCACAACCATCTCCACTGTCTATAGAGCGTTGAGCTCTAGGTTGTTCAGACCGCACCAGGTCACCAGATGGTCAGTCTCCCACCTGTAAGCGGTCTCATCCCCACCAGAGATGAGTCCAATGAGGGTGGTGTCATCCGCGAACTTCAGGAGCTTGACGGACTGGTGACTGGAGGTGCAGCTGTTGGTGTACAGGGTGAAGAGCAGAGGGGAAAGAACGCAACCTTGGGGAGAACCGGTGCTGATGGTCCTGGAGGATGAGACGTGCTTTCCCAGCTTCACGTGCTGCTTCCTGTCAGACAGGAAGTCTGTGATCCACTTGCAGGTGGAGTCGGGCACCTGCAGCTGGGAGAGCTTATCATGCAGCAGAGACGGGATGATAGTGTTGAAGGCAGAGCTTAAGTCCACAAACAGGATCCTGGCGTAGGTTCCTGGGGAGTCCAGATGCTG
The DNA here is from genome assembly GCA_028022725.1 of Lycodopsis pacificus. Lineage (NCBI taxonomy): Eukaryota > Metazoa > Chordata > Actinopteri > Perciformes > Zoarcidae > Lycodopsis > Lycodopsis pacificus. The sequence goes on from CM051700.1 coordinate 4,798,287, forward strand.
GAGGATGAAGTGATGGGCCAAGTTGACTGCGTCATCTACAGATCTGTTGGCTCTGTAGGCGAACTGCAGGGGGTCCAGGAGTGGATCGATGAGGGTTTTTAGATGGGACAGGACGAGGCGCTCAAACGACTTCATGACCACAGAGGTCAGGGTGACGGGCCTGTAGTCATTAAGTCCTGTGATCCTTGGTTTTTTAGGGACAGGGATGATGGTGGAGGCCTTGAAGCAGGCTGGTACGTGGCATGTCTCCAGGGAGGTGTTGAAAATGTCTGTAAACACCGGAGACAGCACAATACTTCAGGGTGGAGGGGGAGACCAAGTCTGGGCCGGCTGCTTTGCGGGTATTCTGTTTTTTAAAGAGCCTGTTGACATCGCTCTCCTGAATAGAGAGAGTTGTCACTGGGGGTGGGGGGGGGGGCACTGGAATGGGTGGTACAGAGGCATGGGCCCCTGCTGAGCTGGGGGAGGGGGGGCTGGTGGACTGGTGATGGTTGATGGGGCTGTGAGGGATGGAGTCAGGACTGTCCCATTGTCTTTCAAAGCGGCAGTAGTACTCATTCAGCTTGTCTGCCAGGCGGAGGTCGTTCATGGAGTGGGGGGTTTTGGGCTTGTAGCTGGTAATCTGTCTAAGACCTCTCCAGACAGAAGCAGAGTCGTTGGCTGAGAGCTGATGTTGCAGTTTCTCAGAGTACAGTCGTTTAGCATCTCTCACTGCCTTGCTAAACCTGTATTTCGACTCTTTGTACAAGTCCTTGTCCCCACTCCTAAAGGCCTGATCTGAGTTCTGCTGTGAACCAGGGTTTGTCATTGTTGTAACTCACCCTGGTGCTTGTTGGAATACAGCTGTCCTCACAGAAGATGATGTATGAAGTTACAGCCTCTGTGTACTCATCCAGACTGTTGGTAGCAGTCTTGAAAACATCCCAGTCTGTACAGTCCAAACGCGCCCGAAGATCCTCTAGAGCAGGCATGTCCAAAGTCCGCCCCGCGGGCCAATCACGGCCCAAGGTCAGATTTTATACGGCCCGCGCCTTCTGTCTTAAAATGCATTATTTATGGCCCGCCAGCACAGTCAAAACGGAATGAATAAATCATACAAATTCAACATGCAGTTCCTCTTTTTACCTCATGGTGGCAGCACCACTCTGTAACTGTCTGGCTGTTTGAAATTGGCTCTGACCCTTGAACTGTCATGTCTACGGCAAGTAAAAAAAGGAAAGTCGATAATGAGGGCCGCCGCTTCCAGGAGAGGTGGAGATCGCAATATTTTTTTCACCGAAAACTGAAACAACTGTGCCTGCCTAATTTGTCATGAGACTGTTGCCTTGTTTAAGGAATATAAAGTAAAGAGACACTACGAGACCAAACGTGCTAATGCTACAACAAGCTATCAGAGAGCGACCGTGCTAGAAAAGTGAAGCAACTCCAAGGCAAGGCAAGGCAAGGCAAGTTTATTTGTATAGCACATTTCAACAACAAGGTAATTCAAAGTGCTTCACATAAAACCATTAAAAGCATCAAAACATAAGGCGATTTAAAAACAATTAAGAACATTCATTAAAACATAAAAAAAACAAAAAAAAAAACAGTGTAAGAAATAAAATGCAGTGGTAAAATGCAGAAATGCAGGAAATTGATTAATATATTAATTGAATGTGGTTCAATTAAAGGCAGCAGCAAATAGAAAAGTCTTCAATCTTGATTTAAAGGAGCTGAGGGTCTCAGCAGACCTGTGGAGCAGAAAAACTGAACGCTGCTTCTCCATGTTTAGTTCTGACTCTGGGAACAGAAAGTAGACCGGTCCCAGATGACCTGAGGGGTCGGGATGGTTCATAAGGTAGCAGCAGATCAGAGATGTATTTTGGCCCTAAACCATTCAGTGCTTTGTAAACCAACAGCAGGATTTTAAAGTCAATTCTTTGTTGGACAGGAAGCCAGTGCAAAGACATCAGAACTGGGGTGATGTGATCCACCCTCCTGGTCTTGGTGAGGACTCGAGCTGCAGCGTTCTGAATCAGCTGCAGCTTTCTGACGGACTTTTTACAGAGACCTGTAAACACACCGTTACAGTAGTCCAGTCTGCTGAAGATAAATGCGTGGACAAGTTTTTCCAAATCCTGTTGAGACATAAGTCCTCTAATCCTTGATATATTCTTCAGGTGATAGTAGGCTGATTTTGTAATTGTCTTGATGTGGCTGTTCAGGTTGAGGTCTGAATCCATAACTACACCTAGATTTCTGGCTTGGTTTGTGGGTTTTAACATCAGTGATTGAAGCTGAGCGGTGATTTTCAATTGTTCTTCCTTGGTACCAAAAACAATTACTTCTGTTTTATCTTTGTTTAATTGAAGAAAATGCTGGCACATCCAGTTGTTGATTTGTTCAATGCAGTTACCCAGCCCTTGTATGGGATTATAGTCCCCTGGTGACATAGTTACTGTATGTAGATTTGTGTCGTCTGCATAATTATGATAACACACTTTGTTGTTTTCCATAATCTGAGCTGGTGGAAGCATGTAGATGTTGAACAGAAGAGGCCCCAGTATTGAACCTTGGGGAACACCACATGTAATTTTAGTCAGCTCTGATATGTAATCAGCTACAGACACAAAGTATTCTCGGTCCTTCAAGTAGGATTCAAACCAGTTAAGTGCTGTGCCAGAGAGTCCCACCCAGATTTTTAGTCTTTCTAGGAGTATGGCATGGTCGACCGTGTCGAATGCAGCACTGAGATCCAGTAACACTAAGACTGAACTTCTGCCATTGTCTATGTTTAAGTGGATGTCGTTGAAAACCTTAACAAGAGCAGTTTCAGTGCTGTGGTGCTGTCGAAAGCCTGACTGGAAAACATCAAAGCAGTTATTTACGGCCAAGAAGTTGGTCAGCTGTTGGAAAACCGCTTTTTCAATTATTTTACTTAAAAATGGGAGGTTTGATATTGGCCTATAATTTTTCATTGTTGCGGAGTCTAAACTAGCCTTCTTTAGGAGCGGTTTAATAACTGCAGTTTTTAGGGCTTGTGGGAAGACACCTGAGAGAAGGGATGTGTTTACAATTTGTAAAAGATCAGTGGTCATGCAGTTTGAAATATCTTTGAAAAAGTGTGTTGGTAGAATATCCAAGCAGCAGGAGGATGACTTCAGATGTTGTATAATGTCTTCTAGGCTTCTACGGTCGATTGAATGAAATTGTGTCATGATATTTGAATGGATGTTATCCAGAGATGGGGACAACACATATCCTGGTTGATGTGGAGGCACTGACTGCTTGTCAAATTTTCTGAATTTTGTCAGTAAAAAAGGAGGCAAATTGATTGCATGCCCAAGTGGATTGGAGCTCAGCAGCTACCGACACTGGAGGGTTTGTTAGCCTGTCGACGGTAGCAAATAAGGCGCGTGTATTGTTCTTGTTTTTGGTTATGTCAGAGAAGAATGACTGCCTTGCATTTCTAAGTTCCAAATTATAATTGCGAAGTCTCTCTTTATAGATGTCACAGTGAACCTGGAGATTAGTTTAGCTAGTTTAGCTAGTTTAGATTAGTTTAACTCCAAGATAACTTGGCCACACAGCAGCGGTCCCTTTCACATGAAAACATCATCAAAGTAAGCTATGAAGTGGCCGTGGTAATTGCTAAACATGACAAACCTTGTACGGAAGGTGAGTTTATCAAAGACTGTTATGAAAATAGCAGAAAACATTTGCCCCGAGAGGAAGACAGAGTTTGCTAATGTTTGCCTGGCTCGTAACACTGAAGAGCTATCATCAGATACTAACAGACAACTTGATTTTTTTCGTTAGCCTGTTTCATGTGTGTTGAACTTAAATGTTAGACAACTTTTCATTACCCTCACTAAGTCATATTTAAGATTGTCTTGAGGTGAGAATATTGATCGGTTTCTATGTAATTAGCTTTTAGATGGCTTGTTCTTTGTTATCTGAACAGAATAGTTGTTGAGATTTGTGCACACATGAATGCTCACATTTGGTTACATTGCTATTTGCTGTCATTGAAAATAAAATGATTAAATAACAATGTATGTATAGGCTACTTGTATTGTTTAAAATAATGTCAGCAGGGACTGTTGGCCCTTGGGCATTTTCACATTATCAAATCTGGCCCTCTTTGAAAAAAGTTTGGACACCCCTGCTCTAGAGCCTCACTGGTCCACTTCTTGAATTTCCTCACCACAGGTTTACATAGTTTGAGTTTCTGCCTGTATGAGGGAATCAGATGGACCATGACGTGGTCAGAGAGTCCCAGTGCAGCACGAGGGACGGCGTGATAGGCCCTGCTGATTGTGGTGTAGCAGTGGTCCAGAATGTTCTCCTCTCTGGTAGGGCATTTAATAAACTGACTGTATTTAGGGAGTTAAAGTCACCAAGGACAATAACTGGAGAGTCCGGGTAGGTCCGCTCCACACACAGTATCTGGTGGGCGAGCGCACGCTGCGCTGTCTGCACGTTGCACTGCGGCGGAATGTAAACACCGACCAGAATGAATGAAGCGAACTCACGTGGGGAGCAAAGGAGTTTGCAGTTGATGATAAAATATTCCAGATCAGGAGAGCAGTGCTGAATAATCACTGACACATCGTTGCACCAGCCACTGTTGGCGTAAAAACAGATTCCTCCACCTTTCGATTAGCCTGAGAGCTCCGTGTCGCGGTCCGCTCTGAAGAGCCGGAAGCCAGCCAGCTGGAGCGCGGAGTCCGGAATCGATCCACATAGCCAGGTCTCAGTATAGGCTTGGTATAGGCTTGTATAGTCTCAGTGAAGAAGATTGAGTGGAGGAGGCTGGGTGAGATGCCAAACAAGCCAAAGTTCAGGCATGGAGTAGCAGCAATGGTGGGAAAGTTGTGTGTTTGGAGGATGTTACCACTACTGCAAGAATGACATGATGAAATCTGCCTTCAGGTAAAAGAACTGGTGCACAAATATCCTCTTCTCCCACAGATGGGGTCTGAACATTTCCATCTACCTTTTTTCGTCGCACACACGCTATAGTTATGACCCCGTGCAGGACAGCTGGAAAAGGCTCGCTGACATGCGGGAGCTGAGAAGAAACTCCTGAGTGGTGGTACACTGAGTGTCTTGATGCCATTGGTGGAGATGAGAACACCAACCCAGACAGACTCCTGGAGGTAAGTTGAGTCATGTTACACTTTAAGTAGAACATGTTTCGTCAGATCGTGAAAGTCCTAAATCCTACGGTATCAGGGCGCATCTATGCCGAGCTTTAGTATACCCAACTTTACACAGGTCAGTGAAGCTGTCACATTAAGAAGCAGAGTCTTGTGTCATTTAAAAAGCGGTCAGTTTATTATATTGAACTAAATATCACGGATGAAAGCTGCGAGTTCACTTGTATGGCGAGTCTCTTTTCCGCCATACAAATGCAATACCAAGTGCTGTGCCACCAGATGTCCCCATTGTGACATCAATCACTTGAAAAGACTGAAATATAGTGTTTCAGTGACTGAGTTAATGTTCATATGTTAATCTCGGGTTTTAAAAATATCTTTAACTGTAGCGAGGTGTTTGATGCACAGCAAGCCAAAAACAGTTTGACAACACCACATTTGTTTCATCTTTTATTTTTGACATTTCAACAATCCCCCAAAACGTTTAAATTTTACATGAGAAGTTGCTGAAAGGAAGAAGAACAGATTGAGATGAGACACACGTCCCTAAATATAAACCTTGGCATCTCAGTCGGTTCCAAAATCTACAATGTCAGACAGATGAGGAACCCACTGAAGACACTTTTATGCATTTTCCCATCCTTGCTCAGGTTGACGTTGACGGTCTCTCCGACACTCAGCTCAAGGATTACCGTGTTGCTGGTGGTGCCACTGTTATCGGAGCCGGTGGATTTCCAGGTGCTCACTTGGTAACGCCTGTTCTTCACCAGGATGGCTCCCGAAGTGTGACCGTTGTAGCCGAAAGTCATGAATGAAAAGTGGTAAACGCCTTTTAGTCGAGCAGTGAAGATGCCTGTTGAGAATGCAATGACATCAATAAGTTAGAAAAACATTTGTCCTTACTTAATACATTTCAGTTAGATGAGACGATCGATACCACTCTTCTGTCTGCATGTTAAAAAAAGAAGATAAAGCCATGCAGCTGGTTAGCTTAGCATAAAGATTACAAACTGGGGAAATCAATTAACCACCTTTATTCTAAAAGTAACAAAATCACCTACCAACACACCCTAAAGCTTGATGGACTTATAGGCAACTTGTGGAACGCTTCAGAGGCCGTGGTAGGAAGATTTTGCCATGTTCTGACCATATTACTAAACCAATGTTTCCCATATGATATCCAATAATATGGAGGATGCATTCCATTTTAAAGACGCATACTTTCATATCTGTTAATCGTTGGTCAGTCTTCTGAAGGTTATGCATCTAGAACATACCCGTTTTACAGTTGTAAGCGAAGCCAACGTTTGTGAAGACGCGGTTATAGATGAGAATATTGTCGGTGCTGTTCGTGCCGGGTCCAGTGAACGTATCGTTGGATTCGATTATAGTTGCAGAAAAGGCCACCTTGGCGTTGACTGAAGAAAGAAATGCAAACATTGTTCAATTCAGTTGTGTGTGTTTAGCATCTTGAACTATTACTTACTCTACTTTCACTTACCTTCTGCTGTAAGGCGCTTCACCTCTAATGAGAGTTCACTTGCTTTAGTTCTGGGTTCTTCTTCTTCTGCTTCTTCTTCTTCTTCAAAAAAAAAAAAAAAAAAAAAAAAAAAGTAATGTTACTTTAAACAGACAATTTTACATTCCACATTAATAAAAAGCAGCAGGTCAGCATTTATCTATTTTCAGGGTACAAATTGCAAAGCTTTTGTTAAGGGATTGGACGGTCTCGTCACTCTTGAGCAGTCGATGTCAGCCTTCTGCTGGTCCACTGCAGGTTTCAGCTGTTCATCAACAGTCCTGAATCCATCAACTTCAGCCTTTTGATCATTCAGTTTTGTCCTGAAAGCTTGAGCCATTATCAAAAGGACATTTTTGCAGTCAATTCCTGAAACCCTTTTTTTAAAGAGAATACAGACTTTTAAAACTTACCTTCGCTGTCATTTTGTATTTCCGTCAGGTTAGCTTGAAGTTGCGTCTCCGTGGGATTCAGTAGGGCTTTGACTTCAAGCTCTCGGGCCGTCGAGTTAAGGTGGGAGAGTTCCTTCTTGTACAGATTCAGCAGTTTCTGTGTGGCATTGAACGCAGCCCCAGTTTCTGACTCCAGATCTTCAAGTTTCTCTTTTCTCTCCCTTAACTGCCTCTCAGTTGTATCAAGTCTCTCCTCAATCTCACTGATGTTTCCCCCGACTCGCTCCCCGTGTTTGACCAGTTCTCCAACTTCTCTCTTCAGGCTGGCAATTTCAACTTCCTGTTCCTCCAGCTTTGTCTTTGCATCTCTCAATTCCATCTCAGTATGCGACACCATCTCTTCTAGGTCCTTTTGTGCGTTCGAAACGTTCGCCACTAACCTTTCAAGCGCACTGATGTTGCCGTTTGCAGAATCAAGCTGCAGTCTGGTCCTACCTTCCATAGTGTCAAGCTTCTCTCGCAGCAGCATTTGGTTCTCTTCAAGTTTTGTCTGAACATCATCGAGGTGTAAAATGTTTTTGTAATTTGAGCAAAGAGTCTGCATTTCTTGTCCTTGCTCCGGGTCACACCTCAGTCTGTGTGGGAGTTCTGAAGATGCTGCTCCAATAAAAGCCAGAAGAAAAACCACCATGGTGACCATCTTCAGAGATAAGTTACGGTTCCTTACTTGACCAGTCTGCAAAGTTAGGATTCCTGTGCCAGTGTCGTGTGGCAGTTCCCTTTTACCTTTTTTGAGGTGGGCGTGGCAAAGGGTCATCAGCAGAGTGGAACCACCTGTGCTCATCAGCAACACTGGCAACACATGGGCCCTTTGTGCCAGTGCACTCTTTTAAAAACCCTCTTTAGTTTCAGTTGGTCTCTGTCTCCTGCCTGAGACACCCATATGGTTCTTGATTGACTGGTTTCAGACACCACTGTTCGTTTAAGCTTGCCTTTTATGTTGCCTTTAACTAGTGATGGAGAGATGAAGCCTCATGAGGCATCGAACCACTTCAGCCAATTGGTTCGAGAAAGGGTTCATTACTCAAAGCTTCATGTGCACACGACACCACCTACTGGCCAAGTGTATAATCACAGGCAGCTGTATCTGAACCACATAATGTGATGCATTGAATTTTTGTGTCTGTTATGGCTGTTGGGAATGACTATGAATTACAAAAATGTATGACCAAATAATTGCTGTACATAAATTATCACATATGTGCATAGTAAAATATTTTTTGAATGTATTCTGTGTGTGTATATTTTCCCAAAATGGTAGTATCATATGATATGGCAGGTTGTGTAATAATGTTATGTCACTTTAGGAAAATGGCATGGGCTGAAGCAGGCAGAGGACAGGGAAAGTGCTTGTGGAACTAGGAAGAGGGGACTGAATATGCTTGTGTAACTTGGACAGTGATGTACAGGACAGGGGACATTTTATTCAGAAATAACTATATAAACGCGATCCAAACTATCCAAACTCTCAACTGACCGCAACTCTCCACCAACAACCCACATTTTGAATGGAGCCTGAGGGGTTTATATTGCTGTCAAACCTCCCGGCAAACTTTGATCCACTTCCCGAAGCAGTCACGTGGTACAGCCGGCAGCGAGGCTTCGGACGTCATCATTTTTGGCTCCTCCCCTCAATGAAGCAAGCCTCGATACGCGCTTCGCGGAAACGCCCCCTCCATTACTCGACACACGCTTCGAAGCGTCGGCACATCTCCTAACATCACTACCTTTAACCCTCCTGTTACTTTTGGGGTCAATTTGACTGGTGATGGCGAGATGAAGCTTTATGAAGCATTGAAGCTTTCCATCCAATTGGTTCACTCATGGGTCGAAGCTTCATGGTGCATCATTTGCTCTACTGCGCCATCAAGTGGACAATAAATGTAAAACAGGCAGTGATTAATGACACCATGGCTTTGGTGTGTGAAGCATTGAACTGAATGAATGAATGATGTTTGTGATGTGTGATACGTAACTTATGAACTTATTAATATGGTGTCTGTCTTTATGATACAATGGCGGGGTCAAAAGGGAAAGTGGAAACAAATTGGGGAGAGGGTTGTGATGTGAAAAGTAAAAAACAAAAAAAGTTAAAGTTAGTATTTTATTGTCATATACACATACACATATACGACATTTGACTTCTGCATTTAACATGTAGCAGCCAAGGATCGACCCGCCGTCCTTGCGGTTACCGGACAACCCTCTCTACCCATTGAGCCACGGCCGAATGTGCTTGGGTATCTTGCTTTGTGACTGTGTTTATGTTACCAGGGACAATATGTAACACGTAAAACATTTTATTCATTTTCATTTAAAAATAACAACCTTTCCACAGTGCCGGGCTTCAGGCGGCTTCTTTTTTTTGAGATTATTTCGCCTGCTTTAGAAAACACCCTTTCACAGGGCACAGCTGAAGCTGGGGTACAGAGAAAAGCAACAGCAAGTTTATACAAGTTCGGATACACATTTTTTATGTCCTTCCCAATACTCCAGGGGGTTCTCCAATCTTCCAATGTTTGGTTCACCCAGGTACCTTTGGACCTCTACTGAAGCTCGAATAGTTTGCAAACAAACATTCAATAAAGTCCAAAGTACACAAAATGTGACAGGGGATCCATTGCGTTTCGCTGCCCCTTATATTTCGAATCGCACTCCAGACCCGTGAACCATTTCCTGAATCAGTCACGTGGTACGGCCGGCTCGCGAGGCTTCGAACGTCACCACATACTTCATCAACACAACCAAATCACACTATTCATCGCATTATATTTCATGAAATAGAGGCCCAATCCGGGCCACCCGGCAGACTGGTGGGTCTGGCCGATGGCCCGCAGAGGATCTGAAGATGTCCGCCGATCCACAGTCCTATTGTCCGAAGGAACAGTCAGGGAAAGTCTCATGTTTCACATTCTTCACCATCAATCAGCTCAGTGATTGGCTGAAGGATTGACAGGAGGATGATGGCGAAGCTCTCATCCCTGATGAGCCACGCCTCCCACCCCATGCAGGACACTCTGGCAGCTCTGCACAGTTCCTTCAGTCACCGGCTGATCCATCCCCGGCGTCTGAGGGAGAGGTACCGCAAGTCCTTCCTCCCCGCTGCTGTCAGGCTGCACAACAAACTGCTCTCGGTAGACCACTAACACTTTGAACACGAACATTTGACTTGAACATGAACACTTGAACACTTCTGAACACTTTAATTCACTTGAACATGAATATGAACACTTCTGAACACTTTAATTCATTCACCTGGTGCAATATCTAATCCGTGCAATCCTGTGCAATATCCCGTGCAATATCTAATACGTTTAAGTATTATAATATCTAATACGTTTAAGTATTATCTTACATTTTACATTTTACTCCGTCTGTATATACTGGTATATTTTGTATTCTTCTTTACTGTCATATTTTTTATTACTGTTACTGTTTACTGTTTAGTTTATTTATATTACTTGATTTTTATCTTCATTTATTACTTGTGAGCAATGCTGCTGTAATCCTGTAATTTCCCCACTGAGGGACTAATAAAGGATTATCTTATCTTATCTTATCTCTTATCTTAAGTCTGATCCTCCTTGGCCCATGACCCGATGGTCCAGAAAGACACCTCTCCTTGCAGCCAGCATTGGTCCATCCCCCACTCTTGGCACATTCCTCACTAACCACCTTATATGGTCGTGGCCTGGAAACCCCCTCTCACAGACACTCAATATATTCAATGACCACACTCCTTGGTTTAAACTTATACAAGTAAACATACATACAATATTCACTAAACATACTTCTAAACATACGAGGAATGCTTTTAAACTTTAATTTCTAACATACACAGCGGTGGCAGAACGTGGGCAAACTGCCCACGGGCCCGTCTGCTCCGACTGCCCCAACACTTTAGACGTTAGTAACTGGCTGGTCAAGATCACATTTAGAAACTAGACATTTTTAGTGGGCTCTATTTCCAAAATTCTATACATCAGCAAATGTGTTTTAGCTTGAAGTTTTATTCAGACATGTGGTATAAATTGTAGAAATCTAAGTCCAGAATGACTTTTGTAAATGCCAAGTCTGTCTCTACTTCTTGAAAAGTATAGTATACTAAAGAGGATGAAATTCAATTCAATATTGGCTGCTATAAATTATCAAATCATTTGTAGTACATCACAATATGAATCGCTGCATGTTCCCTTTGCTGCATGACAACCAAATGTATATCAGTTACATATAATTTACAGCAGTCTTCAACGTTTTTCAGACCAAGGACCCCCAAACTGATAGAGAGATGGAGCAGGGACCCCCGACTATATATATTGTATACAATTGTGTTTTATATTAGTACCGTGTATAAACATACCTCTTTATTGTGCATTCAATGCTAAGCTATTCAAATAATACACAGGTTCATATATTCATGTTTTTATTTTAAACATGTGCAGGGTACAGTGAGTAGGGAGGCCGTGCCACTGCCATTTAGAAACACACCTTGTCAGCTGATACCAATGCCAATATCAACATTGTCTGTCAATTGCATGATAATCATGCACACAAGCTATTCAAACTGATGTTTTTACTTTAAACATAAATGTGGAAACGAAAATGAGTGATGGCCTATTAGTGCCATTGCCATCCATAAACACACCTGTTATCTTGCATACAATATTGAACTATTAAAATAATGGACAGATTCATGTTTAGAGAAAAATAATTAATTTTATTTTTTTAATTGTCTACTCTAATCAACCAAAATTTCGCACCCCCTGCAGCACCTAGGGACCCCCTGTTGAAGACCTCTGCCCTAGACATTCTGATTCTATGTATTTAAATCTGACAGTAGTGCAGATGACTCTTCTGTAAAACAAACAAATGTAAATATATGTCAAATAAAAACACATACTTATATAAGAAACGTCTGCTGCAATTTGTTCCTGACATTCTGTAAAATGAATTCAGATTTTACCTGCATGGTGATTTGAGTGAAGTTTGTTTTACTTGTGTGTTAGTAGTTGACATTATCCAAAATCAATCAAATCAGCAGACGTGTGATCGGTATCTAAATCTCCCCCCCCCCCTTGTTTCTATAGATATATGTAAACTTTTTGTATTCACATCCAATATGAACTGTGGGTTGCCTCCACCTGATGGTGTAGTTTCGTGCTGATGGAATCCAACACATTCATTTGTTCTGAACTCTGACAGGCAGATGTTAAAAACACAGACCATGTCCTTTACTGTACCCCAGATAATTTCAGTTTTATAATTCTTGATTGTTTACAGGTGTTTTCTAAAAGCATGCTCTCATATTCTCAGAAGTCCAAATACATATGTAGGCTCTCAGGACGTCCGCGTGTGCTGCCGGTTTGTTGTGACCAGGTAGACTTGTTATCGGATCTGATGCTCCACAAATGTCCTGCAAAATGAAATTGCATTCATAACAGTGTTATGTTGCTTCAAAATGGTGTTTTGTCTTCATATGACACAAACCATCAAGTTTTTGTTGCTTTATTCATATTCTGGTTCATGTACAAACATTTAGGCAAAGCAATGTTTCCAGTTCGACAGTACTGGAGCTGCGATGGAATATTGAGGCCTCTGTTTCTAGTGATTTGAGAGAGAGTGAAGTAAAAGTGCATCCTGTAGCTCAGCAGCTATTTGCAACCCAGAGAGGTGAAGGGAACGTGCGTACCTCTATCAGTTGATAATCCAATCCCAAATTGCATACTATGCACTGCATTTGCACTATGTGTACGTTCAACATACTTTGTAGAAATTGTGTGGCCTTCTGGCTCTTCGGCTGTTTTAGAAAGCAGCAATTTCCCTTCGAACAGCCGGCCTTTGCTGAGCCATCTTACGTTGTGCAGCAGAAGGTCATCAGCATTTGCATCAATTCCCTGAGCATGTGATGCTGAAGGGAAGAGGATGCTCTGAGAAAGTTATTCATTCTCATAATTATGTTCATCCCCTCAGCATATCAGTCTGACAAGGTGGAGCACAGGACAGATTGATTATGAGCTCAGGATTATCCTCTTTCATTCTCTCTCCCTGCAATGGCAGGGCTCCATCTGTGGTTATGTTTCAGCTCTATTCCCCTTCAGTTAACGTCTCCTTTATGGCCAGATATATGTCCTCTCCTCTTGTGCTGGTCTGACGTGGCGTAACACCCAACAGGTCTTCACAGAACGCTGTCTTCTCCTTGTTAAAGAACCTCACATAAACTAAGAGCTGAGCATTGTCAGATACATCAGTGGACTCATCAGCTAAGCCAATACTGGCTGCTTTGTGAATTGTTTCATCCAGCTGTGCTAGTACAGATTATAAGTATGTTTATGCTTTCCTTGTATTAACGACGTGTCATTTAGGGAGGTCACTTTCCCTTTAACAGTGATGGCCTTTGTTTGGGGAAGCTGTACTCCATCACAATGTCATGGCAGTCATCAGCCACCTGAGGGGGCCGCAGAGCAAAACTTGTCAGGCAGAGAATCACAAAATGGGAGTTGAAAAAGAAAAGAAGAGTAAAACCTGGAGATGATCATGAAGCTTTAACTCGATGAATTGTTTTATTGGAAGATATATGTCAGCCAAAACACTCAAATGTACACTGTAAAAACAATCATCTGCACGTAATGAGATGCCATTTTCGCTGGAAAATGAACTAGTTTGCAAGTTTTTGAGCAGCTACAGAAGCTGAGGTACAAAAGGTAGTAAAAACGTTCTGTTGCTGCCATTACACAGGTTAATACAGGCTCAGTCCTGTCCTGTGTACACTGTGTATACTTAAAGTACCATAAGTAAAATACTCATTCTTCAGTATCATTCCCATAATGTTATTGATCACTATTTTAGAGTATTTTACATGCAGTGTGTTGTTGTTATTTCATTATTCAAACACACAGTTATCATACAGAGAAGGTACTGCATGGACAAAACCCCTGCTGATGAATTGATGCTGTCCAGTGGTGTCTTTGTTGAACATATAGTTGGTCTTTTAGAGGCTTTTCCGTCCCTTAAAAAAAATAGACTTCAAGAACAATGTGTATATATGAGTCATGAATAGTCATTATTAAGCTTTTTTTTGTAAGATCTTACATCATCTAAGCATTTTGTGCGAAACATGATTGAGCAACAAAGCTACTGAGTGTTCAGATCTCAATGCCAAGCCTTTAAAGTGCAGTATGTGGATTGTTACAGTAAATATTAAGTGAGATCATTCCACCAGTGCCTGACTGTAACTCAGCTGTCCTGTCCAACAGACGCCTGGAAACCTGGAGCACACACACTGGAAATCTAGTGCAGAGGAGGAGGAGGAGGAGGAGGAGGAGCGAAAAACGGTGACCAACCAAAAGAGAGGGTTATGTAAAAGTGGTGGAAAATGGGTTTAAATGAGGTAAATTAAAAATGTGTGAAAATGAAAAGAAAAGAGAGACCGGGGATGTGGTCTGAGTTTTCCATGCTCTCATAAGCACTGGAATTAGGAATCAATCAAAGGGGACTTCCCACATTGTGTGTGTGTGTGTGTGTGTGTGTGTGTGTGTGTGTGTGTGTGTGTGTGTGTGTGTGTGTGTGTGTGTGTGTGTGTGTGTGTGAGAGAGAAACATGAGATCATAACATTATGTGCAGATAATGTATTATTTACATCAATCAGTTGAGATCCTGAGAGATTGTGACCACATCCGCCACAATCTCTCTTTAGGAAGTGAAGGAAAATAAATGAACTGTAAGACTGCTCATGAATGCTCCACTTCCAAAGTGCTACAGGAGTGCTGGATGAAATGTCACATCATCTTAGACATGATTTCAAGCTGCTACAGTCTTTGAATGTCTACCTCAGATAACTAACAAATTCCAAAAGTCATATCCACAAATAACTAGAGATCAGCTGTGACGTTATAAAGTGAAGGTTTCTCCACTCCCTACCCCCTTACTTCCAGCAGACAGAAATATGAACACCTGGCAAAGTACTTACAACCACTTCTGTGGTAGCTCTCACTCAGCCCAGTCGCCTGTTAAGATTTTTGGCATTGTGCGTTTCTGCAAACTAATGTATGTGGACGTTTTGCATTCGGTCATAGCAAGTGATGTATTTTTTGAAATGGATCATTTATCGTCATTATGCAACACAGGGATGCGCAACGAAATGCAGTTGTAGCCCATTTGTAACACAACAAACACATGATGAACAAAACTAAAAACAGAAGAACATTCCTTCCTGAAGAGCATTTTTTTAATTGGCATCATAAGAAATGTAAACAGCAGCAACAAAAACAATTCTCTGGACAGATAATATGATCGACATTTTCACATAATTAATGTATCATGAGAGAAAAAAACATTGTCCATCAACTTTGACTGAGTTGGAGCACCAACCATCATGATGTAAACACAGAATGCTCTTCCTCTGGTCCACCGGTTCTGCTGTCCGCCCGTCAAGTAAAGCATGATCCTGGACCACGATGGATCCAGGTCTCTGTAAAGATGTGGGTTCAACAGTCACCGACCTCCCGCTGCTTTCATCCATTTTATTTTTCTGCGACAGAGCATCAGACAGCCAGGAGCATGCTGGGTAGTGGTGTAGCCTCAGGTCCTAGCTGGGTTAGCTTAGCTTCCATCTAGACTCTCCTCCCTCTCCTCTCTGGGGCAGTTTGGTGGCGTTTGGTCCAGCTCATCTGGCTGGTTGGTCGGCCGTGGGCGGTGATCGTCTCAAAGTCTGCTGCTCTTAATCCCCCCCCGCTTCCTTTTCACATGTTCATGAATATATTCTGTCATATGCCATTAGCGGCTGTTATCAAAAGGTACGTGGTATAATAACAAGTGAGAAAGTTCTCTAAGGGTAGGTGTGAGGTGTGCTGGATAGGTCAAACAAACAGGACTTTCACCCAGATTACCTCTGTTTGTGTCCCACATGAAACTAACCCTACGGTACGTTGTTATGTTATCATTTGAACACAAACCATGATGTCTTTTCTAACCTGAACCAAGACGTTTTGTTGTCTAACAGTAACCAATTGTTTCACGACGTTAACCTTGTGTCATTGTGTGTTTCTGCAAGCGTGATACAAAGCGGATATGAAATGTATTCATGAAATCTGTTTTAGGTTCAGAAACGTCCACATTCAACATATACATGGTTGTCAGGAACGTACAATAGAAACACTTTTTGTTCTGGCTGCTGTTTTGAAGCATCAGCATAATTCTGCCGTTAAACAGTAACAACCTTCATTAATAAACTTGAATGCCATCATGCTGTGTGGAGATAATGCACTTTCATAGACCGTGCACGTATTGCTGTATTGATACAGTGGAGCTGATCAAAAAACCGAAGGCTGACAACCCACAAATCCAACGTGAACAGTCTGTACTTTGCTCAACTGTCCATAAAAGCATCATCCTCCTTTCTTATCAGATGGTTTCGTTTAACTTAATGGCCTGTAAGTGCATCAAATTGTGCAAGAGTAAAAGAATAATCCTTGTTTAAGTGCGTTAAATACAAGACACACACAGTACAAGACAGGTTTTTTTCCTTACTTCAACTAAATTCATGTGTTTGCAGTTACTGATCTGGTGAGCAGAGACATGTTGGTTGAGTCCCAGGACAGCCAGTGCTCTCACTTTAATGCTCCAGAAGGCCTGTAGACTCTGCTAATAAAGGTGATATTGAGTGATAGCAGTAATAAAAGTAAGTATAGTGATGCAGAGGCCAGATGTGTGACTTATTTTTCCTGTTGCCGTTATGACAAAGACTTCTATGTATTGTGATGCAGAGATATCTACTGATATCCTCTTGACCACTCTGCTCTAAATCAAACCAAATCTCCTTCTGCGTTTTCACTCCGGCACATTGCTGCCTCTCAGGTCGAAGACTGACCGGTTCCACCGCTGACTGGGCAGATAGCCATTCATGGTTTTAGATAGTGAGGTTGCCCTTGCTATGGACAACATGTGATGAGTTGCGCTAAATGAACAATTTTTGTTGGGCAAATAATAACTGATTAGTGATTAAACAAATCTTGAGTGCCGGGGTGAAATGAACTGATTCTGCAGTCTCATCTGTTCTCAGTACTTGGCATTGTGCAGTGGCATTATGTGGGCTGTTCTCATTAACTGTGAATACTTAAAACTAGGAAAGGTGAGGCACTACAATTTATATATTATCCAGGACGTGCAGGGCGGCCTCTAAGGAAGTCAGGTGACGTACTACAAAGAGCAACATGGACAAGTCAAACAAGACTTTTACCTAGGGCACAAAATCAAGAATCAACTTTGATTTATTTTGCCTTTAGGTTGGAATGAGCATTTTGAATAAATGAAACATTAGTTAAGCACTGTAGCCCACTTTGGTCACCACGGTAAAGTCAATGCATCACCGGCTCTAGCAACAAGAAAGGCATGAACCCTGAACATCTAAAAATGAACTATAGACTTGAGAATTGCTCACAGTGTTGAGAGAATAATAGTTTTGGGACCAAAGCTACTGAGAAAAGCACTTTTGTCTCTCTGCATTGTGTGCTTTAAAATAGACTTGACTTATCATTGTCAGGTAATAAACTTCTGCATATACTGAGCTAGTTGCTGCTCACATTTTCCCGTGAGAACAGTGAGTTTGGGATGGAAAAGACCCGGCTGGGATTAATACAGCAGATGTGTCCCGATGCAGTCGGGACTAGTTACTAGCATCATAGAGAACCAGAGCTTTCATGCAGATGTCTGACATTCTAGGTTTGCCTTTTGCCCCCGAACCAGAGATGACTTTCATTAACCTGCTTCCTGTAATCCGATCCGATGAAGAGTTGCAGGAACGACAGCAGGAGAGCGAAGGAGGGACACGACGGAGGATGTGAGTCACATTCAAACCTCCGACCCTGTGACTCTGCGGTTTCGGTCCGGGCTCTTGGGAGAGCTGCTTTTAAAGATCTGCCGCTCTGGTTGGACTTACAGGATTTTCACCAGTGGCAGTGAACTGTGGGAGTCTGTCAAAAGTGCAATATCTGCAGATTCATGCTTTTTCAACTTTCCAGAAGTTTCCAGTCTTTCTGTTCTCAAACCGTGTCTGCAGACAGACAAGGAAACAAATTGATTTTCCATTGTTTTTTCATCCAATTCTTTCGTGTTATGTGTCTAGATACTACTTGAGATGCTTGCCATTTTTTTGTTAGTTCTATCATTTTGTATAGACCCCAAATACATTTTCTGTCATGTTTTTTTCTTTCTGTCTGTCTGAGTAGCTCAAAGTAACAAAGCAGATGTTGCAATCTAATGTCTGGGAGACACATTAGCTTTCTCTCCTGTCTCCTCTCATCTCTGCCTTTCCTCTGCCCTATTTTACACCACTTTCCTACTCCCTTCACCTCAGCTTGCTCTCTTTTCATCGCTCTCCTCTGCTTTATAATGTTTCCTCTCTACAAGCATAGAAGGTCTGGCTGAAGGCTAAAGCATTGTCTCTGTATTTCATATCATGTGCAACCAAAATATTTTAAACTGTCATAACCTCTTGACCTCTTCAGTTTCCCCCTGAATGTCTCACTATCAGTCTGTGAATGTGGAAAAAAACTTGATCACAAACAATATAGGCTGTTTTATTTTGTATCAGCACTTCATTGAAGCTACCTCACGCTTACTAAATATTAAAAACCCCAACCCAGTCTCTAAAAACCCCAACCCAGTTAACGATTGGTTAGGTTCTGGTAACACAGCTACTCGGTTAAAGTTAGAAAAAAGATCATTGTTTGTGTTAAAATAATAACAACATAGAGTAACAATGTAGCATAACAATGTAGCGCAACAACGTAGCGCAACAACGTAGCGCAACAACGTAGCGCAACAACGTAGCGCAACAACGTAGCGCAACAACGTAGCGCAACAACGTAGCGCAACAACGTAGCGCAACAACGTAGCGTAACAACGTAGCTTAATGATGTCAATGACATATATCAAACCTGTTTTAAAAAAGAAGATAAGAACCTTTACACACTATATTATTCTATCTGCTGACAGTTTGACCCAGACTGGAACATACCCGGTCCAACTTGGTCCCATCAGTTTTCGCATCCAGATTATATTTACCATCAGCTCAACGGTATTATCAGAGCTCTTGACCTTGGCTTGAGGCTGGAGACTCCAGGCTACATTATTTGCCACTAGCCCAACATACCCTCCTCTCTAATTGCATTGTGGGTAATGTAGGCACCAGGTTTTGACAAGGAAGAAGAATATGTGGACCATCCAACATGCTGTTCAGAAGGATTAGATTAGATTAGATTAGATTAGAAAACTTTATTAATCCCCAGTGGGGAAACTCTTTTGCCACCCAAAAACTCATACAGAGGACACAGTCCACAGTACACAACAACACAGTACACAGCAGACAAAAACATATTACAAAGGATAAATAACACCAGACAATGCCATATAAAACATGATCGACATCAGAAAGATAAAAACCTCTAAAGGTGTGCATTAAAAAATCGGACTGCTGCTGGAACGAAAGAGCTTCTTAGTGGTTCAGTAGAACACTGAGGCGTCCTGAGTCTCTCACTAAATGAGCTTCGGAGTCCATTGAAGACACCGTGTAGTGGATGGCCTTCATACAAGACAATTGTTTTTAACTTAGCCCTTGTTCGCTTTTCAACAGTGATTTCTAGTGAGTCTGGGGTAAGACCAATCACTGAGCCAGCCTTTTTGATCATCTTATTGATCCTGTTTTTATCATCCACAGTGATGCCGCCCCCCCAGCAGAGCACAGCATAAAAAAGAACACTAGCCAAGATCCCCTGATAGAAAACATGAAGAAGCTTCCAGGATGTCAGTGCTGCAGAAAGTCTCTGCTGCTGCTAGGGTTAGGGTTATGATGAGAGCCTTGGATTGGGTTGCTATTTCACGCTCTTAATGGCCTCATGTTTGAAGACCAAACTAAATCACTCACCTGCACCAGCCCACAACTCCAAAAGTCTGCAGCGAAGTTGGCTGCTCTTCACTGGTTGCCTGAAAACTTTAGAAAAGTCTGAGGTTGGATCAGGACTTTTGACCAAATCCCACTACTTTCATTGAATTTACCAGTGTAAAACTGTGCAGTATTAACACTACCTAAAATTTGGATTTTATGTTTTTAGATGTATAAATATCATATTCATGTATTCTATTGTCAATCTGCAAAAGTGCAGCAGAACAGGATAATCTGGGAGTGGCTCAACAACATTCTGAAGGCATTAATGGTAATATAGTCAGTTTGGCTTGTCCGAATCTGAGTGATATTGATATTTTTGTTTTTGTTTTTATTAAGTCTGGTTCAGTTTCACAGTGCACAAATTAAACTAGTCCAGACTAAGAAATAGATTTGCTGACATGGCACCCATCAACTGTGCGCAATAATCTATTCTGCTCCAGTTTATCTCGAATGATTTTATTTTTCTATTTGGCATATTCTGTGTCTTCTCTTCGGCCCAGATGTCATCTGTAGTCCAACTCAGTCTCATACTCATGTTAACCTGTCGTGACTATCTCAAGACATCACCGCACGGCAGCCCGTAATCCCCAATGTTGTGGTTCACTTCGATTGGGTCAAATTACTGTGTGTTCTTACTGCAATTACTGCAATCACAACTGCCCAAATGACCCGCACCCTGATTTCCTCTACACCAGATAATGTAGGCTTGTGAAAGCGCACTTTAAGATGTACATCTTCAGTAGGAGCTGATAGACAGAGTAGGGAAGCCATAAAGTATTGAGATATTGACCTACACATTTCACATATCAGCTTGGCAAGGGAGTACTGCACATGCTTCACTTCCAGTCAGATGATGCTGAACTTCATGAAGGTGTTGTGGCAGGTTCATGTATCATCTCAAGGTTCAGTTGACCTCTCTAATGTCCATAAAAGCCCCACAAGCTTCCTCTGGTCTCACTTTGAGTTCTGAGTTTTATGACCTTGTTAGTTCTTTCCCCCTCCTTTCTTGTGACCTCCGACATTTAACCTTAACATGCATCCCTGTCACTCTCTTTCTTTTACTCTGTCTCCTACCTAGCTATCTTTTCCTTCCTCTACTCTCCTTACCGTCGTCTTTCCTCCTCCTTTTCACTCTTAACCGAAACCATCCACCATTTTTACTTTCTTTCTTCAGTCCTCCCTTTCCACAGACTCCTTTAGTGCATTTTCTGTCACCTCCTCTCATTTCATACCTCTGAGTGAGTGTTGATCTTCATGACAACCTTCTAAACTCTCTCTCCCCTTCTTTTTCTTTCTTTGTGCATATTTTTAGCCCAGTGGTGGTCAGGAATGTGTCTGCAGATGCCGCTGATATCTTTAAACCAGTCAACATGCAGTGTGTGTGTGTGTGTGTGTGTGTGTTGTAAAATAGACATTATGCTCTGTGAACTTGATAGCACTGTGTTTTTGAGTGTTTGTTTGTGTCCCGTTAATTATATCATTTTGAGGACCACGTAGACATTTTCAAAAGTGAGGACATTTTGGCCAGTCCTCGCTTCTTCAAAGGCCTGTTGGAGGATTCTGACTTGGTTTTAAGGTTACGGTTAAGGTTAGAATTAGGTTTAGGTAAGGGTGAGGGTAAGGTTTGGGGTTCGGTAATTGGTTGTGATGTTAAGTTATAAGGTAAGGGGCTAGGAAATGCAGTATTTCAACGAGGGTCCTCACTAAGATAGAGGTACAGGGATATGTGTGTGTATGTGTGTGGTCTTCATGCTTTCAGACATTCAGACCAAGTGATTCAAGACAGTGATACAGAACACACACACACACACACACACACACACACACACACACACACACACACACACACACACACACACACACACACACACACACACACACACATTCAGCTTTGTGAGTCTTTCTGAGTATGCAGTTGAAGTGAATGCCCGCCTTTCTTCTGCATCCTGCTTGGTGGTCACTTACCATACACACACACACGCTCACACACACATGCACCACACACAGACGCGACCACATAAACATGATGGTTACATAACTTTTGATGTCATCTCCAGAGGAACCAATCAGCTTTACTGGAACACAAATCATGCTTTCGTCGTCAATATATTGTTTATGTCCATATATTTTATTTTGTTTGAAACTTTGTCTTTTCTAACTTATGTACTCTTTCTGTGAACTGTATCTTATTGTGTGCAGGTAAGACTGTACCATTTAGATAGGGAGCCAGGAGTTGTTTTGCGATTCATATTTCCCCTTGAAAATTGGTGTGCGTGTCAGGCTGAGTTCTCTGGAGAGTCCAGTAGCAAACATTTGTCCAGAGCTGCAGAGGGCCCATGAACTTGTCCATGAAGTGGAGATATTTACTTCCCTGTGCTTGCCTGTTTGAAAATGTGTTATTGTTAGACGTGTGTTCATTACTTGAATGCATTTTTTGTCTGGATTTAGTGAATATGCAATGATCTGAGAACAAACCAGCCTAGAGTGAAAACGTCTCTCTGTGATGAAGTCTTATCAAACACCGGTTAACGGTTTCATAGGAGTCTAGGTGGGACTCTCCAACATGTATTGGTCTGTGTCCTGAGGTTCACCAGCATCTGGCTGGAGCTTATTTTCCACCCTGGAATCCTTCCAGTGGCTCCTCTGCTTCCAGGAAAACTAAATCAACCCCAGAAATAATGCCCACATTAGGCTGGACAAGCACGAGACAGATGCAGGAGAACGAAAGGAAAAGAAAAGGAGAGAGAGACCGGAGTTTATTCATTTGTTTTCAAATAGTTTATTATAAA
This sequence comes from Lycodopsis pacificus, assembly GCA_028022725.1. Classification (NCBI taxonomy): domain Eukaryota; kingdom Metazoa; phylum Chordata; class Actinopteri; order Perciformes; family Zoarcidae; genus Lycodopsis; species Lycodopsis pacificus. Next base: position 4,821,128 of record CM051700.1, read on the forward strand.
TTAAAAAAACGAAAAGGCAAACTTGTGGTAAAGCCGTTGAAATCAACCTTGTCTTGGGATTTTCTTCAACAAGCAATGTTTGAAAATGGTTTTAAATAAATGGACGTCAATGGTAGATGAAGCAATTACTGTACCAGGGTGAGAGCTTCCATTCCTGTTCCCAGCTGTAGTAAAACCTTATTATAACATTACTGGAGAGGAGTGAGGGTAAATATGCAACAGAGATACAATAAAAAAACATACAGTACACACTTTGACCATACACAAAAATAGGCTGCTGAGTTCAGGGTTCTTTCATGGCCGTCTCAAACAACCCACTCCCAATTCGTTAAATACGCTTGGTCAGTTCCCTTCTGCATCCTGATACCAAGGCATCGAGGCACTCTTTTGCATCTATATAAGACCCACAGGACTTTCACCCAGGAGACCGCTGTCAGTGTCCCGTGTGAAACAAAGTTGACTTATTTTGACCTGCGTACTTTGCTAATGTCAGGAACATTACAACGCACTTATTTGAACCCAAACCACAATCTTTTCCAACACCTAACCAAGCAGTTTTGTTGTGAACTGAAAACTAAGTAAGTCTACGTTGGAAGTTAATTATGAAATATGACGTTAACAAACAGAAACCGTATGGTTCCTGTGAACACGGAAGTTTATTTTGAAAATACACTGTGCATATAACAATGTAACGTGTCAAAAACTGACGCTAGAGGAGAACTTAGAGCCTTATTGTTTGAAGTGTAGAGTTGGAAGTGAGATTGTGTTGCCTTAAAGGGAAACTCTACACTTACCTGTTTCACTTCCATAATGTTTGGTGATTTACAAGACACAAACTTAAAAATAAAAGGTAAAAATGAATGCAGCGATGCAAGATATCTTGACTTCTAGCCCTGAAAACACTAGATCCTACTTATCCCACAATGCAACCAATAACATCTTTTCATCCTGCCGGGTCAATGTCCAAGTCTTTCTGACTTCACACCTCCATTTGAGCATGGACGTTATAAACAAGCTAGTTCTAAAGTTATGATTATTTTTAATTTTCAACTCAAGGTAAACAAAATGTCAACACATGCCCTTACATTGTAGTCTTAAAGCCGAAGCTGAGACAATAACACTGGTGACATCATAAACCTCATTCTCCCAGACAAGTTTAATAATTCTTCCCCATAAACACTGCAGAGTTCCCCTTCAATAAGAGTTAAAAACCACATATTTTGAACGTACTGGATCAATTCCACTTCAGAGGCAGAAAGCTTCGATGAGCATTGCCGGTCTTGTAATATGTTAAATTAAGTGTGTACACATACACGTACATCCCGCTCCTCCACAGTGATCACCATTCATGAAAAATAAACTCGATGTGAGACGGTGTGTATTTGTCCACACGCTCGAATGCTCGGAGCACGTGCTCTTAAAGAATGGGATTGTTGAATGTTTTCAGAACCATACTGTTTCATACGGGAGTGGACAGCTGTGACCTCGTGCATGCTCATTCCACTGATTTCTTCATGGCAGTCTGAATATGCAGAGGGTCAGGTATGCATCGTTTTTAAACCACAGCAAACTTTCCATTTGCGGAAAAAGAGAAATATGTGAATACATTTACTTACAAACATTCATATGACCCGTGGGGTTTCGTCTTTTACAAAATATATTTCCGCTTGTTTAGTGCTGCTCTTGCTGCTCGATACTGACTTTGGTCTGTATGAATAAGCAGCAGGTCGATATCCAAACACATTCAGTTAGACTGATCCACAGTCATTTAAAAAAACATTTCTGCTCTTATTACCCTATTCCTTCTGTCCTCAGCTTTGTGTGCTGGATATGCTCAATAGCTGTTGACTCTTCCAACTATGTGTCCATTCGTTGTGCTAATAAGCAAAGACGACATCGTACGTCATCTGATGTCCATCGTCCCATGCGTACAGTTTATTGTCGAGTGGGCAGTAAGCCAGCTGGGAGGTGTGCGCGTGCATGTTCGTGAACGCCAGGCCCGGCATGCTGTGCGTGAGCGTGTGTGTGTCGAAGGCGTAGGTCACGTTGGCGTAGCGGTGCTCCATGCTGTTCACCGCGTAGAGGACGCCGCAAACCAGGAAGCTGTTTCCGTAGCGACCGCGCCGAAGACCTGTGCGGAAGCTCTGTATCGGCTGCAGGTCTCGGTGGCGGAGGTGGATGAGCAGAGTTACTTCCTGGTGGAAACCCTCTGTGTCCAGAGCGGGGTAGAGCAGCCACAGGCCAGACTCATCAACAGCAAACTCCAACTGAAATATATAGGAAGAGTTTTAGAAACTAAAATACAATCATATTTTCAGGCTATAATTATAATATTTCTAGATCAACACTGGATCATGTGACTACTTGCATGTAAACTGTGTCGCTCGAAGTGATAAACCAACAAATAAGGTATCACCCAACTCTGCAGTTCCCACAGCTCTACACCTTTTTGCTGAAGGGCTGAGGATCTACCCAGAACCCTTTTCATCCAAAGAACCCTTTTTGGAAGAGAGAGTTCTTCAATGATTGTTGAAGGCATGGGTGTTAAAAGATCCTCCCAGCCTACACCCTACAAAGTGATTGTGAACCATGATTGTTGTGGGTTGCTGGTGCACCACATCAGCCCCGGCCCTTAAAGAACCTCATGAGGCCCAACAATGCTGGACGTGGTTCCGTCGGCCTGAGGCTAACCTGTTAACTAAAACCATTGTTAGGGTGGAGACAGATCTACGGGATATAAAAAGAACTGTGAAGGGTTCTTGGTAGAACCCAGGTTGGTTCTAGATGAAACCCTTGAACTATAAAAGAGTTTTCGGTAGAAACCGTAGGTGTGTTCCGGTTAGCACCCTTAGAGGGTGGACAGTTTCTGGATCAGGACATTGTTTGCCTAGCTTTGCATATAGACTTGAAGCAGGGGGTAATAAGCTCACTCTCTAACCCATTGTGACCCAAGCCTTCATTACAATTCGTCATTTTAGGAGTAGTTATGTGGTGTATGTATTTGTTTTGTTATTTTGATAGTATTGTTGTTACAGTGAGGTTGCCACGTTTGGTTCCACTGGGGCTGTACAGAAACCTAAACTAAAACCTTCACTCACCAGCTGTGTTGTAAACCCGCACGACCAACACGCTATGAACAGGGAGCAAAACTACAGCAGTTGTTTTTACTCCTCGCCATTTCACCTTTTGAACTCCAGTGATTTGTAGTGTTTTTGCTCCCCACACTGACCTTTATGACCCTTTAAAGTGTCCCGATTGTATGTTCCACTAATAAATCATCGTGCAGTGTTTCTTGTACAGTTAAATCTCAGTTGCCACCCTCACACAAAGTACACCATGGGTCTTACTTCAGTTTGTGTCCTGTGAGCTTGCTCCTCCAGTATAGCATCATGCAGTGTGGTCCAGGCAGCTACATATCTGTGTCTCAGGTCATATCTGATGACATCCCTGCTGAAGGCACGGTTGTAGTAGAAAGCTCCATTAAACACGACGTGGCCGGTTCCAGTGAAACTGTAGGGCAGCTTGTATGAATTACTCGCCTGACCTGAGCAGGAAGCACACACAGAAAACATACATGCAACTGGTCAGGCTCACAATTCACATCATGACCTTTGGAACAAGTGTAACCATGACTTCATATCAAGATGTGATCCACCCATCCAGCATTGAAAGTGTTTTTGTAGTGATACTGGCTCTTTTTTACAGCCACTATGGAGATGGACCTTCAGTTAGCAGCTGTCACAACAATAGCCTGTATAGAAGAAGTGGACGTAGTCCCCGTAACGTCATCCATTGTTTTGTGGACTGACATTTTGAAGCCTCGAGTTCGTCTTTTTTTTTTTTTTGCAAACAGAAGTGAACAGAGCGGGTGGAGCAAAGTACAACCGAATGCTGAATAAATAAATAACCAACTGAGTAAAACAACAATCAAACTGTTACGCTTCACTTTCATGAACTGAAAACACGATGTGAAAGATTTATAATACGCCGACAAAAACACAGAAAACTCCCAGACGCAGTAGTAGTGACCTGTCAATCACAGTAGCCCCGCCCTAAAGCATCCCCTGCTTTATGGTCTGTTTGACTCTAAATGGACCATAACTTACTAAATGAACATCATGCTGTATTGAAGAAGACTTGAAACTAGAGATTAAGACCATAAACTCATGTTTACAATGTTTACTGAGGTAATAAATCAAGAGAGAAGTAGAGTCATCTTCTCATAGACTTCTATACAACCAGAGGAGTCGCCCCCTGATGGTCATTAGAGAGAATGCAGGTTAAAGGCCGTTCCTTGGATTCACTTTCCAGTCTTTGAAGTTGCTGCTTGCCTTCCGAACACACACACACGCACACACAAATAACTCCTATACCTGACTTGAAGGTGTCCATGTCTCGGAACTCGAAGAGGTTGTTGCCATAGTGACCATTAGTAAGGTAGATGACGTTGCCGTGGCCGCGCCCATCTCTCATCCAGGCTCCGTCACTAAAGCCGTAAGAGTTCAGTTGAACCGGTTCAGAGATGCTGGCTACTGTGTCCTTACACACTGCTGAAGAACACACACGTAAAGGTGACACTATGAATCAAGACTCGACTATAACGTGATTAGTATTTGTCAAAATATGTCCACTCACTACTGGATAAACTACAGTACTGCATGTATCTCTACCAGGCTTTTTTGTGGTCTTTGGTTGGTCATAGGGGCTCTCCGTCCAGCTGAGTCGACTCTTGGATCCCGGCTGAGAGTCTGCCATGGGGGACTTATCGATGGGTGGACCTGCATTGGTATCTGAGAGTGAGGTGGTATGCTGATTGAAGCGAGGGGTAGACAGAATAGGGGTTGAAGTTTGTTGGGATGTAGTTGTCGGTTTGGTTGTTGTTTGTTTTGGAGCTGTTTGTGGTATGTTAGTGGTTAATTCAGTCGTTAGTTTGATGGTGGTAGGAACTGGTTTGGTTGTAGGTTGTTGGGTGGTAGTCGTCAGTTTGCTCGTCGTTGGTTTTGAAGTTGTTGGTGGTATGCTGGTAGTTGATTTATTCTTTGGTTTGATGGTGGTGGGAACTGGTTTGGTTGTAGTTGTGGTTCGTTGGGTGGTAGTCGGGGGAGCAGTTGGTTGCTGGGTGGGTGTAGGCCTGCTCAGTCTCCTTGATCGGTCCTCAAAGTCTAGCTGTGTGCTAACGGTGGTTGAAGGTCCTGGACTCTTGATGGGGAAAGTCTTGGTAGGTGGGAGAGACTCACGAATCAGTAAGTCCACTGAAGCATTTGCAGTTAGAGTTGCTGTAAAATAAGTAAAAAGAAAAATAGCAGTGAGGACATTTTGGTTAAATTATTATTTTTTTCTATCTGCCTGCTAGAGCTGAACACAATCCAGGTTTTTTATTGAAATTGTGCGGCGGTCACATCCTCTTTCTGTTACAGATATTGCTGTGGTAAACAGAGTTTTGCAATGAACTCTCCTTTCCAGAAGATCATATTGTTGAATGAGATTGCCAAGACCTGATATGATTGTCCTTAGGAGGTTATGGATGTCCTCCAAGTGGAACTGGAACACATCCATAAGCTCAAAAGGAGCTGCATAATGCATAAGGAGGGGATTACTTCCGGTTGTTGCCATCAAGTCGCAATATCTTTTCGACATAATGAGATATAAAAGCATTACAGTAGTAAGGGTACGCTAGACTTACCATTTTTTCCTTTCCCTTTGTCGTCCTTCTCTTTGTATCTCCCTCCCTCCGCCTTGTAAAAGGTCACGCCCCTGATGACCATGCCGTTCTTGTCTGTGATAGGCTGCTTTGGCTCCGTCTTGTCTTTGATTGGCTTTTGAGTTCCCGTCTTATTCCTGGTCGGCTGTTGTCGTTCCAGTCCTTCCTGCTGTTGGTTCTTCTTCAGCTGACCATCAGAGTTCTTCTGCAACAGAACAAGCAAATTCCTGCTTAATTAAAAAATAATTTGGGATTTTCAGGTGAGATCATGGGTTTGCTTCTGATACATTAGACTCTGATTTTCAGACGGTTAATACCTTCTTATTGCCATAGGCAGCTGCTCCACTTTTCTGTCCTGCACGCTCCAAATCATTCACTTTCTTTTTTTTCTGCTGGGCCTTCCTCTCTTTCTCCTTTTCTTTTGCTCTTTCCTTCACACGTTCTTTCTCTCTTGTTCTCTCACTAGAATTACGGGCGACAGCCTGGAGTGCACACACACACACACACACACATGCACACACACGCACACACAAGATGACAGCACATGAACAGCCCATCCTAAGCTGGATTCAGAACATACTCGATGGCAAACTACTTCAAGAATATGGCAACAAAAGGAAATAAAAAAACCTGAGCATATGAGTGCAGACGTATAACTAATCGAGAACTTTACGAGACGTTTTCTGCTGTGTCACAGTAATCCAATAGCTAATTCAGCGTACTTCTGATGGCACCAGTTGCCAAAATGTAAACACATATAGGCTCAAAAAAGGGGTTGCAGTTGCCTTGATTGTCATGGAAAATATGCTCTTGACTAGCACTAGACACACGACAGACATGAAGGACACCAATCACTTTATATTCTAACATACACAGTATATTGAGACGACTCCAAAGTGCATCGGTTTTCCAATGTGACGAAATCAGACAACTTGTCATGTTGTCTATGACGAGAATCTTTGGTCAAAATACTGTGCTCCGATTTGCTAAACGCAAGAATTTCCTAAAAAAAACAATGCATAGAGTTAAAATCCCTCTCAATCATTGCGTGTGAGCCACTAGAGGTGTGTGGTGGTGATACAAAGCGGCAGAAAAGGGGTTGTTACGTTGCTGTGATAACTAAAACTAAATGATATGATTGTACTGTGATTGAAACAGGTTGAAAACGTTTTTAAAACATTCCCCCTGCTGACTGCAATCATACTAATTCTGGCGATTAGAATTATTTTCCTTGTCCTGTCACCGGAAATGACAAGTGTGTATTCTGTGATTGGAGCTTCAGTCTTTGGCTAAAGGAAAGCCCGAAGAAATCCTTCTGTCATTCTTCCTAAAAACAAAGCGGACTTTTTTGAAAGAGAGTTTAGAGTTCCATTCCCTCCATGCAAGACATTCACCTAGAAAGTTATCGCGGATGATTGTGCTTGTTGTGTGTGGGCTCACCTTCTCCATGTTGTCCACCCTGGTCAGCAGCTTGGTGGTGACAGAGTGGAGCTTTAACAAGTCCATTCCGTACAGAGAGCCCTCCAACAAGTCAATGATAGTCGCCAGCTAAACGGGCACAGAGGTGAAGGACACAGAATGACAACACATTGATTGGGCCGATGGGAATCGTTCTTTACCCAAAGTTCAAACTCTGCGAGAACATTTCTTCAATAGAAAGACAATTATAAGACGACATTGTGCGTGTGTTTCTACCTTGATGTCATCTTTGCTGGCCTCTTGCAGCTTTTTGAACCTGTACTCTCCCTCACAGGGGTTGACGGCGGAAGGCGGAGCCATGCACACACACTTCTTGCAGTCCGTTCCCTTGGTGACCGTCTCCACGGTGAAATAATCCTGGGAAGGCGACGGCAGATCGCTGTCGTGGAGGCGGCTGCAGTCGGAGCGTTTGATTGGTCGGACGATACAGCGGCACACGCAGTCGGACCCTGACGACACGGTCTTCACTTTGTCGTAATCGCCCAGCAGCTGGAAGAGTTAGTTTTATTATTTAGGCCACTCAGATTTAACAGAAACTTTGAAGAATTAATACACAAATGTGAACTTTTTACTTAACTTTGATATGAATGTATATTTGATAATTTGTATTAGTCTCTATGTTAAATATTAAGCAGAAATATTTGAATAAAGTAAATAAATTAAAAAAAAGAGTTGCAGTGATGATTTGCAGCTGCAGCAGTGGTGAGCTGCCTGAGAGGAAGATAGCTACAGGCGTTTACCAACAGACCCTTTTTGGTTTGGAGGATATTACATAACCAACCACCAGAAGGATGCAACCCGTTGCCATGGTGCACACACACACGCACACACACACACACACACACACACACACACACACACACACACACACACACACACACACACACACACACACACACACACACACACACACACAGGTCTGGGGCAGATTTACACGCCATTTGAGCTGAACTGACCAATTGTGGGGTTTGGAATACGTTTAAAAGGAAAATATAGTATGGTCCAGTTGGTGTCCAATAATTACTCTCATTTTTACATTGGAAATGAGAAATGTATGGTTTACAGGCAACACATGTCCAACAAGTGCTTTGAATTCTCGTGTGGTTTTCACTTGATGAAGTGGATGGAAACTTGTCCTGAGCTCAGTAACCACTGAGATGTGATCAGATCTGGGCTCATGAGATCAAATGAAGCCTCATGGAGGGAGCGGAATTCAAATTTGTCTTGGGTTGAAGTTCTGCCAGTTTAATATTGCCCACTTTTATCAGGATTTGACTTTTTTTGCCAGCTTGGCCCATACAAAACTGGGTAATGTGAATAACACGTTTAAACTGGTTCTTAAGTCAATTGACTGATGCCGAATTAAAGGATGGCTCTTTAATGTAAAATACATGAGAAATCTTTCACTGCTAGTTTTGTGTGTATGATTTACGCAATTTGTATTCAAACCACGAGTTTGTGTATGCAGTTTGGCGATAAAGGATATTTGGTCACATACATTACACCGACCTGGCTAATGATATTCTCTTGGTTATCCAGCTCTTCATCCAGAGGCTCAGCGGTGGGCTGCTGAACTCTCCCCTCCGCACCCACAACAGGAGCGTCTCTGTCCTGTTCTTTAGCCGTGGAGGGAGCATCCTTGTCCGGTTTGCCCATCTCCGCCGCTTCGGTCATCAGCATCGTCTCCCGCGAGGGGTCGGCGCTCCTGTCCGCCTCTAGAGCATCAAGTCCTCTTACAGCACAGCATAAAAGCAGCAGTGACAATCTGCGCCACATCTCTCCACAGAAGCTCTGTGTCTCAAGTAATTATCAGGTAGTTGTATTTTTAAAAAGATGATCCACCGGTCTCTAAATGACCGTTTACAGGAAAAGAGTTGTCCACTTTCAAAACGTTTGCTCCAAGTTTAACCTGAAAACAAAAACGTAAATTAACACAATAGACTCAGTTCAGTATATGTCGATGAAGTGTGTCAGCAGAAGGATGAATGAAAAAAGACAGAGTTACGAATTGTTCAAGTATAAAATTCCGGAGACAAGAGAAGGAGCTCCAATTGGTTCCATGCGACGTGTCGCCAGTGAGACGGGTGGTACTGCTAGTGACGTACGGGACATGGACCTCCACACGGGACCCGGTCCAAACCAGGTCTGTGTTCATGCCCAAGAGAAGAGAGAGAGAGAGAGAGAGAGAGAGAGAGAGAGAGAGAGAGAGAGAGAGAGAGAGAGAGAGAGAGAGATAGATAGAGAGAGCGCAGGCTCACCATGCATGTTTGGGACAGAGTCAATAATCCCTTAAAGGTACAGTAGCCTAATTTGAATACTCCATAGCGAACATTAAAGGCCCAGTGTGTGAGATTTAGTGGCCTCTAGTGGTGAGTTGCAGATTGCAACCAACTAAAGACCAACCACGGTGGCCTCCCTTAATTCGTTTTTTTTTTTTTAATTTACATAGAATAAGCATATTATTTTGTTATCGCTAGACCCCCCCCCCCCCCCCCCCCCCAAAAAAAAAAAAATTAAGACCGTGATGCAGATAGGATTGTCCTTTTATGGGGTATATATAGCAAATGACACAAGCAAAAATGATAAGTGGGTTTGTCTTTTGAAATAGGCATATTTCCAAGACAACTATCAGAAGTACTCACTCTTAACCAACCCAACACATTGTTGGAGGACATGCACACTCTCTCTCTCGGCTACAAGATTGAAGACTTTTCTGTTTGCTGCTGCCTTTAATTGAACCACATTCAATTAATATATTAATCTATTTCCTGCATTTCTGCATTTTACTATGAAACTGTCTTACACTGTGTTTTAATGAATGTTCTTAATTGTTTTTAAATCTCCTTTTCTTTTGTCTTATGTTTTGATGCTTTTAATGGTTTTATGTGAAGCACTTTGAATTACCTTGTTGTTGAAATGTGCTATACAAATAAACTTGCCTTGCCTTGCCTTGCCTTACAAGCATGTTGTTTCCCCTGTTTTCTTCTTAACAAAAGTAAGGTGAAGGTAAAAACAAAAACCTGTAAAGCCTATACAGATTTCTACCTTTGCTCCAAAAACTGCAGGTTTGCAGCGCTCTCTGGTGGATAGCAGGCGCAAATGAATAAGTGACTGAAATATCAAAGAGAAGGGACCCATTGATAACGCTAGATGCTGACTTGATTTAACTCCAAACTGAAACAATTTCCTTGACATTAGTCCAATTAATTAATACATTTCAAACCTAAACAGATATATGTAATATTTTGATATTTTCTAATTTACTTTTACGTATACATTTGATGCAATTACGTCATCTCATACTTTTATTTTGAAAAACCCAATGTCCGGAAGTGGCGCATGGCATTTGGCATGCGCATAAATGCACCAGTGTTTAGCCGACGGCATTAAATTGTAAACATTAGCAATCCGGGCAACTTCTTTCTGTCGCTGTGATGGAAGTATAAGGTAAACCCCGTCTTCAATCTGTGTCCTTTTTCCTCACATAGATGTCAACACATTCCATTTCGGAAGCGTTGATGTTAACTTATTTTACGATAGCATTAGTTTATGTCTGTACTCTCCAGCGGCCGCGGATGCCCTAAACATGTCGGCTAAGTAGGGGATGTCTTCTTATGTTGTTTCGTTTTGTTTTCATTGGTTGTATCGATTCACTTAACGTTAGGCACTCTACGTTTGTACTGGGTACTGAATTGCCTGTTGATTCCCCACCATAGTGCTAGCGATAGCACCTAGCTTCAGCATTATATCCTCAGCTCGTTAGCTAGCTACTGAAGCTCGCTGTTTTTTACTACGTTAACTCGGCGCGTGCATGCATTCCCTCTAGTAATATCATTAGTTTCTGTCACAAACTATCGATAAACATCACTGGACCCCAATTCTGATTAACGTTAGCTAGCTAGGTGGACTGTCTTGCATCCGGATCTGTCTATCTGCTGAAACGGCTAACAACAAACCACTAGCTTATCCCAATAACTCGTTAATAAAGCAGCTGAGAACCAGCCACTCTCGGGGAGCTGCCGTATATTAACGTGACATGAAGTGAGGGGGCTGGGGGGCATTTGATCACAGAGCTGACTGTAATAGCAAGTGCACATCTGAGCCGCTGTCTTGCTGATCACGTGCAACACTAATCGTTGTTTCCTTGCTGTCTCCCCCACTAACTAATCCCGATCTGTGATGAAGCTAATAACGTTAGTGTAATGTTTTCTGACAACTGTGCTCCACCTCACTTCGTTCAGGGACAGATGAGTCCCAAAGTCTCTGTTTCAGTATCGCGTCTACAATTATTACAATTATTTCAACATCAAATGAAGATGCCAAAGTTTATTGTAGGAAACGAGGACTCTAATTAAACCATCCACAGACTCACAATGCAGCTGTATAATGTATCCCATTCATTCTCTTAACCGCACTGAATACAACAATAGATGCGTTGTATTGGAATACTGTACTCAAAGCTGTTGTACACAATAAGAGAAACCCCAACACTCACATTTCACACCTGAGTATACATCGCAAACACATAAGTTACCACTGCAAGAGTTACAACTGTAAAATGTATTGCAGCTTAATTCAATTGCATGCGATAAATGGATCCTGTAGTTTTATATTGATTTTGTTTGTGTAGATTCAACTCTATGGTCGTTTTTTTGAGGCTGTAGAAGTGTTGTTGTACAGGACTGCATTACATTGTAAGAGGTTTTACAATACATCCAATTCACGCATGTGTTCGGATAACAAACGCAGACACGTCACCACATAGTTATAGTCTCCACATGAGCTGCGGAGACTGTAACTGTGTCTGCACACAACTGTACAGCATACACTTTAGGATGGCAGGGTTTCCTGCACAGCGGTGGTATTTGATTGTAATATATTGTACACTACAGGCATGTCTAATAAAAACTCAGTGTAAGCAAAACGGATCAATCTGATCTTGGTCTTGTTTAGAGAAATGGCTACGAGTCAAATTCACGAGGTGTGGCACAAACTATGATGATCCAAAATAAAGCAGTCAGCGTCTCCTCACAAAAGGATGCCGTATCTTTTTATCATCAGCTGTCCAATCACATCTTTTCAAATGGAAAGATAAAAGTAGGTACCAAACAAAATGTTCAAATGTGAAAGGGCTTTCTGGCAAATACTGCCACATTGACTTTGAATGTGTTGAACTCCTTCTGTGAGTGGTGGACAGACTGGCCCCAGGAAAGGTGTGATTTTGTTGTGCTGTCTTTGTAGGTCAACCCCAAGGTTTGGGACCAAACATTGCCCTTCAGTGCATGGACGCAAAGCCAATGCGCAGGTAAGTGTGCTGTGAAGGAAACTGTATAAGATAAGATAAGATAAGATAATCCTTTATTAGTCCCTCAGTGGGGAAATTACAGGATTACAGCAGCATCGCTCACAAGTAATAAATGAAGATAAAAAATCAAGAAGTATAAATAGACTAAACAGCAGTAAAAATGACAGTAAAGAAGAATACAAAATATACCAGTATGTACAGACGGAGTAAAAATGTGAAATGTAAGATAATACTTAAACGTATTGGATATTGCATTGTATTGTATACACTCCTTTGCAGATTGAGAAACGTATTGGTACTCTCTCTAGACTGTTCTACAAGAACTGTGTTTTAGTCAAAGCTTAGATTAAATGTGACCACCAAGACTCTTTGAGTCTGGACTCAGTTTGACTGCTTTTGTATCTATATATTGCTGCGTTTGTTTTTTCTGTCTCTCTTTTGTTCTATTATACTTGTGTGTGTGTGTGTGGGGGGGGGTTCTGGTCATTGATCGGATAGTGAATGTCGTTCTATTTTACTCAAGGAAAACTCATGTAAAAACTCACATAAGCAGACTAATCCCTGCCATACAATGGTAGATGGACTTGTGTAACGCATTTCTAGGCCTACGGCCATTTAAAGCGTTTTAGACTACATGTCATTCACCCGTTCACACACAGATGGCAGGGGCTACCGTCAGACTAACTAACATCCACACACCGTACATACAGGCTCCATCATTGAGCCACAGGCCCCCCCCCCCCATACAGCTCCGCCTTGATTAAAGACTACTAGTTATTGGGGTTCCTACCCAGAATCCCCCCCACCTCCCAACCCCCAGAGTACTGGATGGATGTGACCCAGGCAGCAACCTCAGATTGTGAAAAGAGAAGCTAAAGCTTCATGTCTTAAGCCTGCAATCTCTCTACTGACCATCAGGGGGCGAGTCCTCTGGTTGTATAGAAGTCTATGAGAAAATAACTCTTCTTCTTCAATACAACATGATGTTCATTTAGTGAGCCCTTTGCATTGCTAAACCTTTGGCTGCTGTCTGACATGTTAGTGGCCCAGTGGAGGGATGATGTTGATTTCTAAACCGTGGATATATTTTTTAATAAACATCCATTACAACAACTATACAGCTTTTCTTTAATACACTGTACCTACTATGCCCCGTTAGTGTCGGTTCAGCACCATCTGCAGAGCAGCCTTCCCACACTAAACTGCTCTATCAGCCTGCACTAGTCTCATGGTTTACCTCTAAGATACACAGAGCAGGTGCATCAGTTATAAAGCAGACTGAACGCGCAGTCGGACTGGTCAGTAATAGAGGAGTTTGTTCAAGTGTCTAGTTCAGAAGCTCCTGCATTGCTCTGTTTACAATGACGCAGCGGAAAAAAAAGGTGCCGAAATAGATTGGACTGACAGCGACTGAGGACTCCAATCATCGGATTTTAGGGGGCAGCCCTAATCTAGATGCACTGCAGGGTCTGTGTACCTGAAGATGAAAATGTCCTCAAATTTTGAAACCAGTATCTTTTTAATGGAACTTACATGTTGAGGTATGATCAAAAGGCATTCATCTCCAGTATTTAAGCATTTCTCTGCCACAAAGCTGGGCGACTCACAGAAGACGGGTTGAAATGAATGGTGACAATCGAAGCAGCCGAGGCAGAGATCACCGACATTTATTTAATCCGTCGTTTAAATTAAGCTTCAAAAAGGCGAAATGCTACCTTCCATCCATTTCATCATGCAAAGCCCGTCTTTCATGAGATCCTCTCTACCTCGTCTTTGCCGTCTTCCGTCTAAATACATACCTTCAGTATTTTAGTTAGACATTTTAATCCTCAAGCTCCTCTCTTGTTGCAAAAACAATAAAGGATTATTGTACCATATTTCCTAAGGCCTATTCTCTCAAGTCTGACATCATAGTAATAATATAATAATAGTAATGCTAATAATGGTGAGGATGATGATAAGAATCATAATACATTTAATTTACTTTTTAAAAATTATATAAAAAAACGGGCTTCAAAAGAGCAGGTATATTATTAATCCACACATTAAGAAAAGTAAAGTAACTGATTGTTAAACATAGAGATAGACAAATAAACTAATATTCAGTAAAATTTAAAAAAGAAAACGTAGCAATAGAGCTGAACAAGAGGAGTTGTTAAGATGTTGAATAAGAACCAACGGTATCTTTCCATCTAATCTTTGCCCCTCCGGTCCTTGTTTAGGGCCACCAGCGCACGCCAAGACGCCACTGGAATGGACATCACCAGCCGCTGTACTCTGGGGGACCCCAACAAGCTCCCAGAGGGGGTCCCCCAGCCCGCACGCATGCCCTACGTGTCAGACAAACACCCGCGGCAGACCCTGGAGGTGATCAACCTGCTGAGAAAACACCGGGAGCTCTGTGACGTGGTGCTGGTGGTGGGCGCCAAGAAGATTTATGCTCACCGCGTCATCCTGTCGGCCTGCAGCCCTTACTTCAGGTACAAGGAGGCCACTCGCAGCTGCTGAAGGCAAACACATCTGGACACGAATCCACGTCAAAGTGCAGGAGTGCTGGCTGTGACAGTGATACGTCTTGATGTGCTCTTCAGGGCGATGTTCACTGGGGAGCTGGCGGAGAGCAGGCAGACGGAAGTGGTCATCCGCGACATCGATGAGAGAGCCATGGAGCTGCTCATTGACTTTGCCTACACCTCACAGGTAACGACAGTTTCTATTTGCCTCGTGGTCAGTGGTGTGTTTATAGTAACACAAAATGCCATGGGCCACTGTTGGGAACACGTAATGGGGATGGGAATTGATTTGATTTTTTTTTTTTTTTATCAATATTGCTTCCTCTTATCGATCTGATTTTAATATCGGTTTTATTTTGCTTTGAAAACATCTTAAAATATTCTCGCCAAAAATGACATTTTACAAGATTATTTTTGAGCACATCACAATAGGGTCATAATTTCCCTTCGTCCAATACTCATTTTTACTGAGTAGACCTTTAAGGCATCATAATGTAAATCAATGCAATCTCTAAATACTCTACATGTAGCGTCCCCTCAGGTTTTTTAGTGCCATGCTTTTTGAGCATTCAAAATCAACTAACACATGAAACGTGGTGTTACATCATCGTGCACATGCAGCTGTCGATCAGCCTCAATAAGACGAATCGATAGTCACCGAGGTGTGCGATTCCAAGGAACCTGTCTCCGTCTCCATCTCCACCCCTAACGTGTAGCCATATTAACCAAAAGCTTGCACATGGCCACCAGAGCTAATAATCTGAGAAGGAGCTGCATGGTTCTGTAGCCAAGACGGGGGACACTCTGCAGACAGGTCTCCCTTGAGCGTCTGATTAAAAGAGCATGTGAAGAGTGTCTGATGTCCTGAACCTCCCAGGTGACGGTAGAGGAGGGAAACGTCCAGACGCTGCTCCCTGCCGCCTGCCTCCTCCAGCTGGCTGAGATCCAGGAGGCCTGCTGCGAGTTCCTCAAGAGGCAGCTGGATCCCTCCAACTGTCTGGGCATCAGGGCCTTCGCAGACACGCACTCCTGCCGCGAGCTGCTCCGCATCGCAGACAAGTTCACCCAGCACAATTTTCAGGAGGTAAGCCCGTGGATGAGAATCCCCGTCCCCTAGAATTCTCAAAGTCGTATGTTATAGTACAGTGGTTCTCAACTGGTCTGGCTGCGGGACCCACCATCACCCCTTAATGACAAGCCGGGATAGTGTGTGTGTGTGTGTGTGTGTGTGTGTGTGTGTGTGTGTGTGTGTGTGTGTGTGTGTGTGTGTGTGTGTGTGTGTGTGTGTGTGTGTGTTCAAGAAGTCTAGTAGTAGTAACGTCTCTGTGTAGTAAACAACTGTCAAATCAAGAAAGTACACATCAATTATATTTTAACAATTAATATTCTCATTTTTCAAATTTAACTGGATGGATAATAAATAATACATAGAAATACATGAATACATGTTCTTCTCATTTCAAGTAAAATAACGGCTGGATTAAAAAATAAATTACGTAACGAAATTCAATTTAGAAAGATAATTTTCACTGAATTGCCCTGCAGCTTTAAATTCAGTGTGAAGTGAAAAAGCCACAATGTTGTATTTTTCTCATCTACTAAAAAGAGAAATTAATGTGGGAAGAATTCACCTACATGAGTCTGTCCAGTAAACATCTAATGACTCTGGTCTCTCTGGATATTTCTCTCATTTGGAGATCATCCTATGATTTGACTTTCACAACTCTCACCTCAACAGTCCGGCTCTGCTCTCGGGTGTTTTTCCTTCACCGCTGAACAAGTGCCGTAAATGCTGGAATAATTCCGCTGCATAAAAAATGCCCTTCAAAATAAAATCACAACGTTTTTTTTAGTTTTTTTGTCAGGCAAAGGTCCGCGACCCACTAAAAACAGGTCCGCGACCCACCAGTTGAGAATCACTATTATAGTAGATGTTAGTGGTTGGTTTGTTTAGTGTTTCTCTCAGTTTTCCCGTCCTCATTCCAAACCTCAGGATGTGAGCACACAGAGTCGCACCAACAGCATTAGTGACTGTTTCACTGCATCATTTTGACATGAAGTTGTAAATGTGTGAAGAATTCCAGTCTATTGACTCATGAATAAGAAAACATCATGCGACGTGAGAGCTTTTGTGCTGACACAGCAGAGATGGAAGATGGGAGCCGTCGCTACAACTCATTCGGAACGTGTAGCTTCACAGCACATTGCTTTTCAAAATAAATGCATGCAGTCAAAGTGTAAGGTGGATTTAGCCTCCCGTCTTTGTGGCAGAGCCGTTGGCTGACTCTGTCCCCGTTTGTCTTAGGTGATGGAAAGCGAGGAGTTCATGCTGCTGCCCGCCAACCAGCTGATCGACATCATTTCCAGCGACGAGCTCAACGTGCGGAGCGAGGAGCAGGTCTTCAACGCGGTG
The DNA here is from genome assembly GCA_028022725.1 of Lycodopsis pacificus. Taxonomy (NCBI): domain Eukaryota; kingdom Metazoa; phylum Chordata; class Actinopteri; order Perciformes; family Zoarcidae; genus Lycodopsis; species Lycodopsis pacificus. The sequence continues at coordinate 4,838,539 of CM051700.1, forward strand.
ATGGCCTGGGTGAAGTACAGCATCCAGGAGCGCCGACCACAGCTACCGCAGGTTTGTGGCTGAGGAAGTATCTCACCACGGCAGTTGGCAGCTTTGTTGCCGGGATGGTTCCGGGTGTACATTCCAGTTCTAAACCCTCAGCTTCAGGCTTCTGTTGTGGCCGAGGAACCCTCTGAGACTGACGTGGGTTTTCCTGTGTTCTGTAGGTCCTGCAGCATGTCCGTCTGCCGCTGCTCAGCCCCAAGTTCCTGGTGGGCACCGTTGGGTCAGACCCTCTCATCAAGAGCGACGAGGAGTGCAGGTGAGGGCTGTTTGTTTGTGGGACATTTTGATGTTTTGAGTGGGGAAGATGCTGCTGATCTGGATCCAGGAATTTAGTGGATTCTCTTTTTACATTATTGAACAGTATGACAAATACTGAGAGGAGAACCTCCATTTGGTACGATGAGAATGATAGTGACGATATTTAACTTTGATTTGTGATTATATAAATCTATTTTTATTCCAGAGACCTGGTCGATGAGGCTAAGAATTACCTGCTGCTGCCGCAGGAGAGGCCACTGATGCAGGGCCCCAGAACCCGGCCGAGGAAACCCATCCGCTGTGGGGAGGTCCTCTTTGCAGGTCAGTACCTAATAGGCCCGGATCACACTGAGACACCTCGCTAGAATACCAGTCACCCTTTAAAACCCATTGTTTTCCGATGGTACGCTGTGTTTCCCTGGCATCAAGTAAGTAGGCGAAGTGACCGAATGACTCCTCTTCATCGTGTGATCATTTAACGTTGCGCACTCTCCTCTCATGTCTCCTCGTCACGTAGTCGGCGGTTGGTGCAGCGGCGACGCCATTTCCAGTGTGGAGCGCTACGACCCCCAGACCAACGAGTGGCGGATGGTGGCGTCGATGAGTAAGCGGCGATGCGGAGTCGGCGTAAGCGTTCTGGACGACTTGCTGTACGCTGTGGGGGGTCACGACGGCTCGTCATACCTCAACTCTGTTGAGCGGTGAGCGGCACGATCTCTCAGACTTGGGTCTAGAATTCTAAATATGAATATGTTATTACATGTCGTCTTTGTTCCATCTCTCCTGTCCAGATATGACCCGAAGACCAATCAGTGGAGCAGTGACGTGGCCCCCACCAGCACGTGTCGTACCAGCGTGGGAGTGGCTGTCCTCGGTGGCTATCTGTATGCTGTAGGGGGACAGGACGGGGTTTCCTGTCTCAACATCGTAGAAAGGTATGATAAATCGTCCATGTTTTTACCCGTATATTAGGTGCTAGTTCAGCATGTTATGCGTCACCCAGGCGGCAACCTCCGGTTCTACCGAATGAAGCCGATGATTCATGTCTGAAACTTAAATCCTCTCTAGTTTCCATCAGGGACATTAGAGACTCCTCTGGTTGTGTAGAAGTCTATGAGAGAATGACTCTACTTCTCTCTTGATTTATTCCCTCAGTAAACATGAGCCAGACTCGTCCTCTTTACTTTGGGCTTCACTGTTCATGTCTTAATGTTTTTTTTTATGCCACAGGCTGATTTGATATTATGTCCCTACCAGCTTCTCTTTTCATAGGTTTTCCTCACCACAGCCCTCTCTTGGCTAGTGGTTGCATTGGACTTCATTTTGTCAGAAAAGGTTGGAAATGTGCCATCACAAAGTATTTTATCCTTTTTAATTTAAATGTTTTCATGATAATAAGATGGGTTGATTTAAAGGTGGAGTCTCTGATTCCAGTCTCCCTCGCGGTCCGCTAGCTGTCCGTTCTGTGGGTCAGACAGAGCCACTAGGGCTGTATCCAATGCCGCTTTTCAAGTTTTCAATAAACGCATGATTTGCCACTAAAAACACTGCGGCCATTGTGTCAATATGTCTGTCTGAACTCAGACTTCCTTCTGGTCCGCGTGCACATAAAGCGGGTGCCCCCTTGTGTGTAATCAAACGCTGCAGAAGACTTCGTGATTCTCTTTGGCGTCGCTGCCTCGGAGCCCATTTTAGATTTGACACTCTGAACGGTGGATTCCCGGATCCTGCTGCTTCGTCGGGGATGAGATTCTGCAGCATGCGCTCCTTCTGCTCCAGTGGTGCAGCTACACCGACGCACTCCAAGGCCTCCAGTCCCTCAAAATGACAGGCAGCCTGCAGATTGTCCTGTCGTTGTTTTAAGAACTTCAGTCAAAGACGGAAAGTATTCGGTCAGAGTGACCTCTGTTCTTGGCCACGCCCACATTGACGTGCTAATATTCACACAGAAGTTTTGAACATGGCGTCCTTCTTGCGCTGTAGGTATGATCCCAAGGAGAACAAATGGACTCGCGTGGCCTCCATGAGCACCAGGCGGCTGGGTGTAGCTGTCGCTGTGCTGGGGGGCTTCCTGTACGCTGTCGGAGGGTCCGATGGGACGTCGCCATTAAATACAGGTGTGGTACTGAGTCACGTGATGAGTACAATCTTAAAGTAACCCAGAGCGTTGATAGTATTTCTCCCTCTCTATCTCTTTCTCTTCAGTGGAGCGCTACAACCCTCAAGAGAACCGCTGGCACACGGTGTCCCCGATGGGAACCAGGAGGAAGCACCTGGGCTGCGCCGTCTACCAGGACATGATTTACTCCGTTGGAGGGAGAGACGACACCACGGAGCTGAGCAGCGCCGAGCGGTACAACCCCAGGACCAACCAGTGGTCCCCCGTGGTGGCCATGACGTCCAGACGGAGCGGGGTGAAACATTGTTTTAGTTACTGCTTCACGGTCATACGTCAATAACTGCATTTAATCTGTGTCGGTTAAGTTACTATAGCTGATGTTAGAGATACAGACAGTGGTTTTATGTGTGTATGAGGCTGACGTGTAACTGTGTGTAGGTGGGCTTGGCTGTGGTGAATGGTCAGCTGATGGCAGTGGGAGGCTTCGATGGGACGACGTATCTCAAAACGATAGAAGTCTACGACCCTGATGCCAACACATGGAGGTGAGAGGGGCTACAAAACAAAACCTTGAATATTATCGATATTCGTTACCTCGGGGAAACATTGAAAGAATACAACTTTTATTTGGATTCAAATAAAATGTATCGAGGCTATAAAACGCCTTTTCTTTTCTTGGCTAGTAGCAGTAAACAGCAGAATGACTTTAATAAAGTAATATAACTTAACATCTTCTTTAATGAGCTACCGCCATTGTGCTGTCCTCTCCTGGCTTTCCTGGTTTGACCCTGTGAGGTTGCCGTAGTCAGTCAGTGTGGAGTGCTGAAGCAGCAGGTTAAGCTAGCAATGTGAAGTAAAGCAGCGACTAGTTCATGTCCTCAGAGCAATGGAAACATATGACTAAAATAGTTTGTTAACGTAATATTATCACAATGCTAATTGCCATTAGCACATCACTGGTAAGTCTAATTACGTGTTAGCATTGCGCTAACTAACACTAGTTATTTGCCACATGGTTGTAGGCAGGGCATCGACCTTATTGTACAACAACACAGACGCTCTGTCGTCCAAACGAAACGGCAAACTTAATTTTTCTTTCAACTTTGACAAAGGCAGCACAGACCAGGTCCTCTCCCTCTGTTCTTAACTTTCACAATAAAAGCCCTGGACAAATACACTGTTCACCAGATGGAACTCAAATTCAATCCGAGCATTTTAATAGAATATCTTGCAGCAGTTTAGCTCAGACAGACTCTGCTCTGGATCTATAGGATCCTTTCCTGCTGGGGTTAAGTTAGAAGTAAATGCTTAGTCACAGCACACAAGACAACTCTTTAATTGATCAGATCGTGTGATTTTACACACACTTGAGAAGAGGTGATTAGATCTGCCCAAGGACATCCTGTAAGAAACAATAAAATATGCGGCCAAAAAGTCCAAAGAAGGTAACCAGCAGATAATATATTGACTTTCTTTAATCTGTCTTGTCCTGCTCAGCTGCTGTGTTCACATCCATGAACGCACACTTACAGTGTATATTGTGTAGTTTCTCTTTCCTCATCATGTCCCTCTCCTCTCACCAGGTTGTATGGAGGAATGAACTACCGCCGGCTCGGTGGGGGGGTGGGCGTCATCAAAATGACTCACTGTGAATCTCACATATGGTAACACAACCCCCCGCCCCCCCCCCCCCCCCCACACACACACACACACACACACACACACACACATTCACACACTTCTCCTCATGTTGCAATGCATGCCTCTCTTCACTGACACCTGTGCCTCCGAAAGAGACGCTGTAGTTGAAGCGAGGATGAGAGAGACATGGGGGAAGGGAGGGAGACGAGACGGAGAGAGGAACAAACTTTGAACTCTAGCTCATCCCCAAAACCCCCCCCCCCCCCAACACTCCGAGGTCACCCACTTTGGGATACCCTTGTTGTCGTCATCGGTTAGACCACGGTCAGCATGAAGTGCTCCGCGAGCCGAGGTCTACAGCTTCCAGTTTGGAGAGGACGGGCCTTTTCTCTTCTCACCCTCCGAGCATCTCGGTCTGGACCGTTGGACTCGCCGTCTGTTACGGCGCTCAACCTGCTGCTGGAGATTAGTTTACATTTCAGAAGTTGAAGACGTTCAAGCATTGGCTCACTGCAAATCAACCACCCGGGGAAGAAATATCATTCTTTAGTTTTAACTTTAAAATGTTCCTGAGAAGCCAGCGTCCGTTCATCGTGTGAGGTCGATTACTTCCTGGAGACACAACATTGCATTACTGACTGTCGGAGGTAAATCCACCCTCGTGTCCTGTTTTCTGCGTTGGGCTGTGAAGCATGCATCCTACTCTCTCGCTGCTGCTGTGGTACCTGTTACATTAAGGTGTTTACAGGCTCAGATGCGTCTTGAAGGATCATCTCAACCCGTTGTCGCTCTTCTCCTGATTGGCTTCGGTGAACAGTTTGATTGACAGGATGGCCTGGCGAGTAATCTTTTTTGTGATAGCCTCCTCTGTTCTAAACGGCTCGTCAGACGATTCTGTTTCAACAACCCCGTCTCCTACAAAATGACGTTGCTATGCAACTAAATTCTCTGAAAACTGTACAAAACAGTCTTCGTTAGGTTTAGTGAAAAACATCAAACCAAACTACAGTTTAACACGATTCTGAAGATTGAAACAAAACACAAGGTTTAGTCAGACTTCTGCGTTATTGGGAAACTATTTGATGACAAAAGCCGACGTAATCCGCCACCAGTTACGTTTCCCCTAAAACGTAACTGGCAGCACGGTTTCATTGTATTGGAACATCGTTTTGAGGAGAAGAGGCTGTGTGTAAACAAGCCATCCATAGGATTTTATCAGACGAACCCTTCTAAAGCAAAGTGCCATCATTTCTCTTCCTAATGAGCCAACGTGTTTATTAGAGAATGCATGAGGTGGAACACAAACGCACTGCTTTGAAATACTAGATTAATTTTCCTGTTTCCATAACAAGTGAGTTTAGAGCTCAGGTCATAACATCACTAAGCACTGTTGGTGCTGAACACGGGAGCCAGTGATCTCATGTGGACTCACAGGATTCCAGATAAAAGTGTTCGGGTCCAACATGATGCACCGAATCCGTTCAGTGTCGAATTAACAAACGTTGTTGAGACGGAGCTAAAGCTATTTTTATTCCAGCTGTCCGTTTAGGGTGCCGATATATTTACTGAGGCCCAAGCTCAGTTCAGAGATGTTACTTTAAAACCGCTGGACTCATTTACTATTACCACTATACGACCGCATTCTCTCGCAAAAGGAAGTTTCACAATTTGGCACTTGAAGAGATTTATTTTTTTTTAATTTTTTTTTTTAACACTAAGTTCGATAATATCCCTGTTAACACCGTCAGGGAGCTGTTTCCTCATTTTAAAGAATCAAACCCAGTTCCGGCATTTGGATGTCTGTCACATGATTAACACTTATAGCATCAGAGTCTGACCTCTTTCCTACAAGACCAATGCAGTAGTATATTTACCCCAGTTTGTTGTTAAGAGAATGTACCACATGGATTTCATTCTTAACTGGATATGCATTAATAAAGTTCAGCTCGTGAGACTTTTCTTCTGCTTTCTCACGTTTCTGTTTTTGTTGTGCGTCGTCATATGCAGTACAGTGTAACGGCACTCCCTGCTGGAGGGCAGCTGTAGTGCAGCCAGGTCCAGGTCCCTCACAGGTCCCTGGTGGTAGAACTGATCTCAGCTCGATGTTAAACGCACAGGGAATTGGTTTGCTGTGAATCTCAGAATTGATTGGAAATGTATTTTACTTTCGTAAGTGTATTTAATATGGGTGTTCTACTTCATCGTGGGGAGAAAGAACATCATCATCATCATAGGAATCTGACATGTCAGGCCTCAGGCTGAGGATGACTTACTTTGTGCCACACAGCTCATCACACTTTGAATGGTTTGTGGAACGAATGCTGCTGTTATGCATTATTATAACCTGGTGTTAACCCTTTAACAATAAGGCGACTCCAGATTGAGCTGGGTTCAGTTGTCTATGCTAGCGGGAGACTTTAAGCCCCGGTCTCATCATATATGCACATCGTGTTGAATCTGACCGTTTCATGCCCTTTTTTTTTTTTTTTTTTTTTTCTTTTTCTTTGGATAAACACATCTTCCATATTGGTTGTGTATGCCTGCTTCTTGTAAACCATGAACATGTTGCTGTTCATCACTGCCACAGAAGTACAAGGAAACCCCACTCAGGTTCAGACTCCGAACACGTTACTGTTTCATATTTATTAATCGTATCCTAATCTCCTCAAAATGTCCCTTTCTTTTAAATATATTTCGCTCTAGTCTTCGTTTAAAGACATTTGTGGTACCATATAGATATGTTGAGGTGTCCAGTAACGCTGCTTCATGTCCTAAACTTGAGTGGAGTTTCCTTCCTAATCGTGTAAGCTACTAACGATGCATTGTGATTGTGATGAGCAGAAGTCAGTCGCCGATGTACAAATGTGTAGTTTTGAGTCTCCTCCGTGTGACCCGACATGTGGCTCACACACGGTTGTGATCTCTGGTGTTGGTCTTCATGCATCGTCACTGCAGCAGCTCCGGACTCACCGTGTTCACTACGACAAGGATTCAACTGTTCCCGGGAAAAACTAAACAAAAACGTGTGTGACTCATTTTATTCTCCGTGTTTTTGTAGTTTGTGCAGAAAAATAAAATTTAGAGTGACAACAAGAGGGATTTTTTTCTCAGACGCACTTCTTTCTCTGTGGTCCAACACTCCAAACGGCCCATGAAGAGCAGTACTCATGTCGGTTTCTATCTGTAGCAGGAAGACTTGAAGCTGCTCAGCCTGTAGTGATGATTTCAGAGACAAAGAGCTGCTTTACAGACGGTGAACAACGACTAATGGATAGGAGTAGAAGGCTCTCTGAATGGTAAAGTGAGTTTGTTGCTTTGAGAACTCCGCATTGACCTGTCGGCCACATTAAGCCGGTTTTCCTTTTTTCTGTCCTTTGATGCTCGTCATGTAGCAATGTCCTGAGTCTCACTATGGCGGGAAGAAACTGCTTAAGCCAACTTAGAGGCTTCCTAGGGCCCTGCGGCCCCCGAACATTGACTAATCGTGGTACATGGCAACCTTGCATATCTACAATGAATTGGTGTTGCTCACTAACGGTATTCTATTGGGCGAGAGCCCTGTTTTATCCAAACCTGGCAACCAATGATGTCCATACTTCACAGCAGCCTGTTGCTAGCCTTTAGCTTTAGCCTTGAATGATTTTTGAGTGTTGCCATGAATATAATTTAAAATGTAAGCCTTGTGAAGATTGACAAAGAACGAAAATGTGTGAATGCCATTGTCTTTGAAACATAATGGACTAAAACCAACCGTGTGTGACGTTCAGTGCTGAGTGACTCAAAGGCACAGCGTATAAAGAGTAGAGGGCAGGCGGCAACCTCCGGTTCTGATGAGTGAAGCAGACGGGGAAGTGTCTTGACCTGACTGACCTACTGTCCACCAGGGGGCGACTCCTCTGGTTGTATAGAAGTCTATGAGAAAATGACTCTACTACTCTCTTGATTTATTCCCTCAGTAAACATGAGTTTATGGTCTCAATCTCTAGTTTCAAGTCTTCAATACAGCATGATGTTCATTTAGTAAATTATGGTCCATTTACAGTCAAACAGACCATGAAGAAGGGTATGCTTTAGGGGCGGGGCTACATTGTGATTGACAGGTCGCTGCCGCTACCAGAGACGTGTATAGCGTTGCTGCGTCACTCCATATTCCAAATATAGTAATTTATGTTTATTGGCTGCAAAAAAACCAACATGGCGATGGCTGCAATCCAGTCTTCACAAACCAATGGGTGACGTCACCGTGACTACGTCCACTTCTTACAGTCTATGGTCCAGGTGAATAAAGGTCCAATCATTTTGTATTTTTTCCAGAAGAGATGGAAGGGTATTAAAACATATAAGTCTGTAGTATTCATGATATGAAGTTTCTTCATCATGATTGTAGTTTGATTCGATTTTACAAACCTCACACGGTAAAGGACTCATTTTACGACGGGGGAAAATTCCCAGTGAATCAAAAGTCACAGCTGCAGACAGACAGCAGATGGTTGAGAGGTGAACAGTTCACACACTACACTGCATGGACTGTGTCTGTAAAAACCCTTTTACTGTTTCAATAAAGCGTCTGCTGCACTGGCTCTGTTGCCTTTTGAAGCAGTGACGGGTGCACTGTTGTTCATTCTCCGTCTTTACAGCGGCTGCCTCCAGAGTTCTTCTTTGGCATTGTTCTCTAATGTAGACACATCCTTAGTGAGCTCCTCTATTTATTCACAGCTCTTTTCTCCTCACTATGCTCGTTCATTCTTCATCTCCAGGCTTTTGTACTTCAGGTCATTTTCCCATAATGCAGCTTTTTTTTTTCTTTTCCAGCAGTGATTTTTCATAAATTCCCCATGAGCCTTTTGTTGTCCTCTTCCACCTCATGGAGCTGCTCACTGCGTATTTCTTCTGGCTCTTGGCGGTTTTGGATAAAGAGGACAGCAAACAGCTGTTTTGAGCGTTTGCTCTCATAAAGATCGGAACGTGAAGCCTGGTTCAAATGACATTAATATTGCTGTAACACAGCTATGCGCTGGTTATTCGACACCACGATAGATACGACATAGAAAACAACCCTATATCGATGTGGCAAACAAAGACATCTTTACTCATGTAAGAACACTACACAGCACAAGGTATCTTTTTTTATTTACTTTTAGGAAATGTTTCACAATCCATCCCTCACTAGGCACGCTGCCAACAACCAAAAGCATGGGCATTAGGTGGGAGGCCTGGATGTGTTTTTAGCCTGTGTAGGTAGACGGGTCTTGATAGGATGCTTTTCTCCCCTAAACATGAGTTTCCTCCTGGTGATTCTTCACTTCAGTTTCACGTCAGATAACAAAATACTTTGCAGGGTCAGAGATTGTTTTCCTATCGCTGGCCTCCAAACGCAATCTAACATTTTCTGGAAGAGGACAAAAAAAGGCCTCCCAAAAGAAATCATTCCATATTTACTCTAATGAAAGCGTTTCATTTTGCAGTGTAACACCGCTAGGACAGCTGAGCGGAAGAACATTTGGTTCATTTCAGAACCAAATGAAATTTCCTAGCAGCCTGCTGGATAAACCTTTCGACAATTAAGCATGAAAATGCTGCCCGTAAGAATAACAAGGAGGCCCATTCGCTGCCATCAAACCCAGCACGTCCATTCAGCTTAGACACAGTCGAAACAGTCACTGCAGCTGGTCAAATGCTTCACAGCAGTATTTATTTCATCCACATCACCAAACCCTCCATGAAAGACCTAATAATGAGATATAACGACTCAGTGAAGCATTTAAACTTAAGGGTCAGTGAGGTTCTCTAACCTGTCGGGTTACAGCTCATATGTGGTTGAACAAGCATTTCTCAAATGGTCTGAAGTTTGACGTCTCAGCTTAGCCGGCTGCCTTCATGACCTGGCCCCCAATAACGAGCACAAAATGGCTGGTTGGATGAAAGTAATTACTGTAGTTGTCAAATTGCATTTGTCTCAGTGTAAAACGTTAAGTTATCCCATCAAACTTTGGATAAAATAGTAAAGTGCCTTTTGTTTGAGTAATTGGTCTGGTACTGACGCACTGGGCTTAACCCATCCGAGTCATCGTTAGACGCTTGGAGCAACTGACGTAGTGTAGAGAGAGAAAATCTGATAGGTAGGTTGGATTGGTCAAACAAACCCAGGACATTCACCCCGGAGACCACCGTTACCCGAGATTCATTACGTCACTTAACTGACGCAGTTTCTGCAACAAACGTATTTGAACCCAAACCACAATCGTTTTCCTTTCCTAACCACATGCTTTTGTGGGCTAAACTCAACCAAGTTGTTTTGTTGTTCAAGCAAACCTAAACTAAGTAAAGAGACGCTGGAAGTTTATTTTGAAAAGAGACTGTATACCTGTAACGTGTGGAAACTTATGGAAGCCCATTCCCGCCACTGTGAGGAAAAAATAAAGATCCCGTTATCTCAAAATTTCGACTTGCTAGCACAACAGCTTGTGACTGAAAGTGGCTTTCAGTGTCACTTTCACAGTAGTGTAAGAAGCGGCTAGAAGGCTGTATAGACACGGGGCAACAAAAACATCAGCCCATAGCGTAAATCTAATTTCCACAGGCCTGCATTTCAGATGGCATTTACAATAACATAGTCACATAATAGCCACAAGCTGTTGTGCTAGTAAGTCGAAATTTCGAGATAACAAGATCTTCATTTTTTCCTCACAGTGGTGGAAATGGGCTTCCATAGGAACTGACACGGCGTCCCTGATATGTTCAAAACGGCCATTGGAGGGGAACAGAGAGCGTCATAGTTTGAAGCTCAAGGGCCGCTGACCAAGCCTCGATGTGTGACTTGAGTTGTCAGTGAGGATGTGTTGCATCATCACCGGCAGTCACTTACTAAACAACACTACGTAAAAGGAGGTTGAGCTGTTTATTTTTCGAGAAACTTTAGTTTTTTTTATTGCAGGCCATGCTTGGGAGGAGTGGAAGCAGTGAATAGTGAGCTCTGCTCTGCTGTTCCTTAAAGCACCTAAGGGTGGACAGACACCAGACACACTACACACATCTCTGCTTCTGTTTCAGTATCTCTCTCTCTCTCTCTCTCTCTCTCTCTCTCTCTCTCTCTCTCTCTCTCTCTCTCTCTCTCTCTCTCTCTCTCCCCCTCCTCTTTTTACTGCCTCATAAATGACTGCAGGCTATTCCTTACTGAACAATGTCTTGCTCGTTGCATCTGTCCCAGAAGAAGCACCCTTTACTCTCAAATATACACTAAACCATGAAAACTTTGCTCTGGGCGAGAAAAAACAATTGAAATGCATTTTTATTGGTTTGTGGCTCAGCTGGAGCTGACCTCTGCTCCAGTACGTATACATGTGCACATCACTGTGGTTTTTACAGCATAACAATCTTTTTATATATTTATATATGTTCATAGTTACTTTTTTAACACCCACCTTTATTTTTTTTTGCCAGCGCTCCTGCTTTCCATTGTTAGTCAGCGAAGAGTTATTTCTTTTGAATGTGACTCACTTCAATGTATGTCGGCATCATCATAGTCTTGTGTGCGGTTACTTTTGAGAACATACGCATAGTGTGTCAGGCCAAATGTGATTTGGCGACATTGTAAAGGTACAGACAAGTTTTAGTCAAAATCAGTTTTTCCCCCCATAGAAATAAAGTACGGAATAACAGAAGTCCGTTCTACTCCTACTCTGTTTCTATGGTTTTCACTGTGCCTTTTTATTGTTTTTTATCGGGCACCAAGTTGCAGCAGAACCAGATCCTGCGGTTTGGTCTCAGCTTGTCCTCGTCAACAGCATCATCAAGTGATGATTGTTGGGATGAGATGGTGATTTTGGAGTGGGCTCTCTTCAGGGCTTAGAGACAGTCGGCTGCTCATTGCTCTGGGTCAACAATGGCAAGAAAAAAGGAACTCCCTGTTATACGTTGGGTTGGAAATCGTACACAGAACAGCTGAAAAGGCAGGGAATATGGGCAATGAGGCTTTATGCAAGACTACATTCATTTTGAGCTCTGAATTCATTTGAGAAACACAGAAAAGAAACACAGAAAATAACATCCTCAAGTCGATGAACACACTGACAGGAACACGGTGACTCATCCCTTCAGATGTACACTCAAAGGTGTATTGGACTGAAAGCTACAATATGCAACACTTCACCTTGAGGCACTCGGCCAACACTGTCATCTTGATGAACTGTCTACCTTGAAATGGTATCTAGTCTGAGGTAACTGGCAGAAATAAAGCAAGCACAGATGCTAAAGAGGCCAACAGCAAAGGTGAGCATTCTGTTGTAAAAGCAAAATGAGTCATAATAAAAAAAGATAAGCCTTTCTCGTGTGAGCTGGGCTGCTGAACGCCTCATATGAAGGGAGTCACACAACGTCACATACAACAACGTCAGTTATAAGGCTAAGATAGTCAACGTGAAACATGATCGCACGGTCTTGTTGAGTGTTAATGTTGGAACACACAGCTGATGACACAACATTCTGCACATCCAAAAACCATCACCTTTGCAGATGACTTCAGTCCTTCCACAATGAATATTTGGATCGACCTCCTTGCTACGTCGTCCCTGTTCTTGATGACCACAACATTTTGACTGAATGCGAGCACTTTGCTGAATAGCAGACGACACGGCTCTATGGGAATCAGGAGTGTGATTTCTTGTTCACAAGGAAACCTACTTTGGAGCAGAGCTACTCAAGAACCTGAAGGAAAGTAAACTAAACACGCCTTAGCTTTGGGTCAGGTTTAATCTTCAACTGGCATGGAATTGTTTTGCCTGTGCTGTGCATACAGAAGCTTCTCAGAACAAAGTTGAATCAAGTCTTTAAAGAAAAAAGGGAATTGACTGCATTCTCCTCCGCTTATTTTCCATTATCACAGAAGATGTGGGAGCCCATTCGCTATTAGTGATGCAATCATAGAACCTGGCCCTGGTAAACAAATGAAAAGGACCCTAAATTACTGAGACAACACACACACACACACACATCAGAGATCTTTAATCAGCTGTCTCTCAGGCGGAGGACAAATGACTGCAGTAGTCAGAGGTATTTGTCGACTCCAGCTCCGATCGGCAGTGATGGAAACGCCCGGATGGACAAAGCTTTGTGTCCCCTGTTCCGGCACGGTGCTATAACTTCTGGGACTCTTTGTCATGTCATTTGCAAATTCTGTCTGTCTCCGTCCAAGCAGCGCTCCAACATCGGCCCAAAAAAAGGAGGAACTAGCATATCATTGTCAATGGCCTCCCTGTTGCTTTCTACTGTTTACTAAACCTGTTTTACGTGACACACCAGAAGAAAGTCAGTAAGGCCACCATGACACCCCAGAGTCTAGAGCCAAATAGCTGTTTTTTTCTGCAATGAAATGTGCATATCATGCACACATTTAGAGGTTTAACTCTGTATTCTGCCCAGTCTCAGGAGACTTTAAAACGGATTGACAGACCTAAAGGTTTAACGTCATCTACTGGGAAGAGTTTAATCGTCCATTTTTGAGCTGGTTTTCCAGCCAAAATTGCACATACACACTAATTTGGGCAGAAAAATGGTAAGAGATTCTGTGTGTGGATGAACTTTAAAGGGTATTACACTATTACACAAAATGATGAAACTTTTAACACTGGCAATTTACCAACAGTAATCATTGGAAACTAGTTTACATCCATGTCTGTCCAAAATGTCATCATGACCATAGTGACCTTTGACCACCAAATTGTAACCGATTCATCCGTGAGTCCAGGTGGACGTTTGAGCCAAATTTGAAGGAATTCCCTCGTGGTGCTTTTGAGATATCGCGTTTCAAAAGTGGACTGAACGGACGGACAGCCTGAAAACATCACCTGAGCGTGAAGACAAATATGAATCTGTTTTTGATGAGCTTTTATTCTTTCTATCAGGATAAGTCGTGTAAATAAGCGGGTCAGCTGCTGTCTGCATTCCACTTTAATGTCTGGAAAAGGAAATTACGCGATGAACATTCCACATCTTTTCACAGAAATCCATCCGCCGCAGGACTTAGAAGCACACGTCGTACCGCGTCATGCAGCGGGAAGCTGTGTGCTTTATGGTTATGAACCTGCTGATGTGTTTCTCACTCCCTCGTCTTGCTGAGAGGACGTCTCGCGTCACATAGCTCAGCAACTCTCCGACGTATTCCCTTTACTAGTTTCCATAGTTACAGTCCTGAGGTTCTGATCTTCAAGCTGAAAATATGTTTTTCTCAAGTATTGTTTTAAAGATGTGTTGATCATCCATTTATCATTTATGTGGGATTTTTACATACAGTAGACAACTGATGGAACAAAAGTAATGTATGTCCTCATTTATAAGACCTTTTTTGCTGCACATTTCTAGTTTGCGTATTGAAAAACAAAATTGCGATTACACTTGGAAAAACAAATTGGTGTATTGATAAAAAAGATGCAATAAAAACAGACTGTGAATAAATCAATCGTGTCGTACTTGAAGAATGAGACTTTAATGCTCCACTGGAGATGAAAACATCAGATCTCTGTGCGGCAATGAGGAGACAATAACCTTACTCAGATTAAAATGTGAAACAAACATAAATCCCATATTTGGTTTTCATATGTTTGAGGTTTGAATGGCCCTCCTCTTCTGCAGTAGTTTACCGTAATGAACCCAGCTGGATTATTAGCACTGTTTATTTCACTGCACCCAGCTCCTGATATTCACACAACACTAGTCAATGAAAATGTATTCTTTACATTTCCTTTTGCTGATTTTTCTGGAAATTCGGTTGGAATTACATCTTTGGTCTCAACCGAGTCTGGTTGGATATCTTGTTTCTGTCCTGACCGTCCTCACCTGCTGTTATTTAAGCAGACTAGACTTCTTCCCTCTTGTCCTCCTGTCCTCCTCCTATTAGCTCCTTTAGTATACAGTGTGCCACAAGGGCCAATTCTAGGTCCAATACTGGTCTCTGTATGCTGCCCCTTGGCTACATAACTCACCACTTTCATATTTCTTATATGTCAGAGGAGGACATTTTCTTTAACATAACTTAGACAAAACAAACAATCATGTTTTATTGGTCGAGATATTACCAACTTAAAGTGGCTCGCTTGACCAAAATTGGAAATCTGTTAAAAACGTTTTACAGGTTTAAAATGACTTGTAATGCTTATTTTCCACTGAGGATCTCTGCCAACAAAGCATCCTCATCTCACACATTTAGTTTATGCACAAAGATATCATATACTTTCATAATTAGCTTTGTGCAAGACTGTTTTGTTGCTAATATGGCCTTTTTTTCAGAGTTGTAAACAAGATGTTAGAAAAAGATCGACAGTATCAAATGCTTCAATTTGTATTTCTTGAAGGAACATGGACCTTCCTCTCCTCTCCTTGAATCATAGATATCTGCTCAGCAGACACAGGATCACAGTTGAGTTTTGGATTCCTGTGTTTAATAGTTTTGCATCCATTTCTTTGAACAAGTGCTCCCACATTCCTGTCAGTGAAGGAGAAATGAGCAGACCTGACGTGTGAACACAGACAGTATGTGTGGAGGAGTGACGCCTCAATGTGTAATCAGCTCTCTGTCTCTTTAAGCTGCTCTAAGGCTGACAGACGGGACAATAAATGGCATGTTTATGGAACAGAATATGCTGTGAAAGTGCACTTATGTTCACCACAATCATGACCAGAGCAGAGAGAGCAGCTTGACTTCCTTACTGCCAACACTCACATCATTTGCTCCTCTACCTACAGTATGTTAGCCATTAACAGGACTCCGCCTGCAGCTCTGGCACATGTCAATTTAAACGTTCGTCCAATGATCGCTGCAATAAGAAATGTTTGCAAATTCAATACGTGCCAAAATAATAGGCAGTTTGGCTCGAAACAACCAGGCAATAAACCACCATACAGAGGTTAAAGGCACAGCATTTACAAAGCAGGGGGCACTTTTTAATTAACATGTATGTTATTGTAACCATGACCCCCGAATCTTAACAAAGTTATACATATTTTGTTGTGCAATTTTGAGCACTTGAGTCCTCCGGCCAAAGGACAACGACTCAAAATGACCAGAATGATCTGTGATCGACAAGCTGAGATGTTGAAACCATAGAGGGGGCACATTGAAGAGGGGAGGAACGGGATCAAGTAAGTAAGTACACACACACACACACACACACTGCTTTATATGCTCTTAAAAACACTGGAATTGAACACAAGTCAAATATCAGAAAGTCTTCTTTTTGATAAAGATGCAACAATATGATCTGTCATCAGGTATGCGGTCCGCCCACCGCTTGTGACATCAAACATCTTGTCAATAGTTGCTTCTTGTTAATAGAACCTGCTTTTCCATCACAGCCCTAAAGCCTTTGAAGGTATGTGGGGATTATATGACATTTACAGTCACGCTGAATCAGCTGCTCCAGCTTGTGTTTACCAAAGATTGCAGACATTGTCAGCCAAACAAGCGGAAATGCACGTCTATTTTTAAGATCATTGTCATTGAAAATTCTTCTGATGTGTGTGTGGCAGTTGCCTCTTTGTCTGCTTGTCGTCTTTGTGAAACGTGCAACAAGCGTGTTTAATTCCCCCGGTCCTCTCAATCCATCCTTTCCTTTGTTGCATGTGTCAAATTCGATAGAAAAATACAAGATGATGAGTAAATGTTTCAGTCGCACTTCTTGTCTTTCCTGGTCTAACACACTCTGTGAAGCTGCTGACTCTGGCCCTGCCACGAGGGATCTTCTTCGCAAACGTGGATTTGGGGAACCATGTTTTTGTGGCATCTGGTCCGCACAGTGCATGCGTTGTAGATCTGAGATGGTGTGTAATGAAATGGTAAACAGATCCTTCTTCACACCACTGGTTCTTGAGATGAGTGTATGGTAATATGCAGACACGGCTCATTTGGTTGTCAGGATCGCATTAAACTTGATTCAGTTTGTAGTGCTGCTGGTGCATGTTGGGATCATGTCATCATCATTTGTGCATTTAGTTACCTCTGCCAGGAGATTATGTATTCGGTCGTGTGCATGCGAGATTATGTCTGCCTGTCCACGACTCATCTCGCACACTGCTCTACCCATCAGCCTAATATTTTCTGTGCTCATTTATGAATGTATGCTCAAGGACCTGATTCATGATTCACATTTTTTGAGAACACATATTCTATTGACAACATTAAATTGACTATTTTATACCGACATTGACTCCTAATTGACCGGTAATTGCTGGTTTGCTTTTCTAATTTTGTTGTGTATTAGCTTTATTTTAGGAATAAAGTTCTGTCCATCCATATTTAATGTATAGTTGTTGTCTCCTGTCAAAGTCGGTGTAGCATGGGGGATGCCACTACTCAGGGCTGCTAAGCATCTCCTCACTACTCAGAATGATACGACACAAGTACATTTATCTTCTTTCACAGTTCACTTTGATGCATCCTCTTCCTGAATATTACAATAATAAACGGCAATGATGGCAGCTTAATGTGTTCATAGCAAAGTAAGTTTTGAAGCCATCGTCTAGCTTTGAAAAATGTTTTTATAGTCAGTGACTATGACTCTGAACTGAACTGAGGAAGACTTGTATACCTTTGAACGAAGTCAGGCTAGCTGTCTCCCCCTTCTTCCAGTCTTCATGCTAAGCTAACTGCCTGCTGGTTGTAACTTTATATTTACCGTCTGTACAGAGACACGAGTGGAGTATCAAATCAAACTTGATTATGTATTTATTATTTAAAAATAATAATTTCCTCCTTGTTTCTCCTTTTCACAGGAAATAGTTTGCTTGTTTGTGGTCTGGGACCAGCAACACCTGCAGCTATACTAGTGATTGTTGTCATTGTTAATTCATCGGTTTGATTATACCGATTCGGTTTGTTGTTTTCTTTAAATTGCTTGCACAGCACAGAAAAGCTCTGATTACACATAGAGGGAGAGCAACTTCCTTCTCTGCTCAGGTATCTAGGTATAATATCTTCACACAGACAATAGCTGTTTGCTGCTACATTACTGCTCTGAATATCGTATGGAGCACCTTCACAGGAAGGTGATACAAAACTAGAAAATGCATTTCCTGCTGAAAATGCGTTGGAATGCTGAAAACTGAAATGAATCGCAAAAACATTGCTGAAAATAGATATCCAATTCAAAAACAAATTGCAAAAAGCTTAATAATTCAAAAAGTTTAAAGATTACAAATATGAAAAGTCATATCACACCTCTCCTAAAAGAGCTGAACATTTTGACATTTGAACAGTTTCTGTGGCTGAAAAAAATTCATCAGTGGTGATATTTGTAGTAGTATAAGTTGTAGTAGAAGTATTATTAGTAGAAGTATTAGTAGCATTAGAATAAGTACTAGTAGTAGTAGTAGTGATATTTGTAGTAATAGTAGAAGTTGTAGTTGTAGTAGAAGTATTAGTAATGAGAAGAAGTAGTAGAAGACCTAGTATCAGTAGTCATAGTAATAGCTGTAGTATTGGTCGCAGTATTTAATATCACAGTAGTAGTAGTAGTAGTAGTAGTAGTAATAATAGTAATGGCAGTAGAAGATGTAGCAGTAGTAGTAGTACTAGTAGCAGTCGTACTAATAGCTGTAGTAGTATTATTACTTTTAGTAGCATGAATAGCAGTAGTAGTAGTAGCAGTTGTCGTATAAGTAATAGTAATAGTGGTAGTAATAGCAGTAGTGGTAGTAATAATATTGATGGTAGCAGTAATAGCAGTAGCAGTAGTAGTAATAGTAGCAACAGCAAAAGTTATAGTAGAAGTAGTAGTAGCAGTAGTAGTAACACTATATTAGCAGCAGCAGTAGTAGTTGTCGCAGTATTAGCATTAACATTCCTTTTTTACAACAAAAAAGCCTAATTTTGAGCTTGTTTAAATACAGTTAATCCATGGGGCTTTTATTTTGAAAGGGTGGTGCTGGGTGGGGGCGGGGGAGGGGGAGGGGGAGAGGAGACATAATCATAATGTCTGACACACATAAACAGAGGTTATTGAATGCCTGGCTTCATCACAAGCATTTCAATTAGAATTCACTCTTTGGGGCTTTTATTTTTAAATGGGGTGTGTGTGTGTGTGGGGGGGGGGGGTGGGGGGGGTCCTCTAAAAGTTTCGAAGCCCAAGAGGAGAGAGAGCGAGAGAGAGAGAGAGAGAGAGAGAGAGAGAGAGAGAGAGAGAGAGAGAGAGAGGAGTGCATGTGTGTCTGTGAGACTGGATGTTTACCAACATCACTAATTGGCTCAATCGCAAACACATCGGCTCCCCCTCACACAGAAGATGGCAGTGGCCTGAAGACTCCACCAGAACCTCCTGCACCAGAACCGATCATCGGGATCTTCATGCTCTTCCCCATCGACGAGGGAGTGGAAGGTGAGTTCCAGGATGGTGATGATCAGCTCTTCCCTGCAGGTCAGTGGCCTTGGCACATTGCTGACGAGGAGGAGGGAGGCGTCAGGTATGTAGAAGAGGAAGAGGAAGAGGAAGAGGAAGAGGAAGAGGAAGAGGAAGAGGAAGAAGAAGAAGAAGAAGAAGATGACCCTCTCACCCAGCGGTTACCAGCTCCGGGTGTCTTGGAGAAGATGCGACGGCTGCTTCGTTGTCCCTCTCCCGCTGACCATCGTCTCTCCCTCTCTTTTGGTGTGGAGCATCCCGAAGAGGCTATGCCCCCGTTCTTCCAGGGGTCAGAGGAGTCCAGGGAAGAGGATCGCACGGAGCAGGTAAGTCTGAAGAGGCAGAGGAACGATGAGAACGACCAAGAGGACGCAGCACCCTCCACTTAAGGCCTCATCTTCCCCTCACACAGAAGATACTGGCAGTGGCCTGAAGACAGCGACTCGGGTTGAGACCGACAGCCTGTTTGCTGCAGGATTGTAAAACCTTTGTGTCTGGTAGGACTGATAAAGCACCAGACAGCCTTCCCTTGCGTCTGGCGGGGTTGGCGATAGGTAGCATCCTGCAGCAGGGCTTTTAAATATCTCTTTTATGGATTTTCCTTGAGTAATAGTCGATGCTAGATGCAGAAACTAGAGGTAAGTTAACAGTGAATGCCTGTTATTCTGTTATGTATTTTTATTCATGAAGTCTAGATGTCTTTACCAGACAAAGGTAAGTCAACACTTAATAACAACATTAACACAGTTAATTAACAGTTATTCAAAGATTGTTCATTTTACTCACTCTCTCTTTTTGTAGTTGGGTGAAGGTGGCTGTACCAGACAGTGGTATGGTAAAAATTACTAACGTTGAGAAAAAGTATTTTACTCAGGTATCGATGGCTGTAACACAGGACGCAACATCCAGGATCTCCCAGACAACAGAGAGGATGTGTTCACTCTGGACCACAGGACCAGATGAGAAGGATGGAGGAACACAGGACCAGATGAGAAGGATGGAGGACTACAGGACCACCACAGGACCAGATGAGAAGGATGGAGGACCACAGTACCAGATGAGAAGGATAGAGGACCACAGGACCAGACGAGAAGGATGGAGAACCAGATGAGAAGGATGGAGGACCACAGGACCAGATGAGAAGGATGGAGGACCACAGGACCAGATGAGAAGGATGGAGGACCACAGGACCAGATGAGAAGGATGGAGGACCAGATGAGAAGGATGGAGGACCACAGGACCAGATGGAGAGCGGCGGTCTCCTTTCTTTCAGTGGGCTGAGTAAGTAATCCCTCACTAAGACTGCAGAAGTATCAGCAATAAGATTCCATCATTGGAGGCCAGATTCAACACAACAATGTAAAGGTCGTATAGTTGAGTCAAAAGTATTCATCTCTTGTGTTTGTGTCTCACAGGGCAGGACTCCTCCGTGCTTTTGTCCCACTCCTGGAGCAGCTGAGAATGGACGTCTTCCAATCCGTCATCCCAGGAAGACCCAGACCCACCACAGACCACTGAACCACTCTCAGCACCCCAGTGAGTCCGAGACCCAGCGAGTACGGTGACGTCCTCCCTGCCCCTCCCACCCTCCGACACCACCCGCTCCACCCACCAGCCGAGAGGACGAGGGGCGTCCCGTCCCCACCGGCACAGAGGACGTAGTTTGTCTCCGTCTGCTTCTTCTGTGCTGGTGGGTTTGGGAAGCTCCTCACACACACAGGAAGCCGTCAGCTGCTCTTTGCATCTGCTCACAAGTCAAGAAGGAGACAGATGCATTTGTCACATAGAACACAGTATGTTCATGTAAACTGTTTGTACTGTATGTATACTGTTTACAGAGTAGCACAATACAAATAAATGTGTGACAAACTTTCTAAATATGTCTTTGTATTGGAAACAATATCATATTTTTAATGTAATTCAAAAATCTGCCAATGTATGACAATTAACATACAATAAATATCGTGCAAGGGATAATTTAACATCTTTTTGATTTTCATTTGACTCAAAGGCATTACTGTTGGTACTGTTAAGTATTGATAATCATAACATTACATGTTGATATGAATAAAATGGTGAAAGCTTTAGATTACGGCCGGCAGGCAACGTGCAGCATTATTCTTCCCAATTGAATTCAAACTAAACCATAAATAATTGAAATCTTTACTGATAACATGAAACGTAATGATACATACGTAGCTGCAAGGGAACAAGATGTGACGTTAATGAATCAGAGCGAAACAATGTGGGAACTTAATGAATTATTATCATTCTTATCACTTTTTACAACACTGCTGTAGTTTATTTCAAAATGATCAAATAGAACTGACCAACACTGGAGAGCCACAGATGACAACAAAATAAGGAACTACATAGAAAATAACTTCAAGGTACATTTGTGTTTTTGCAACAAACGGAGATAGAGCGACAAGAGTACTGCCAGGTTCATACTTTTTTATCACTCTTTTCTACACACTATACTATCTTTTTTGCCATACTTTACTATTACCTTTTTGGGACTTTTTGACTAAATATACTATGACTTGTTCATGACGTTTTTGACGTAGTTAGAATTTATTTCTTGACTTTTTCAACATACTTTTCTGACTTTTTAAGGCCTTTTTTCGACATAGTATACTCTGACTTTTTTGAAATACCATCTCTTGTTATACATCTTTTTTATAGCACACTACATTATGACTTTTTGTGTAACCTACCATGCTATGTTGGACATAGAATAAAGAAAACTGAAGGACTCACCAAATAAAAACCCCACAAAATATTTATTTATATTATATATATTTATATTTATTCAGTACGCAGCAGTCAGTCAGTACAAACGTCTTCATTCCTCAGTAGCTCAAGTCCTGTTTGAACAGTAATCACAATCAGGAAAACTACTACTTCTTTGAAAATCAAAACATTTTCAAGACTGCTGGTTTCAGCATCTTTACAGGCAGAACACTGGAGCTGCATCTCAATCAACGCTTGGTGAGTGTCATACAAAACCTACATCTACAGTGTAAAAACAAAAACATTTCCACAATATCAACAAAAACAAACATATATATATATACATGTTCCAATTCCATCAACATTTTAAAGTGAGCCTGCTAGATTGTCACACTGTGCTACCGTATAAATTAATTAAAAATCACATATTGATTTCAAATCTATTACTAACGCACGTATGTTAATGTTGACACGAATTGAATCATTTATTGCAAGCAGCAGGGCTAAAGTTCAGCAGAAAATCTGAAGAAAGTGTTCTGATATAAAAAGAAATGTAAGACATTCGATCTTTAATGTTGGATTATGGGATGCCAATTAGTGATGACAATCTGCAGGGGCACCATACTGCGTTTATGAATGAATCCTTCAATATGATCTGTGTCCTCTCTAAGCAAGCTAAGATTCTTGGTAAACATGACTTGGTTTTCATCTTGCGTTGCTAATGTTTTTAATATTCGTATCGTATCTGTAGCTTCGACAATTAAGAGAAGATCTTCGTGGAAAAATGTTTTTGGTAAAATCCAGCCAGTTCTTTTTTTGGCTTTTCAGTGGCCTGAAAAACAAATGGAGGAAACGTGATGCTGTGATTGGATGACTTTGCTGGGAGCAAGTCATTTACATATAGTGTATTTACATCGAACATATTACAAGAAGACGGATACCAATATCTGACATCAAAAGGGTCACTCAAATAAAAAGAACCATCTCATGACACGTACAGCATCTTTTTCAAATGGTTCAAATTGTGCTCATACTTTAAACGTAACTCTGGTGATAGTCAATACTTTTTTTAACATTGTCAACAAATATTAAAGTCCAAAACCAACAAATAACTGATCCAACACAATAAGTATTTAGTGTGTATCCAACGCCTGATATTCCTCTCGACCATAGAGCTCCAATATTTCCACTAACATATCAATGAGCACACTGTTGCTCTGGGGCACATGTTTGCTCGTTACAATGAACATGCGCACTCTAGTTTATTTTTGACACCGTCCTGCTGCCATTAGAGCACCAATTGTGTATTAATCCACCGCTGGAAAAGTAGTGTGATTGAATTTCTTCACTGTAGCTCCTCTACAGTGTAATGTCACAGATCAGTGTAAAATAATACAAATCTGAATATAAGACGTTGCAGACTCAGGCTGTCTGAGTCTGTCTTTATCATGTTTTATGTACCAGTGATCTGAATATTGAATAAATAAATAAAAAATCTCCTGTAAAATGCAGTAGAACAACTGATGTTGGATTATTGGTGTGTGAGATAGAGTATGTGAGCTTTCATTCAACACTGTTGTATAGATTTTTATTAAGAAATCGAGGTTGTGAATATCAATATGCAGAATTTACCCAAAGACAGTCCTGTACATTCTGTAAAGGTCAAATCTATCCGTGTAGAGTTTTTATGTAGATGAAGTACAATATAGAAGATATATATACAGGCATATTAGACATATGTATCGTCTTTGAACTGTTTATTGTGCTTATGCAGAACCTTTTACATTTGTAGTGAGTCCACGGAGGTGATGTCAAACAGAAAGAACTTTGTGGTTTTGTTGTCAAGTTTATTTCCACTGCAGAGTTAGTTCATTATCAGAGACAGTCTGCGACGCTAAATCCATCAAATGAGAAGATTATTATTAGGACAGAGGTACGTTCAGAGCATCTTTAGCAAGGCTTACAATCTACTCCAATCACTTCTAGTTTAGGTCCATCCAAAGTGAAAGAATACCTGTTCCAACACCACCAAACTGTGAGGAGCCGTCAGTGAACTTCAATCAGTACCATGTGAACATGTCATCATTAATCATATACTCAGAGATGGGCAAAGATACATCAAAATGTATTTTGATACAAAATACAAAATACCCCTCAAATAAATGTATCAAAATAAAATACAAAATACTGGTGCCAGAAAATGTAACAAAATACAATACATGTATTTTGTATTTAAAATATAGGAAATACTTTTTTTCTGGATTTTCTGTTTTCTCACAATTTGGTAGAGCAGAGCATTCATGTTTGGGCTATATAATATAATATAATTATATATAATGTACACAAAGCTCTGGTGAACCCCACAAAAAGGAAGAACAGTCACAGACATGTCCACCTGGCCAACTGTAGAATGTATGAAATAATAAAACTAAGAATACTTTCATAATATGCCTTTTAAATAAAATTAATTGGATATTTAATGTTTTTTTAACAAATGGACATCTACTGTCATAGCCTGGCTAACTGTGAACTATATTATCTGCCAGTAATTGATATAGCATTATGACATTCACATTGAGAAGATACAGCATAACTTGTAATAGAGTGAGATTAGATGTTCAGAAGTCTCTTGATAAGGTTATCATGAACATACAAGGTCCCAATCTCCCTCTTCCTATAGCTAGCTACTCGACTGATAACTTGCTAAACACTGGCTATGCACTAGCCTAGACAGCATGCTACCGTCATTAGCATGTTAGCATCGATCGCTAGCTTGATATTATAACCATCACCATGTATATAGACAGCATGCTAGCATCATTAGCATGTTAGCATAAATCGCTAGCTTGATATTATAACCATCACCATGTATATAGACAGCATGCTAGCGTCATTAGCATGTTAGCATAAATCGCTAGCTTGATATTATAACCATCACCATGTATATAGACAGCATGCTAGCGTCATTAGCATGTTAGCATAAATTGCTAGCTTGATATTATACCCATCACCATGTATATAGACAGCATGCTAGCGTCATTAGCATGTTAGCATAAATTGCTAGCTTGATATTATACCCATCACCATGTATATAGACAGCATGCTAGCGTCATTAGCATGTTAGCATAAATTGCTAGCTTGATATTATACCCATCACCATGTATATAGACAGCATGCTAGCGTCATTAGAATCGATCGCTAGCTTGATATTATAACCATCACCATGTACAATAGGCTATGTAGCCAGACCCAGACATAAACTATACATCAAGCTAGTTGATGTCTGTCACACTCAGATAAAATATTTAACTTGACAATCTGTTGAACTTGAAGATCTGAAGACTGAACTCGTGAACTGTTTTTTGATGGGTGGAGAAAGTATTTTGAGTATTTTAAATACAAAATTACTCCACTCTAAAGTATTTTGTTACAAATTACATTCGATTTTTTATCGGCCCTATCAAATACAAATTACAAAATACTCAAAGTAATTGAAATACGTATTTCAAATACAAGTAAAAGAAATACTGCCCATCTCTGCATATACTTTGAGTATATGATGTGGAGGCCTGATGAAGAGATGTATTCTAAGCCAAAAACGCTTTTCATTACAGGAGTCAAAGTAAAATGTAACACTTTGTTCACTGGACAAAGCGTTCACAGTGTACACACTATACACAGAAATGACCTTTCCTCCCAAAGTTTTTCATCTGTAGTGAGAATTTCTCACCACCAATTCATATTTATATAATAGAACTGGCACAGACACACCAACTCAACACCAACTGCTCCTGAAATGTATGGCTTCCACCGTCTTTCTCCAGTGTCTTCTTCTCTATGTTTGTGCCAAAAGGGGGTTGGAAGTTGTGATGAAGCTGCAGCTTACAGGCTACAGTGAACACATCACTGGATCTATCTGTG
The DNA here is from genome assembly GCA_028022725.1 of Lycodopsis pacificus. Lineage (NCBI taxonomy): Eukaryota > Metazoa > Chordata > Actinopteri > Perciformes > Zoarcidae > Lycodopsis > Lycodopsis pacificus. Next base: position 4,864,639 of record CM051700.1, read on the forward strand.
TACCAGCCCAGTGGCCAGGAGTACATGTTGGCATTGTATGCTTCTGCAAACCACGGACATGCCGATTGTCTACGTTTTTTTTTTTGCATTTGGTGAGCAGAGCAAGTGACGTAGTTATTGAGAATTAAGATTGAGAATGACATGGTATGATAACGAGTACAACCAGCATTCAGGCTGGGTAGGAGAGCTGGTGGATGGGTCAAACAGGACTTTCACCCTGCAGACCGCTCTTGTCCCGCGTGGACCCAAAAGTCAACTTTACGCTTGTTACGTAACGATGTTACGGTTGTTACGTTATTATTTGAACACAAACCATGATCTTTTTTCTAACCTTAACTAAGTTGCTTTGCTGCCTAAAGCTAACTAATCGTGTCCCAACATTAACCATGTGGCAATGTGCGTCCACATGCAACGCATCCTTGGGTTTGCGGAACATGTTTCCTGGCCACTGGCTTGTACATGACGCACAGAGATAAAATTTAGAGATTGATAGATTCGTCTTGTCATCTGACTGGGTAAGACTGCAATTATATTAAATTTATTGTGGTCTGTGTATAAAAAGAAAACCTTTTGAATGTTTATTATGCAAACCTATAGGCACAGTGTAATATATGCCTTCACTTGTATGCAAATAGTTTATTTATTTTGTTGTTATCTTCCGAGAGAAGCTGAACCTGTGCATGCCTTTAACACTTTCTCTGTGGGTTTGAAACTTGTTGGGTTTAAAACGACTGTAAATAACTGTTTTGTAAGCGGTTGGTTGTCATACACTTGAGCTTCCTGTCAGGTTGGATAACTAATAAAGGGCTTCCAGTGTTTACATCAGCTGCTCCTGCTGTCCTGCTTTATTTCAAAGTACGGGGGCTGAGTTGTGCCAGTAGAGGACAGTAGAGACACGCCTCTACATACAGAGCACACACCGCTTCACGACCAATCACAAGATCACACTCAAACTAATATGTAGGCTCTTTCTGTATATATTCTAGTAATAGTAACAAAAGCACATTTTACAGAACAGAGTAAAAGATATGCTGAGCGTTTGCGTCGTAACGTTTTGAACTATTAAAATACACAGTTAGAAAGTCATGAAATCATGTCGAGAATGATTTCCCGAAGAAAAATATGTGTTTGAGGAAAACTCATTGAGTCATTGTGTTGAGTTCAGGATGAAATGGGAGTGAATGGGCTTTAACACTTCAGCAATAAGCGGTAATGCAATATATTATGTTATGTGCAACATGGAGCATTTTAAAATATGAATAACATTTGAACTGTGAATAATATACGGTCAATAGAATGTTCTTTTTATAACTGAATTCACAGCAAACTAAAAGACAAGTTGTATTGCCCATTATCCACAATTTAACATATGACTTATCTTGGTAGCATTAAGACTGCAAGAGGAAATGGGAATCTATTGTGCCGTAAAAAAGATCACGTTTCTCGTCATACCTCAAATATGAAAGGGATACGTGATACAGAATTGTACATGTGAACATAAACGTTGTAAACATTTTCAATCATTAGCCATTCTAACATGATGTATTGTTCCATCGAGCTTATAGGCGGTTGAAAAAGCCTTGTAAGTAACTTGAACCTTGAAAGTAACTGTAATTCATGCTATATATTCATGCTATGTTTTATATCTATTTTGTCTCCGCAAATGTTTTTGCTGCGTTCATTTAATAAATTCTATTTAGAATATATTGTGTTCAATTTTCAGTGCAAAATGCAGCCTTTGGAAATACATGGATGTATTGACTTGTCTTATAATGTGAAGAGAAAGTTTCATTTTCATCAGTGTGCCGCCGTACAACACTTGTTTGAAAATTTGAAATTTTGAAAATGTTTTAGATTGAGCATGTGAGTGTGTAACTGGTTCAAACTGAATCAGAGCAATGTGTGTGCCATACAGTGACAAATAGTTTTTTTTAATCAAAATTGTGCTTAAAAAAAAAAAAAAAGCAATCGTAAAAAAATTAATGAAAAAAATAACATAATAATTAACAAAAACATGAGTAAAACAAAAACTAAATAAACAAACGTTGGCATTGAAAGTGAAAAAACAAGTTTGTCACTGAACATAGTCCAGGGTTTTGTAGAATTGTCTAATGTCAACATACTTGTGTGGCGACGGGGATATTTGATCTCACGACTAAGAATACATCTACAAATCATCAACATGAACACTATAGGACCAGGAATAAGCACCGGGGTGGGCAGAAAAGGAATAGTTGGCGATCTTCTGCTACAAGACAAACCATTTCAAATTACAACCACTGACTGCCATTCTCTGCCTCAGTCTATAATAGTATAATACAATACACATGCAGCATGCAGCACCTTTCAAAACAAAGGTATAAAGTGCTTCCTATGGTTGAAACAGGAATAAAAGGAAATGTCAGGACTGCAACTAAATATAATCAGACCATTACAGAAATATAATGTGCTTGCATTGAAAAAAAGCATTTTTAAAAAGGTACATTTTGTGAAGTGATTTAAAAGATGTTACTGATACTGCAAGTGTCAGTTATTTGGGCAGGGAGGTCCAGAGCTGAGGGGTCCTGTCTGTGAGATCCTTTTCTTTATTTTATCAAGATGATCTGTCCACCCCATTAAATATTCAATATGTCTCTTCACTACACTGTAGTGTTATGTTATATATATAGTGTTTAGTGTCATGTGTTATAGTCTTGTGATATATATTGTGTATATTGTATATATGTTTTGTGTTATGTTATATAGTGTTGTGAAGTGGAGCTTCTAATCACGACCAAGACACGTCTGGTTTGAACGGAACACGTTTACTTGTCGAACTGCAGTATTACAACTGTTACAGTAAACTGAGCGCACTCTTGCACCCGACATATATAGTTTTTCCTACTATCACCATCAGTTAGCATCAACCACACGTACCATGCCTCTTCTAGCTCTTCACAGTAAAAGCACTTCCGGTTTCATGCTCTTCACAATAAAAGCTAACATGCAACTCAAACAATTTACAACATTCTCCCGCCCGATGAACAGTTGTTCATTACTACTCAGCCTGTTACTTTAACTTATCTCTAATGGATATATCAACTGAACAGGTCTCCTCAACAAACTGCCTGTAGAGGTATGAACAGTACAGGAACGAATGAGTCCATCCCTCCCAGGGAACAGTTCTTTAATCCTGCCCATCTTCCAGTTCTGCCTGGGCGTGTTGTCCTCTCCAATCAGGATGACATCTCCCACCTTGAACACAGTGCGTGTGGGTGTCTCACACTTGTGAGCTGATTTCAAGTCCATCAGGTAGTCCTTTCTCCAGCGGTTCCAAAAGCTGGTTAAGAGTCTCTGCCGGTACCTCCATCTCCGGCCCATGTCCTCTCTGCTCTCGTTAGTTGCCTGGGACAGTGGCAGCATAGTCTTTGGCGGTAGAGAAGTTAGTCTTTTCCCAACCAAGAAATGAGAGGGTGTGAGTGGTTGTGGCTCTGATGCATCCTCATGTACATAGGTAAGCGGCCTGGAGTTCAACACAGCCTCTATCTCTGTGAGCATGGTTGTCAACTCCTCAAAGTTCAGTGATGCTTTCCCCAGGACCCTCTTTTAGCAGGTTTTCACGGATCTCACAAGTCTTTCCCAGAAGCCACCCCACCAAGCAGCTTGCTCTGCAATAAACTTCCAGGTGATCCCCTTGTCAGTGAAAAACTCTGTGAGCTCTGATCCTCTGAATGACTTCCATAGTTCCTTTAGATCTTGTTCTGCTCTTTTGAATGTTTTGGCATTGTCTGAATAACATTATCATCTTCTTGACTAGCTGTCTCCCTTTTGGAATCCAATACGTCTCTCTCACTTGTACTAGAGTGTCTCTGACTCCAGAATGCATCACTCTCTCATGACAGTCCTGAACAAGTAACTCAGAGTATCTGTGATTTCGAGGTAGCACCCATGGGTGTTGCTGTCTAAAACTGAAATCAGAGTACTGTAGCCTGCCTCCTACACTAATAAGGCTATTCTCATCTAAGAATGGTTTCAAGTCTTTTATTTTTGAATCTCTCTTGATGTCCTGTCCAGATTTCAGCTGGACGATTTCTTGGCTGAAGCTCTGCTCTTGGGTCATCTTCACCCAGTACACTTCTGCTGCAGTGAGCTCCTCTGAAGTTAGCTCTCCCTGAATCCTTTGACTACAACGGGCATTAGCTATGCATCTTTTCACCCATGCAGTTACTCTTAATGCAGTTTTTAACCTACTGTACTTCTCCAAGTCCAATAGTGGCTCAGCTTGTTCAGTGCTGGTCAGCTGTACTACAGCCTGAAACTTAGACCTAAGCTCAGTGTTCACCTCATCTTCAACACAGTCCTCATCCATGTCCTTTTCCACATCAGTTGATAGCAGTGAAGCAGGTCCGCTCCACCACAGCTGGCTTTGGATGAGGTTTTCGACGCTCTGGCCTCTGGTAGGTAAATCAGCAGGATTAGTTTTGCCATTGCAGTGACACCACAACTCTGGATTTGTGAGTCCTTGTATTTCAGTCACTCTGTTGGCCACAAATTGCTTCCACCTTTGTGCTGTGCTGCGTATCCAATGGAAAACAATCATTGAATCTGTCCACATGTGCAGCTGATTTCTTTCCATGTTGAGTGGCTTGAGGAGATTATTTCCTAACCTCGCTCCAATCAGTGCACCCATGAGTTCCAAGCGTGGTAAAGTCATTTTCTTTAGTGGGGCTACCTTTGACTTGGAAGCCACAAAGCTTGTTACAACATCTCCTTCCTTGTTCTGTCCTTGCAGATAGGCAACAGCACTGTATGCCTTCTCACTGGCGTCGCAGAAGACGTGCAGTTTTATCTGTGAGTTTGGTCTGATCTTGATCTGGTACCCTCTTGGAATGTCCACCAGGTGGAGCTGTGGCAGCTCTGCACACCACTGATCCCATTTTTCAGCCACGTCTGTGGGAAGCTGCTCATCCCAACCGATTCCCCTCTCCCACAGTTCTTGAAACAAACACTTTACTCGAATAGTGAATGGAGTGAGGAAACCGATGGGGTCGAAGACTCTGGCTGATGTCTTTAGCACACTTCTCTTTGTGTTTTCTTTGTCCTTTACAATGTCCAGTAATCCCTTTAAATCAAACACGAAACTGTCCTTCTCTGATCTCCATACCAACCCCAACACCTTCAGTACATTTCCACAAATTGCTGTGTCTGTTGTGTGCTCCACTCCCCTTTCTGTCCACTTGTCTCTCAGGTCTGGTGAATTTGTCACCCATTTGCACAGGTTCATGCCGGCGTGAGACAGAATCTCCTTTGCTGTTGTGGTAACTAGAAGTGCTTCATCCACATCACATGAGCTGGAGCTAAAATCATCTACAGAGAGGGACTCTCTCAGTGCCTCCACTGTCTTAGGCTGTTCCGCTTCATACTGCTTGATATGGTTTCTTATTGTTGCAGCTAACAGGAACGGGCTGGGTGACACTCCAAAAACCACTCTACTCATTCTCATGATGCGCAGCTCATTTTTACAGTCTTTGGTTGGAGGTCCATGTAGCCACAGGAACCTCACAGCATCCTTGTCTCTTTCTGCTAGTTCTATCTGCAAGAAAGCCTTGGTGATGTCTGCTGTAAAGGCTATCTGGTGGAGTCTGAACTTTATCAGCACATCTAACAGATTTGGGTTCAGGTTGGGCCCAGTCAGTAAACAGTCATTAAGGGAGGGGCAACTCTCTTCGTGTGATGATGCATCAAATACAACTCTCAGTTTAGTTGTTACCTTATCTTCTCGAAGAACAGCATGATGTGGCATGTAGTACTTCACAGCCTCAGTTGGCTCTGCCGCTGAGGTGTGCTCTGGTACATCCTCGCAGATGCCTTGCTGCAGATAATCTTATATGACATCATTGTACCTTGTGTACAGCGTTGCATCCATGTTCAGTCTCCTCTTGAGGCCTTCAAATCGTCTCCTTGCAACTCTGAAGTTGTTTGGGAGATCTGGTCTGTCAGGTCGCCACGGCAACTCAACTATGTAGCGGCCATCTTTGTTCTTTATAGTCTTCTCAAAGTTCTGAAGAGCTTCTGTTTCTTCTGGGCTCTGGGTTTTTTCATGAACGATGCCCAGTGACTCTACTTCCCAGAAAGCATGTAGTTGTTTGGCTATTTGAGTGTCCTCATCTAGGCAGATGTGCATGCAAGTGGCATCGGTTACACTGGATGTGGTAACTGGACCCTGCAGAACCCACCCGAAGCTGCTTTCAACGGCTACTAGCGACTCTGTTATTCTCTGAACTTTACCAGTCACTATTTTCCAGTAATAGTCTGCTCCTATTAACACTGACAGTTCTGGATCCTCAGTGCCCTCTGGTAGAAAGTCAGCAAGTTGAAGACCTTTTCTCTTTAACTCCTCTTGGATAGGTTCGCTGGGGACCTTTATCACAGCCGTGCACAGTTGAGGGGTTTCCACTGCTTCAATCTCAATTTTTTGCTGTGTATTCCACACGTTTTCCAGTGACACTCTCACGATGTTGCGACGTGCAGTGACAGGAGCAGTGGACCCAAAGGTGTGGATGTGCAGCGTCTCTTGCCTGACCACTGGCAGTTTTAGTGCTTTAACTACATCTTCGCGAATGAAGCTTTTCTGGCTACCTCCATCTAACAGGCAGCGTACCATTTTCCTCCTCGCTGGGGCTACTGCCCATGCCTTGGCTGTCTGGAGCAACACTGTGTTCTGAACGTCAGCTCTCGGTTTCACTGTGCTGGACACAGAGGATACCACAGCATCTGTACCACCACTGTCAGCATCTGGCTTAGCTTCACTTTGATCACAAATTGACTGGTGATGTCTGCGATGGCACAAGGCACACGAAACACCCTTGACTCTGCAGAATTTTGCTATGTGTTTTGGACCGAGGCACACTTAGCATCTTCCCAGCTTTCTCAATTTCTCCTTGCGAGCAGCCACAGAACTGTCTGGACAGTGTTCGGGTTTATGGTTGGCACCGTCACAGTACACACAGGTCTGACAAACATTACTTGCTGTGTGCAAAGCCGTTGCTGAAGGCACGTTCCATCTTCTAGGTTTGTTTTCATAAACGTGGTCTGGCTTACCAAATGATCTGTTATTTGGTGGAAAGTCTCTTTGTGCATTACCTGGTCTGGTGAGATGAAGAGCTCTCTCTCTGCTTTGGACTTCATTTTGCAGGAACTGGACGAGCTCAAGCACTTTCCATTCCCCACTGGAGTCTGACTTGCGGGTGTAGTCTAGTGCAATATCTTCTGGTATGAGCTGCAGCAGTACTGGGCATAGCAGGCAGCCATATGTGTCGCTGTGAACCCCTAAGGATTCTAGACTTCGGATCTGTATTTCACATTCATCGTACAGGTGTCTGAGAGCTACAGCGTCTGATGATCTTTTCACAGGAGCCAAGTTCAGCAGTCTGGACATATGTGCACTTATTACAATGTCCTGTCTTCCAAAACGGCTCTGAAGCAGTTGTACTGCAGCATCATAATTATCATCCGTCATAGTTAGTCCTGCCACAGATCTTGCAGCAGCTCCGGTCAGATAGGATCTCAGGTAAGTGAACTTTTCCCTTTTACACAGTGTGTCGTTGTCGTGGATAGCTGTTTCATATTGTGACCAGAATTCTTGCCACTGGCTTATTTCTCCGCTGTATTTTTCTATCACCAACTTAGGCAGTTTGACAGTATGCTTATTCAGCGATCGGACTGAACTTGAATTTGCATCGCTCACCCGCACACTCACAGCTTCCTCTGCCCTCTGAATGGATCTTTTGGCGCGGGTTTTCAATGTGAGGATGCGGTCCTGGTATTCCTGAGCGGTTGCAATCTCTGACTCAAGCGCATCCGTCTCCGTTTCGTCTTCAATGCCTTTGTCTAAGTCGAATAAACTTTCTTCTCTCGTCGACAATAGTGTTAACAGCTCACGGAGTCTCTCACAGTCTGGCACATCTTCTCTCACCTCTTCTTCAATGTGAGTTAACAGCTTCGTTGTCGAGGTGCGTATTGTTTTACGCTTCTTTTTCATCCGTTCAAATTGTGTGGCCATCTCTCCAGATAGCGTTAGCTTTAGCGTTAGCTTCCAACTTCGTCGTAGTTTAAAGTCTCACTGTCTTGACTTCCCGGGTTTCGGAACCAAAATGTTGTGAAGTGGAGCTTCTAATCACGACCAAGACACGTCTGGTTTGAACGGAACACGTTTACTTGTCGAACTGCAGTATTACAACTGTTACAGTAAACTGAGCGCACTCTTGCACCCGACATATATAGTTTTTCCTACTATCACCATCAGTTAGCATCAATCACACGTACCATGCCTCTTCTAGCTTTTCACAGTAAAAGCACTTCCGGTTTCATGCTCTTCACAATAAAAGCTAACATGCAACTCAAACAATTTACAACATATAGTGCTGTGTCATGTTTCATGCAATATTGCTTGTGTTATGTTATATATAGTGTTGTGTTGCATTATGTTATGTTAAATATAGGGTTGTGTTGTGTTATGTTATGTTAATTATAGGGTTGTGTTGTGTTATATATAGTGTTGTGTTGCATTATGTTATGTTAAATATAGGGTTGTGTTGTGTTATGTTATGTTATGTTAATTATAGGGTTGTGTTGTGTTATATATAGTGTTGTGTTGCATTATGTTAATTACCGTATAAGGTTGTGTTGCAAGTTCTCCAGCGTATCTTTATATTGTTCCTGATCTGCCTGTTTTCGACCTTGGATTTCTGCCTCTACCCCTAATTGGATTTGTTCGCCTGTTTGACTGACCTCCCGGTTTTGACCCTGCCTGAACTCAAGTAAAAGAACTAAACTTGTATTTTTGTCTCCGAGTTGTGCTTTTGGGTTCAAGTATCTGTAATCCTTACACGAACAATGCATATAGTCACAATCAATTCAGCTAAAACACGCATTCCACCACACACTCAAGAGCACGGACCATTCAAATATTATTCATATCAGAGGGAACAATATTACCCATGTCATGAAAACGACACGATAGACAAATGAACAGAGTAGTAACTCTCCTATCACTCCCTCACGGAAATACACGACTCCATAGTTCTTGTTACTGACGGACTTATTCATCTGTTAACACCGAGCGGGAAAATGACTCTCCTTGAAAACACATGAACCTTGAAAGTAGATCACTTAAAAACTTAACTTTAACACTTTAACATTTTGCGTGGAGTATATAGACCTCGGCCAAATCCCAATGTCCCCCCTAAACCCTCAAACCCTGAACCCTCAAGGACTTATTGACGTCACCTGGTAAGTGGGTGAGCGTGAGAGACTGTGAGGGCTTGAGATGGTGTAAATAGGAATGGGACAGCACTTTGCTGCAACATATCACGTTACTATGGAAACGACAAAAAATATGATGTATAATTGTGTGTATTTATTGTGTACTTTGTACTCCCTGATTTGAAAGTCTTCAGGCTCTTTCCTCACAAGATGAGAACTTCATGTAATCTATTTACTCGTTTTTGTCAAAACAGCTTCAATGACAAAATCAAATATTTGATGAATAAATAAATAAATATCTTCTTATTTCATGTTAATTTTTTGTTCCATCTTTAACCCTTAATGTTTCTGAGTAAATATATTATGACAGGCTGAACACACTGATCCGTCCTCTTTGTTTACCTTTTTTTTTACGCCTCCATGCGTTCACTGGTTACCCCGTGTTTAACGTCACATTGCAATGATTTGTGGGTAATTCCCTGAGGCTAAGTCAGCATACCATGCTGACTTACGGTAAGGGCTCATAAAGGGCTCAAAATGTCTGCCTGAGAGCCCTCAAACACTTGATGATTTGACAGTGGGACATCCCTAAACCCTCACGGACTTCGCGGGAGAGCGCCTCAAAGTCCGTGAGTCCGTAAGGGGGGACATTGGGATTGGGCCCTCGCGTCTTCTTGTTGCTGTGCACCGGCTAAATATGTCCCCAGCGCAACATAGGACGTAACAATAGTTCCTATCACATATACAACCAAACGAAAATCCATATTCATAAAAACAAGTTGTACAAATAATAATATATAAACAAGCATATATAATAATATATAAACAAGCATATTGAACAATGACATCAATAATATTTATGGCAGTTAAAGCGACTGCAGTTAACTTACCAAAGCTGCTGTTCACAATTTAAAGACAAAGTCCATCCTCCTTTCTTTGTTAATAAAGAGTTTAATCTCACGGTTGTTCAGAGAGTGTGTGAGAGAGTCCCAGCTCACTGAGGAAGGAAAAAAAAAAGCACAGTCTACACAGCAAAATTGGTAGTGTTAATTGTTGTTAATTTTCCAGTGTCAAATATTTTGAGTTGATCAGTGTTGATTTGGGTGTTCCTTTAACACTGGCAGTGCTGAAATAGCTCTGGGGGCGGAGTTCTTGCGGCGAGTTAACGTAAAGCTCTCCTGACTGAGTTACTTACACATCCACTTTGTAACACGCACTTTCTTCTTGAACTCACGGTGATGGTGGACTAAACTCGGTGTCCGGAATATAGTATTCCAGAAGGTAAGAACAAATATATTTACTTAACCAGGCTGTTTATCTTCATATGAAATTATGTGTTAACGTCAAGTGTGGTGTGACGTGATATATGCAGTGGTGTATAAAGTACTCAAAAGCCATACTTGAGTAAAAGTAAAGATACCTTACTGGAAAACTACTCAAGTAAAAGTAAAAAGTCACCTTTTAGAATACTACTTGAGTAAAAGTCTTAAAGTATCTGATATTTATTGTACTTAAGTACAAAAGTACTTTTCTGATATTAAATGTACATCATAACCTGAACATTAAATGAACAGCATAACCTGTTCATTGAAAGTAAAAGTACAAGTAAATGCTGTTAATAAAAAAGCAAAGGGTCAGAATTTTGAGAATTATGAAGTTTATTCTTTTAAGTGCTGTGGCACCATGACCAAGGACATGGAGCTGTGTTGAACATAATTGGGTTGGCTGTGATCCATCCAGGAGCAACAATGTTCAACATAATATATTGTACATAAGTATACTTTTGCATCTACTATGAACTTATCATCATAATTCTCCGAAAAGCAATATGACACTATGAAGGAGTTGTAACAGTGCGTTTATAAGTATGCTCATTAGACTAGAGGATGTAGAGGGCCAATGCATAATATTATGTTCAGCAAAAAATATCCACTTGATGCATCAGGTCAGTGTTTAGAGAAAGGACACATGCCTTTAAACTCCTATGGGCCTGATTTGAACACAATAGGCAAAGGTTTTGCTCAAGCTGAATCTGCAATTGGGCGACTGCTACCATCATAACTCCATCTGATCATCCACAACATGACTCAAATACCAAAATTGATCTTAAATATGAGGTTTAAAATGTAGCATTCTGGTATATTCTGAGAAGAAAATTAAGTGATGAGACATTTACTTTAAGCAAAAAACGAATATATTATTCAGTCATTAATCAGTATTTCTGCTCCATTATTAATATTAACCTTTATTTAGCCCGAATAAACACCATGGAGCAGCCACCCTGTGGACCCATCACCCGCAGGGACATGCATCGGGGTCGGGTGCTATGCAGATCGGTTTGAATCTTGCTGCAGTCGGAAAGATGACTGAGAGCACGTGATCTGGCACATGCGCAAAGGGTAGTCCCCCAACTAAACACATTTATTTTGTGTTGATACACACCATCTAACCTAAATAAATCTAATAAATGAAAGTATTCATACATTTTATGTTAGACCCATGAAATATAAATGTGTTCATTTTTTTAATTGATATATTTAAATTAATCAAACACTATTTAAATGTGTCACCTTTTAGAAGGGCTTGAATCGTTTTGTTTTTTTTATCCTTGACCGTGATGTCATCATGAGACCATTCCAGAATGACCATTCCAGAATGGTCAGCTCACCATTCCAGCTGACCATTCCAGAATGGAATAAAGGATAAAAGGATGTGGTCTCAATTCTGTGGCTTAGTCTGTCCCTGCATTCCCTCACACATTTGAGAGAGTAGAGAGAGTAGACACCACATTGATTAAGATTGATACACGCTACATCAAATTGTTTCAGATACACATTTGACAATTACAATGGCATGCATGAATAGACTAAGACAGTTCTTCAAGAAGAAACAGAAGAAGCCGGAGTCTGAGGAGATGGAGGTATTTCAGCTCAAGGAGGATCTTGACAAGGCCAGGCAGGAGCTGACAAATGGTCATCTGCAATGGCAAGAGGGGAAGTCTCTCTATCAAGCCAAGGCTCTCTATCAAGCCAAGGCTCTCTCTCAAGCCGAGACTTTCTATAAAGCCCAGCTAGAAGAACAGAGAGCGGAGACAAACAGGATTGCAGCAGCTCTGAAACAAACGCAGGACCTGCTGGAGACTGAGCGTCGCGTTCAAACTACCACCAAGGAGGAGATGGAGATACTTAAGAATCTCTGTCAGGCTACAATTGATGAACAGTTAGGTGTCAACAGTAAGCTCAAGGCAGCCTTTATCAAGGCTGAGAATGAGCTGAAGAATGGACATCTGCTGTGGCAACAGGAGAAGTCTTCCCTCCTAGACCAGAATAAAAAAGCCAGTGGACTTTATCATACTCTGGAGGAGGAAGCTACGCAGATGGTCAAAAAAGACCAGGCGTCCCAAGCCCAGCTGGCCAAGAACAAGCAGAAGAAGAGAAAAAGAAATAAAATCTTAAAATTCTTCTAATGCCCGGCTCCCTACTGTCAAAACATCAGACAGTAAAACACGGTACATTTTACTGCACGGGTACTTCTACTGTGATAGTAGAAGTTTTATTATTATTAGGACATCTGATAACTTCTACTGTGATAGTAGAAGTGAACAGATGTTCTAATAATCTAAAAACTTCTACTGTGATAGTAGTATTATTAGGACATCTGTTATTAGGACATCTGATAACTTCTACTGTGATAGTAGAAGTTAACAGATGTTCTAGTAATCTAATAAAAAAAAAAATAAAATCTGAACACACGACAAGTAAAAGTCCTGCATTCAAAACCTTAGTCAAAAGTAGAAGTACCTGTGCAGTAAATAACCCCACGCCCCTTGGGTTCATTCTGTACACACGACATCATTGCACTTCTGTCCATCCTGGGAGAGGGATCCCTCCTCTATTGCTCTCCCACAGGTTTCTTCCTCTTTTCTCCCCGTTAAAGGGGCTTTTGGGGGAGTTTTTCCTGTTTCGATGCGAGGGTTCTGGGACAAGAGGATGTCGTATGTGTACAGATTGTAAAACCCTCTGAGGCAAATTAAAAAAAATAAATAAATAAAAAATAAATAAATAAAAAAAAAAAAAAAAAAAAAATCTCCTCCGTGAATCGCCACCTTATCGTGGTGGAGGAGTTTGAGTGGCTCAGTGATCCAGGGAGCTATGTTGTCCGGGGCATTAGCCCCTGGTAGCAAACAGGTTTCAGGGGAGAGCCCAGACTAAGAGCGATTCAAAACGACCCCTGTGATAGTTAGCCCACAGACTTTAGCCACCTCGGCCGGACCAGGGAAACCGGGGCACCCTCCGGGAGCCAGACCCAGGAGGGGAGCTCGTAGGCGAGCGTCTGGTGGCCGGGCCTTTGCCCATGGGGCCCGGTCGGGCTCAGCCCGAATAAACACCATGGAGCAGCCACCCTGTGGACCCACCACCCGCAGGGACATGCATCGGGGTCGGGTGCTATGCAGACCGGGCGGCGGGTCGGGCGGGAGGCCTGGGCGGCATGGACTAGCTCTAGGGACGTGGAACGTCACCTCGCTAGCGGGGAAAGAGTCGGAGTTGGTGCAGGAGGTGGAGCGATACCAGCTAGATATAGTTGGACTCACCTCCATTTACCCCTTTTACATTTTGAACTTTTGTTGGAAAAAAAGTTTTCAAACATTTTAATATTCAATATATACAAGACTCCAGTTAAATTCTCCGTGTTGTCTTCGTTAAGTTTGGTCTCCGAAGTTATTCTGGCGATCTAGAAATGGGGTACCGTGTTCTGTGGAAGATGTTTGTGAAGCAAAATTTAACATTGGTCTCTATGGAGCAGAAAGTTGGTTTTCCTCTCAATTAAAGGCTTCTGTGCCAAATGTGTGTGCCAAATCTGTGGGATTCCACAGTCATTTGTCTACGACAAGGACAAGATTATCTACTTTTACACCCAGAAATTATGCATAAAGAGTGAAGATTGTGGACACAGTGGCAAAATGCACTCTAAGCTGTGCAATACACACCCATTATAAAGGCAGAAAAGGGCTGAAAAATCATATAAGTTAAATTGCTGCAGTTCAAAAAGTGTAAAATATATCAAAAAGCTGAATCATGTGGCAATAGATCAGGGTTTTCTCAACATTTTAAAGTTGAAATGGTGTCTGTAGCTGAAAGTATGATGAAGTATAAGGTATAAGTATAAGTTGAAGAGAACGAATATATTATTCAGTCATTAATCAGTATTTCTGCTCTATTATTAATATTAACCTTTATTTAGACAAAATCCATTGAGACCGAGGTCTCATTTTCAAACGTTTTGGTCAAATAAAAACAAAGATAGCAAGAGTAGCGAGAACCATCGCCTGTACAAAGAAAGTGATTCGTTTTCATTGAACCCTGTTACTGTATGGCTTAATATTAACTTCTACTGTTACTGTACATTTGTTAGAATTGTGGCCTATCTTATATTTGCAATTAATATGCATTCAATCCAGTTCAATTATTTAAATTAACCCGCTGAACTGAAGATACAGGCACCTTAACCCTCTCTCATTACTCCAGGGTTCTTGGGAGCAACGTGGGACTGTTAGTCCACTGGCTGTGGTCATCACAGTGAACAGTGTGATGAGAGGACATGTGAGCCCTTGTTGCTGTACTTCATCTCCTTGGAGCAGAGGCTGCATTTAGCATACCCTGCCTTATCAATGCATTTAAAACACTGTGACAGTAGGAAGCTGTACTCACGTCTGTTTAGACCTCCACCTTTATCCAGGCCCACCTCCACCTTTATCCAGGCCCAGCTCCACTCACAGCTCAGCCCTGTGTCAAGGTGCGCTACAGACAGCCTCCTCTCCCTGAAGCTCTTTGGCCTCATCATGTCATCAGTATCTGGGCCTCATGTTTCGTTGTCATAAAAGTTATTCTGACCACGAAGTCGCCTCATTCTACTTTGAGTTAAAACAAACAACCTGCAACCAGATGCGCCGGTGTTCCGGTTTAACGTGAACGAGTGACCGCGTGAACTGAACCGGAACACGGGGGGGGGGCTGCATGTTTCATCACGTTACGTTTTTTCCTTCTAAATCGCGATTATGAGGAACGTTAACAGGTAACGGAACATAACGTAACTTAAACTTTAACTGAGGGAAATGAAGACGCTGTACACATCTGAACGCTGATTGGCCGAGACTCGACACATCAAAGATGTTCTATTGCGAAGATCACCACATCACATTTTCTCCTCGTCTCACTCGGAGAAACGCTGGCTGGCCAGTTGTCACATTGTAGCATGTAGCATCCTGGCATCACTGGGAATCACAACACCGCGGCTTTGAGAGCACTTGTTTGCAATTGTGCATTAACGTGATTAACCAACGATTTAACCACTGATTCACCAAATACTCAAAGTAATTGAAATACGTATTTCAAATACAAGTAAAAGAAATACTGCCCATCTCTGCATATACTTTGAGTATATGATGTGGAGGCCTGATGAAGAGATGTATTCTAAGCCAAAAACGCTTTTCATTACAGGAGTCAAAGTAAAATGTAACACTTTGTTCACTGGACAAAGCGTTCACAGTGTACACACTATACACAGAAATGACCTTTCCTCCCAAAGTTTTTCATCTGTAGTGAGAATTTCTCACCACCAATTCATATTTATATAATAGAACTGGCACAGACACACCAACTCAACACCAACTGCTCCTGAAATGTATGGCTTCCACCGTCTTTCTCCAGTGTCTTCTTCTCTATGTTTGTGCCAAAAGGGGGTTGGAAGTTGTGATGAAGCTGCAGCTTACAGGCTACAGTGAACACATCACTGGATCTATCTGTGTACCAGCCCAGTGGCCAGGAGTACATGTTGGCATTGTATGCTTCTGCAAACCACGGACATGCCGATTGTCTACGTTTTTTTTTTTGCATTTGGTGAGCAGAGCAAGTGACGTAGTTATTGAGAATTAAGATTGAGAATGACATGGTATGATAACGAGTACAACCAGCATTCAGGCTGGGTAGGAGAGCTGTTGGATGGGTCAAACAGGACTTTCACCCTGCAGACCGCTCTTGTCCCGCGTGGACCCAAAAGTCAACTTTACCCTTGTTACGTAACGATGTTACGGTTGTTACGTTATTATTTGAACACAAACCATGATCTTTTTTCTAACCTTAACTAAGTTGCTTTGCTGCCTAAAGCTAACTAATCGTGTCCCAACATTAACCATGTGGCAATGTGCGTCCACATGCAACGCATCCTTGGGTTTGCGGAACATGTTTCCTGGCCACTGGCTTGTACATGACGCACAGAGATAAAATTTAGAGATTGATAGATTCGTCTTGTCATCTGACTGGGTAAGACTGCAATTATATTAAATTTATTGTGGTCTGTGTATAAAAAGAAAACCTTTTGAATGTTTATTATGCAAACCTATAGGCACAGTGTAATATATGCCTTCACTTGTATGCAAATAGTTTATTTATTTTGTTGTTATCTTCCGAGAGAAGCTGAACCTGTGCATGCCTTTAACACTTTCTCTGTGGGTTTGAAACTTGTTGGGTTTAAAACGACTGTAAATAACTGTTTTGTAAGCGGTTGGTTGTCATACACTTGAGCTTCCTGTCAGGTTGGATAACTAATAAAGGGCTTCCAGTGTTTACATCAGCTGCTCCTGCTGTCCTGCTTTATTTCAAAGTACGGGGGCTGAGTTGTGCCAGTAGAGGACAGTAGAGACACGCCTCTACATACAGAGCACACACCGCTTCACGACCAATCACAAGATCACACTCAAACTAATATGTAGGCTCTTTCTGTATATATTCTAGTAATAGTAACAAAAGCACATTTTACAGAACAGAGTAAAAGATATGCTGAGCGTTTGCGTCGTAACGTTTTGAACTATTAAAATACACAGTTAGAAAGTCGTGAAATCATGTCGAGAATGATTTCCCGAAGAAAAATATGTGTTTGAGGAAAACTCATTGAGTCATTGTGTTGAGTTCAGGATGAAATGGGAGTGAATGGGCTTTAACACTTCAGCAATAAGCGGTAATGCAATATATTATGTTATGTGCAACATGGAGCATTTTAAAATATGAATAACATTTGAACTGTGAATAATATACGGTCAATAGAATGTTCTTTTTATAACTGAATTCACAGCAAACTAAAAGACAAGTTGTATTGCCCATTATCCACAATTTAACATATGACTTATCTTGGTAGCATTAAGACTGCAAGAGGAAATGGGAATCTATTGTGCCGTAAAAAAGATCACGTTTCTCGTCATACCTCAAATATGAAAGGGATACGTGATACAGAATTGTACATGTGAACATAAACGTTGTAAACATTTTCAATCATTAGCCATTCTAACATGATGTATTGTTCCATCGAGCTTATAGGCGGTTGAAAAAGCCTTGTAAGTAACTTGAACCTTGAAAGTAACTGTAATTCATGCTATATATTCATGCTATGTTTTATATCTATTTTGTCTCCGCAAATGTTTTTGCTGCGTTCATTTAATAAATTCTATTTAGAATATATTGTGTTCAATTTTCAGTGCAAAATGCAGCCTTTGGAAATACATGGATGTATTGACTTGTCTTATAATGTGAAGAGAAAGTTTCATTTTCATCAGTGTGCCGCCGTACAACACTTGTTTGAAAATTTGAAATTTTGAAAATGTTTTAGATTGAGCATGTGAGTGTGTAACTGGTTCAAACTGAATCAGAGCAATGTGTGTGCCATACAGTGACAAATAGTTTTTTTTAATCAAAATTGTGCTTAAAAAAAAAAAAAAAGCAATCGTAAAAAAATTAATGAAAAAAATAACATAATAATTAACAAAAACATGAGTAAAACAAAAACTAAATAAACAAACGTTGGCATTGAAAGTGAAAAAACAAGTTTGTCACTGAACATAGTCTAGGGTTTTGTAGAATTGTCTAATGTCAACATACTTGTCTGGCGACGGGGATATTTGATCTCACGACTAAGAATACATCTACAAATCATCAACATGAACACTATAGGACCAGGAATAAGCACCGGGGTGGGCAGAAAAGGAATAGTTGGCGATCTTCTGCTACAAGACAAACCATTTCAAATTACAACCACTGACTGCCATTCTCTGCCTCAGTCTATAATAGTATAATACAATACACATGCAGCATGCAGCACCTTTCAAAACAAAGGTACAAAGTGCTTCCTATGGTTGAAACAGGAATAAAAGGAAATGTCAGGACTGCAACTAAATATAATCAGACCATTACAGAAATATAATGTGTTTGCATTGAAAAAAAGCATTTTTAAAAAGGTACATTTTGTGAAGTGATTTAAAAGATGTTACTGATACTGCAAGTGTCAGTTATTTGGGCAGGGAGGTCCAGAGCTGAGGGGTCCTGTCTGTGAGATCCTTTTCTTTATTTTATCAAGATGATCTGTCCACCCCATTAAATATTCAATATGTCTCTTCACTACACTGTAGTGTTATGTTATATATATAGTGTTTAGTGTCATGTGTTATAGTCTTGTGATATATATTGTGTATATTGTATATATGTTTTGTGTTATGTTATATAGTGTTGTGAAGTGGAGCTTCTAATCACGACCAAGACACGTCTGGTTTGAACGGAACACGTTTACTTGTCGAACTGCAGTATTACAACTGTTACAGTAAACTGAGCGCACTCTTGCACCCGACATATATAGTTTTTCCTACTATCACCATCAGTTAGCATCAACCACACGTACCATGCCTCTTCTAGCTCTTCACAGTAAAAGCACTTCCGGTTTCATGCTCTTCACAATAAAAGCTAACATGCAACTCAAACAATTTACAACATTCTCCCGCCCGATGAACAGTTGTTCATTACTACTCAGCCTGTTACTTTAACTTATCTCTAATGGATATATCAACTGAACAGGTCTCCTCAACAAACTGCCTGTAGAGGTATGAACAGTACAGGAACGAATGAGTCCATCCCTCCCAGGGAACAGTTCTTTAATCCTGCCCATCTTCCAGTTCTGCCTGGGCGTGTTGTCCTCTCCAAACAGGATGACATCTCCCACCTTGAACACAGTGCGTGTGGGTGTCTCACACTTGTGAGCTGATTTCAAGTCCATCAGGTAGTCCTTTCTCCAGCGGTTCCAAAAGCTGGTTAAGAGTCTCTGCCGGTACCTCCATCTCCGGCCCATGTCCTCTCTGCTCTCGTTAGTTGCCTGGGACAGTGGCAGCATAGTCTTTGGCGGTAGAGAAGTTAGTCTTTTCCCAACCAAGAAATGAGAGGGTGTGAGTGGTTGTGGCTCTGATGCATCCTCATGTACATAGGTAAGCGGCCTGGAGTTCAACACAGCCTCTATCTCTGTGAGCATGGTTGTCAACTCCTCAAAGTTCAGTGATGCTTTCCCCAGGACCCTCTTTTAGCAGGTTTTCACGGATCTCACAAGTCTTTCCCAGAAGCCACCCCACCAAGCAGCTCGCTCTGCAATAAACTTCCAGGTGATCCCCTTGTCAGTGAAAAACTCTGTGAGCTCTGATCCTCTGAATGACTTCCATAGTTCCTTTAGATCTTGTTCTGCTCTTTTGAATGTTTTGGCATTGTCTGAATAACATTATCATCTTCTTGACTAGCTGTCTCCCTTTTGGAATCCAATACGTCTCTCTCACTTGTACTAGAGTGTCTCTGACTCCAGAATGCATCACTCTCTCATGACAGTCCTGAACAAGTAACTCAGAGTATCTGTGATTTCGAGGTAGCACCCATGGGTGTTGCTGTCTAAAACTGAAATCAGAGTACTGTAGCCTGCCTCCTACACTAATAAGGCTATTCTCATCTAAGAATGGTTTCAAGTCTTTTATTTTTGAATCTCTCTTGATGTCCTGTCCAGATTTCAGCTGGACGATTTCTTGGCTGAAGCTCTGCTCTTGGGTCATCTTCACCCAGTACACTTCTGCTGCAGTGAGCTCCTCTGAAGTTAGCTCTCCCTGAATCCTTTGACTACAACGGGCATTAGCTATGCATCTTTTCACCCATGCAGTTACTCTTAATGCAGTTTTTAACCTACTGTACTTCTCCAAGTCCAATAGTGGCTCAGCTTGTTCAGTGCTGGTCAGCTGTACTACAGCCTGAAACTTAGACCTAAGCTCAGTGTTCACCTCATCTTCAACACAGTCCTCATCCATGTCCTTTTCCACATCAGTTGATAGCAGTGAAGCAGGTCCGCTCCACCACAGCTGGCTTTGGATGAGGTTTTCGACGCTCTGGCCTCTGGTAGGTAAATCAGCAGGATTAGTTTTGCCATTGCAGTGACACCACAACTCTGGATTTGTGAGTCCTTGTATTTCAGTCACTCTGTTGGCCACAAATTGCTTCCACCTTTGTGCTGTGCTGCGTATCCAATGGAAAACAATCATTGAATCTGTCCACATGTGCAGCTGATTTCTTTCCATGTTGAGTGGCTTGAGGAGATTATTTCCTAACCTCGCTCCAATCAGTGCACCCATGAGTTCCAAGCGTGGTAAAGTCATTTTCTTTAGTGGGGCTACCTTTGACTTGGAAGCCACAAAGCTTGTTACAACATCTCCTTCCTTGTTCTGTCCTTGCAGATAGGCAACAGCACTGTATGCCTTCTCACTGGCGTCGCAGAAGACGTGCAGTTTTATCTGTGAGTTTGGTCTGATCTTGATCTGGTACCCTCTTGGAATGTCCACCAGGTGGAGCTGTGGCAGCTCTGCACACCACTGATCCCATTTTTCAGCCACGTCTGTGGGAAGCTGCTCATCCCAACCGATTCCCCTCTCCCACAGTTCTTGAAACAAACACTTTACTCGAATAGTGAATGGAGTGAGGAAACCGATGGGGTCGAAGACTCTGGCTGATGTCTTTAGCACACTTCTCTTTGTGTTTTCTTTGTCCTTTACAATGTCCAGTAATCCCTTTAAATCAAACACGAAACTGTCCTTCTCTGATCTCCATACCAACCCCAACACCTTCAGTACATTTCCACAAATTGCTGTGTCTGTTGTGTGCTCCACTCCCCTTTCTGTCCACTTGTCTCTCAGGTCTGGTGAATTTGTCACCCATTTGCACAGGTTCATGCCGGCGTGAGACAGAATCTCCTTTGCTGTTGTGGTAACTAGAAGTGCTTCATCCACATCACATGAGCTGGAGCTAAAATCATCTACAGAGAGGGACTCTCTCAGTGCCTCCACTGTCTTAGGCTGTTCCGCTTCATACTGCTTGATATGGTTTCTTATTGTTGCAGCTAACAGGAACGGGCTGGGTGACACTCCAAAAACCACTCTACTCATTCTCATGATGCGCAGCTCATTTTTACAGTCTTTGGTTGGAGGTCCATGTAGCCACAGGAACCTCACAGCATCCTTGTCTCTTTCTGCTAGTTCTATCTGCAAGAAAGCCTTGGTGATGTCTGCTGTAAAGGCTATCTGGTGGAGTCTGAACTTTATCAGCACATCTAACAGATTTGGGTTCAGGTTGGGCCCAGTCAGTAAACAGTCATTAAGGGAGGGGCAACTCTCTTCGTGTGATGATGCATCAAATACAACTCTCAGTTTAGTTGTTACCTTATCTTCTCGAAGAACAGCATGATGTGGCATGTAGTACTTCACAGCCTCAGTTGGCTCTGCCGCTGAGGTGTGCTCTGGTACATCCTCGCAGATGCCTTGCTGCAGATAATCTTATATGACATCATTGTACCTTGTGTACAGCGTTGCATCCATGTTCAGTCTCCTCTTGAGGCCTTCAAATCGTCTCCTTGCAACTCTGAAGTTGTTTGGGAGATCTGGTCTGTCAGGTCGCCACGGCAACTCAACTATGTAGCGGCCATCTTTGTTCTTTATAGTCTTCTCAAAGTTCTGAAGAGCTTCTGTTTCTTCTGGGCTCTGGGTTTTTTCATGAACGATGCCCAGTGACTCTACTTCCCAGAAAGCATGTAGTTGTTTGGCAATTTGATTGTCCTCATCGAGGCAGATGTGCATGCAAGTGGCATCGGTTACACTGGATGTGGTAACTGGACCCTGCAGAACCCACCCGAAGCTGCTTTCAACGGCTACTAGCGACTCTGTTATTCTCTGAACTTTACCAGTCACTATTTTCCAGTAATAGTCTGCTCCTATTAACACTGACAGTTCTGGATCCTCAGTGCCCTCTGGTAGAAAGTCAGCAAGTTGAAGACCTTTTCTCTTTAACTCCTCTTGGATAGGTTCGCTGGGGACCTTTATCACAGCCGTGCACAGTTGAGGGGTTTCCACTGCTTCAATCTCAATTTTTTGCTGTGTATTCCACACGTTTTCCAGTGACACTCTCACGATGTTGCGACGTGCAGTGACAGGAGCAGTGGACCCAAAGGTGTGGATGTGCAGCGTCTCTTGCCTGACCACTGGCAGTTTTAGTGCTTTAACTACATCTTCGCGAATGAAGCTTTTCTGGCTACCTCCATCTAACAGGCAGCGTACCATTTTCCTCCCCGCTGGGGCTACTGCCCATGCCTTGGCTGTCTGGAGCAACACTGTGTTCTGAACGTCAGCTCTCGGTTTCACTGTGCTGGACACAGAGGATACCACAGCATCTGTACCACCACTGTCAGCATCTGGCTTAGCTTCACTTTGATCACAAATTGACTGGTGATGTCTGCGATGGCACAAGGCACACGAAACACCCTTGACTCTGCAGAATTTTGCTATGTGTTTTGGACCGAGGCACACGTAGCATCTTCCCAGCTTTCTCAATTTCTCCTTGCGAGCAGCCACAGAACTGTCTGGACAGTGTTCGGGTTTATGGTTGGCACCGTCACAGTACACACAGGTCTGACAAACATTACTTGCTGTGTGCAAAGCCGTTGCTGAAGGCACGTTCCATCTTCTAGGTTTGTTTTCATAAACGTGGTCTGGCTTACCAAATGATCTGTTATTTGGTGGAAAGTCTCTTTGTGCATTACCTGGTCTGGTGAGATGAAGAGCTCTCTCTCTGCTTTGGACTTCATTTTGCAGGAACTGGACGAGCTCAAGCACTTTCCATTCCCCACTGGAGTCTGACTTGCGGGTGTAGTCTAGTGCAATATCTTCTGGTATGAGCTGCAGCAGTACTGGGCATAGCAGGCAGCCATATGTGTCACTGTGAACCCCAAAGGATTCTAGACTTCGGATCTGTATTTCACATTCATCGTACAGGTGTCTGAGAGCTACAGCGTCTGATGATCTTTTCACAGGAGCCAAGTTCAGCAGTCTGGACATATGTGCACTTATTACAATGTCCTTTCTTCCAAAACGGCTCTGAAGCAGTTGTACTGCAGCATCATAATTATCATCCGTCATAGTTAGTCCTGCCACAGATCTTGCAGCAGCTCCGGTCAGATAGGATCTCAGGTAAGTGAACTTTTCCCTTTTACACAGTGTGTCGTTGTCGTGGATAGCTGTTTCATATTGTGACCAGAATTCTTGCCACTGGCTTATTTCTCCGCTGTATTTTTCTATCACCAACTTAGGCAGTTTGACAGTATGCTTATTCAGCGATCGGACTGAACTTGAATTTGTATCGCTCACCCGCACACTCACAGCTTCCTCTGCCCTCTGAATGGATCTTTTGGCGCGGGTTTTCAATGTGAGGATGCGGTCCTGGTATTCCTGAGCGGTTGCAATCTCTGACTCAAGCGCATCCGTCTCCGTTTCGTCTTCAATGCCTTTGTCTAAGTCGAATAAACATTCTTCTCTCGTCGACAATAGTGTTAACAGCTCACGGAGTCTCTCACAGTCTGGCACATCTTCTCTCACCTCTTCTTCAATGTGAGTTAACAGCTTCGTTGTCGAGGTGCGTATTGTTTTACGCTTCTTTTTCATCCGTTCAAATTGTGTGGCCATCTCTCCAGCTAGCGTTAGCTTTAGCGTTAGCTTCCAACTTCGTCGTAGTTTAAAGTCTCACTGTCTTGACTTCCCGGGTTTCGGAACCAAAATGTTGTGAAGTGGAGCTTCTAATCACGACCAAGACACGTCTGGTTTGAACGGAACACGTTTACTTGTCGAACTGCAGTATTACAACTGTTACAGTAAACTGAGCGCACTCTTGCACCCGACATATATAGTTTTTCCTACTATCACCATCAGTTAGCATCAATCACACGTACCATGCCTCTTCTAGCTTTTCACAGTAAAAGCACTTCCGGTTTCATGCTCTTCACAATAAAAGCGAACATGCAACTCAAACAATTTACAACATATAGTGCTGTGTTATGTTTCATGCAATATTGCTTGTGTTATGTTATATATAGTGTTGTGTTGCATTATGTTATGTTAAATATAGGGTTGTGTTGTGTTATGTTATGTTAATTATAGGGTTGTGTTGTGTTATATATAGTGTTGTGTTGCATTATGTTATGTTAAATATAGGGTTGTGTTGTGTTATGTTATGTTAATTATAGGGTTGTGTTGTGTTATATATAGTGTTGTGTTGCATTATGTTAATTACCGTATAAGGTTGTGTTGCAAGTTCTCCAGCGTATCTTTATATTGTTCCTGATCTGCCTGTTTTCGACCTTGGATTTCTGCCTCTACCCCTAATTGGATTTGTTCGCCTGTTTGACTGACCTCCCGGTTTTGACCCTGCCTGAACTCAAGTAAAAGAACTAAACTTGTATTTTTGTCTCCGAGTTGTGCTTTTGGGTTCAAGTATCTGTAATCCTTACACGAACAATGCATATAGTCACAATCAATTCAGCTAAAACACGCATTCCACCACACACTCAAGAGCACGGGCCATTCAAATATTATTCATATCAGAGGGAACAATATTACCCATGTCATGAAAACGACACGATAGACAAATGAACAGAGTAGTAACTCTCCTATCACTCCCTCACGGAAATACACGACTCCATAGTTCTTGTTACTGACGGACTTATTCATCTGTTAACACCGAGAGGGAAAATGACTCTCCTTGAAAACACATGAACCTTGAAAGTAGATCACTTAAAAACTTAACTTTAACACTTTAACATTTTGCGTGGAGTATATAGACCTCGGCCAAATCCCAATGTCCCCCCTAAACCCTCAAACCCTGAACCCTCAAGGACTTATTGACGTCACCTGGTAAGTGGGTGAGCGTGAGAGACTGTGAGGGCTTGAGATGGTGTAAATAGGAATGGGACAGCACTTTGCTGCAACATATCACGTTACTATGGAAACGACAAAAAATATGATGTATAATTGTGTGTATTTATTGTGTACTTTGTACTCCCTGATTTGAAAGTCTTCAGGCTCTTTCCTCACAAGATGAGAACTTCATATAATCTATTTACTCGTTTTTGTCAAAACAGCTTCAATGACAAAATCAAATATTTGATGAATAAATAAATAAATATCTTCTTATTTCATGTTAATTTTTTGTTCCATCTTTAACCCTTAATGTTTCTGAGTAAATATATTATGACAGGCTGAACACACTGATCCGTCCTCTTTGTTTACCTTTTTTTTACGCCTCCATGCGTTCACTGGTTACCCCGTGTTTAACGTCACATTGCAATGATTTGTGGGTAATTCCCTGAGGCTAAGTCAGCATACCATGCTGACTTACGGTAAGGGCTCATAAAGGGCTCAAAATGTCTGCCTGAGAGCCCTCAAACACTTGATGATTTGACAGTGGGACAGTGGGACTTCGCGGGAGAGCGCCTCAAAGTCCGTGAGTCCGTAAGGGGGGACATTGGGATTGGGCCCTCGCATCTTCTTGTTGCTGTGCACCGGCTAAATATGTCCCCAGCGCAACATAGGACGTAACAATAGTTCCTATCACATATACAACCAAACGAAAATCCATATTCATAAAAACAAGTTGTACAAATAATAATATATAAACAAGCATATATAATAATATATAAACAAGCATATTGAACAATGACATCAATAATATTTATGGCAGTTAAAGCGACTGCAGTTAACTTACCAAAGCTGCTGTTCACAATTTAAAGACAAAGTCCATCCTCCTTTCTTTGTTAATAAAGAGTTTAATCTCACGGTTGTTCAGAGAGTGTGTGAGAGAGTCCCAGCTCACTGAGGAAGGAAAAAAAAAAGCACAGTCTACACAGCAAAATTGGTAGTGTTAATTGTTGTTAATTTTCCAGTGTCAAATATTTTGAGTTGATCAGTGTTGATTTGGGTGTTCCTTTAACACTGGCAGTGCTGAAATAGCTCTGGGGGCGGAGTTCTTGCGGCGAGTTAACGTAAAGCTCTCCTGACTGAGTTACTTACACATCCACTTTGTAACACGCACTTTCTTCTTGAACTCACGGTGATGGTGGACTAAACTCGGTGTCCGGAATATAGTATTCCAGAAGGTAAGAACAAATATATTTACTTAACCAGGCTGTTTATCTTCATATGAAATTATGTGTTAACGTCAAGTGTGGTGTGACGTGATATATGCAGTGGTGTATAAAGTACTCAAAAGCCATACTTGAGTAAAAGTAAAGATACCTTACTGGAAAACTACTCAAGTAAAAGTAAAAAGTCACCTTTTAGAATACTACTTGAGTAAAAGTCTTAAAGTATCTGATATTTATTGTACTTAAGTACAAAAGTACTTTTCTGATATTAAATGTACATCATAACCTGAACATTAAATGAACATCATAACCTGTTCATTGAAAGTAAAAGTACAAGTAAATGCTGTTAATAAAAAAGCAAAGGGTCAGAATTTTGAGAATTATGAAGTTTATTCTTTTAAGTGCTGTGGCACCATGACCAAGGACATGGAGCTGTGTTGAACATAATTGGGTTGGCTGTGATCCATCCAGGAGCAACAATGTTCAACATAATATATTGTACATAAGTATACTTTTGCATCTACTATGAACTTATCATCATAATTCTCCGAAAAGCAATATGACACTCTGAAGGAGTTGTAACAGTGCGTTTATAAGTATGCTCATTAGACTAGAGGATGTAGAGGGCCAATGCATAATATTATGTTCAGCAAAAAATATCCACTTGATGCATCAGGTCAGTGTTTAGAGAAAGGACACATGCCTTTAAACTCCTATGGGCCTGATTTGAACACAAAAGGCAAAGGTTTTACTCAAGCTGCATCTGCAATTGGGCGACTGCTACCATCATAACTCCATCTGATCATCCACAACATGACTCAAATACCAAAATTGATCTTAAATATGAGGTTTAAAATGTAGCATTCTGGTATATTCTGAGAAGAAAATTAAGTGATGAGACATTTACTTTAAGCAAAAAACGAATATATTATTCAGTCATTAATCAGTATTTCTGCTCCATTATTAATATTAACCTTTATTTAGCCCGAATAAACACCATGGAGCAGCCACCCTGTGGACCCATCACCCGCAGGGACATGCATCGGGGTCGGGTGCTATGCAGATCGGTTTGAATCTTGCTGCAGTCGGAAAGATGACTGAGAGCACGTGATCTGGCACATGCGCAAAGGGTAGTCCCCCAACTAAACACATTTATTTTGTGTTGATACACACCATCTAACCTAAATAAATCTAATAAATGAAAGTATTCATACATTTTATGTTAGACCCATGAAATATAAATGTGTTCATTTTTTTAATTGATATATTTAAATTAATCAAACACTATTTAAATGTGTCACCTTTTAGAAGGGCTTGAATCGTTTTTTTTTTTTTTATCCTTGACCGTGATGTCATCATGAGACCATTCCAGAATGGAATGGTCAGCTCACCATTCCAGAATGGTCAGCTCACCATTCCAGCTGACCATTCCAGAATGGTCAGCTCACCATTCCAGCTGACCATTCCAGAATGGAATAAAGGATAAAAGGATGTGGTCTCAATTCTGTGGCTTAGTCTGTCCCTGCATTCCCTCACACATTTGAGAGAGTAGAGAGAGTAGACACCACATTGATTAAGATTGATACACGCTACATCAAATTGTTTCAGATACACATTTGACAATTACAATGGCATGCATGAATAGACTAAGACAGTTCTTCAAGAAGAAACAGAAGAAGCCGGAGTCTGAGGAGATGGAGGTATTTCAGCTCAAGGAGGATCTTGACAAGGCCAGGCAGGAGCTGACAAATGGTCATCTGCAATGGCAAGAGGGGAAGTCTCTCTATCAAGCCAAGGCTCTCTATCAAGCCAAGGCTCTCTCTCAAGCCGAGACTTTCTATAAAGCCCAGCTAGAAGAACAGAGAGCGGAGACAAACAGGATTGCAGCAGCTCTGAAACAAACGCAGGACCTGCTGGAGACTGAGCGTCGCGTTCAAACTACCACCAAGGAGGAGATGGAGATACTTAAGAATCTCTGTCAGGCTACAATTGATGAACAGTTAGGTGTCAACAGTAAGCTCAAGGCAGCCTTTATCAAGGCTGAGAATGAGCTGAAGAATGGACATCTGCTGTGGCAACAGGAGAAGTCTTCCCTCCTAGACCAGAATAAAAAAGCCAGTGGACTTTATCATACTCTGGAGGAGGAAGCTACGCAGATGGTCAAAAAAGACCAGGCGTCCCAAGCCCAGCTGGCCAAGAACAAGCAGAAGAAGAGAAAAAGAAATAAAATCTTAAAATTCTTCTAATGCCCGGCTCCCTACTGTCAAAACATCAGACAGTAAAACACGGTACATTTTACTGCACGGGTACTTCTACTGTGATAGTAGAAGTTTTATTATTATTAGGACATCTGATAACTTCTACTGTGATAGTAGAAGTGAACAGATGTTCTAATAATCTAAAAACTTCTACTGTGATAGTAGTATTATTAGGACATCTGTTATTAGGACATCTGATAACTTCTACTGTGATAGTAGAAGTTAACAGATGTTCTAGTAATCTAATAAAAAAATAAATAAAATCTGAACACACGACAAGTAAAAGTCCTGCATTCAAAACCTTAGTCAAAAGTAGAAGTACCTGTGCAGTAAATAACCCCACGCCCCTTGGGTTCATTCTGTACACACGACATCATTGCACTTCTGTCCATCCTGGGAGAGGGATCCCTCCTCTATTGCTCTCCCACAGGTTTCTTCCTCTTTTCTCCCCGTTAAAGGGGCTTTTGGGGGAGTTTTTCCTGTTTCGATGCGAGGGTTCTGGGACAAGAGGATGTCGTATGTGTACAGATTGTAAAACCCTCTGAGGCAAATTAAAAAAAATAAATAAATAAAAAATAAATAAAAAAAAAAAAAAAAAAAAAAAAATCTCCTCCGTGAATCGCCACCTTATCGTGGTGGAGGAGTTTGAGTGGCTCAGTGATCCAGGGAGCTATGTTGTCCGGGGCATTAGCCCCTGGTAGCAAACAGGTTTCAGGGGAGAGCCCAGACTAAGAGCGATTCAAAACGACCCCTGTGATAGTTAGCCCACAGACTTTAGCCACCTCGGCCGGACCAGGGAAACCGGGGCACCCTCCGGGAGCCAGACCCAGGAGGGGAGCTCGTAGGCGAGCGTCTGGTGGCCGGGCCTTTGCCCATGGGGCCCGGTCGGGCTCAGCCCGAATAAACACCATGGAGCAGCCACCCTGTGGACCCACCACCCGCAGGGACATGCATCGGGGTCGGGTGCTATGCAGACCGGGCGGCGGGTCGGGCGGGAGGCCTGGGCGGCATGGACTAGCTCTAGGGACGTGGAACGTCACCTCGCTAGCGGGGAAAGAGTCGGAGTTGGTGCAGGAGGTGGAGCGATACCAGCTAGATATAGTTGGACTCACCTCCATTTACCCCTTTTACATTTTGAACTTTTGTTGGAAAAAAAGTTTTCAAACATTTTAATATTCAATATATACAAGACTCCAGTTAAATTCTCCGTGTTGTCTTCGTTAAGTTTGGTCTCCGAAGTTATTCTGGCGATCTAGAAATGGGGTACCGTGTTCTGTGGAAGATGTTTGTGAAGCAAAATTTAACATTGGTCTCTATGGAGCAGAAAGTTGGTTTTCCTCTCAATTAAAGGCTTCTGTGCCAAATGTGTGTGCCAAATCTGTGGGATTCCACAGTCATTTGTCTACGACAAGGACAAGATTATCTACTTTTACACCCAGAAATTATGCATAAAGAGTGAAGATTGTGGACACAGTGGCAAAATGCACTCTAAGCTGTGCAATACACACCCATTATAAAGGCAGAAAAGGGCTGAAAAATCATATAAGTTAAATTGCTGCAGTTCAAAAAGTGTAAAATATATCAAAAAGCTGAATCATGTGGCAATAGATCAGGGTTTTCTCAACATTTTAAAGTTGAAATGGTGTCTGTAGCTGAAAGTATGATGAAGTATAAGGTATAAGTATAAGTTGAAGAGAACGAATATATTATTCAGTCATTAATCAGTATTTCTGCTCTATTATTAATATTAACCTTTATTTAGACAAAATCCATTGAGACCGAGGTCTCATTTTCAAACGTTTTGGTCAAATAAAAACAAAGATAGCAAGAGTAGCGAGAACCATCGCCTGTACAAAGAAAGTGATTCGTTTTCATTGAACCCTGTTACTGTATGGCTTAATATTAACTTCTACTGTTACTGTACATTTGTTAGAATTGTGGCCTATCTTATATTTGCAATTAATATGCATTCAATCCAGTTCAATTATTTAAATTAACCCGCTGAACTGAAGATACAGGCACCTTAACCCTCTCTCATTACTCCAGGGTTCTTGGGAGCAACGTGGGACTGTTAGTCCACTGGCTGTGGTCATCACAGTGAACAGTGTGATGAGAGGACATGTGAGCCCTTGTTGCTGTACTTCATCTCCTTGGAGCAGAGGCTGCATTTAGCATACCCTGCCTTATCAATGCATTTAAAACACTGTGACAGTAGGAAGCTGTACTCACGTCTGTTTAGACCTCCACCTTTATCCAGGCCCACCTCCACCTTTATCCAGGCCCAGCTCCACTCACAGCTCAGCCCTGTGTCAAGGTGCGCTACAGACAGCCTCCTCTCCCTGAAGCTCTTTGGCCTCATCATGTCATCAGTATCTGGGCCTCATGTTTCGTTGTCATAAAAGTTATTCTGACCACGAAGTCGCCTCATTCTACTTTGAGTTAAAACAAACAACCTGCAACCAGATGCGCCGGTGTTCCGGTTTAACGTGAACGAGTGACCGCGTGAACTGAACCGGAACACGGGGGGGGGGGCTGCATGTTTCATCACGTTACGTTTTTTCCTTCTAAATCGCGATTATGAGGAACGTTAACAGGTAACGGAACATAACGTAACTTAAACTTTAACTGAGGGAAATGAAGACGCTGTACACATCTGAACGCTGATTGGCCGAGACTCGACACATCAAAGATGTTCTATTGCGAAGATCACCACATCACATTTTCTCCTCGTCTCACTCGGAGAAACGCTGGCTGGCCAGTTGTCACATTGTAGCATGTAGCATCCTGGCATCACTGGGAATCACAACACCGCAGCTTTGAGAGCACTTGTTTGCAATTGTGCATTAACGTGATTAACCAACGATTTAACCACTGATTCACCAAATACTCAAAGTAATTGAAATACGTATTTCAAATACAAGTAAAAGAAATACTGCCCATCTCTGCATATACTTTGAGTATATGATGTGGAGGCCTGATGAAGAGATGTATTCTAAGCCAAAAACGCTTTTCATTACAGGAGTCAAAGTAAAATGTAACACTTTGTTCACTGGACAAAGCGTTCACAGTGTACACACTATACACAGAAATGACCTTTCCTCCCAAAGTTTTTCATCTGTAGTGAGAATTTCTCACCACCAATTCATATTTATATAATAGAACTGGCACAGACACACCAACTCAACACCAACTGCTCCTGAAATGTATGGCTTCCACCGTCTTTCTCCAGTGTCTTCTTCTCTATGTTTGTGCCAAAAGGGGGTTGGAAGTTGTGATGAAGCTGCAGCTTACAGGCTACAGTGAACACATCACTGGATCTATCTGTGTACCAGCCCAGTGGCCAGGAGTACATGTTGGCATTGTATGCTTCTGCAAACCACGGACATGCCGATTGTCTACGTTTTTTTTTTTGCATTTGGTGAGCAGAGCAAGTGACGTAGTTATTGAGAATTAAGATTGAGAATGACATGGTATGATAACGAGTACAACCAGCATTCAGGCTGGGTAGGAGAGCTGTTGGATGGGTCAAACAGGACTTTCACCCTGCAGACCGCTCTTGTCCCGCGTGGACCCAAAAGTCAACTTTACCCTTGTTACGTAACGATGTTACGGTTGTTACGTTATTATTTGAACACAAACCATGATCTTTTTTCTAACCTTAACTAAGTTGCTTTGCTGCCTAAAGCTAACTAATCGTGTCCCAACATTAACCATGTGGCAATGTGCGTCCACATGCAACGCATCCTTGGGTTTGCGGAACATGTTTCCTGGCCACTGGCTTGTACATGACGCACAGAGATAAAATTTAGAGATTGATAGATTCGTCTTGTCATCTGACTGGGTAAGACTGCAATTATATTAAATTTATTGTGGTCTGTGTATAAAAAGAAAACCTTTTGAATGTTTATTATGCAAACCTATAGGCACAGTGTAATATATGCCTTCACTTGTATGCAAATAGTTTATTTATTTTGTTGTTATCTTCCGAGAGAAGCTGAACCTGTGCATGCCTTTAACACTTTCTCTGTGGGTTTGAAACTTGTTGGGTTTAAAACGACTGTAAATAACTGTTTTGTAAGCGGTTGGTTGTCATACACTTGAGCTTCCTGTCAGGTTGGATAACTAATAAAGGGCTTCCAGTGTTTACATCAGCTGCTCCTGCTGTCCTGCTTTATTTCAAAGTACGGGGGCTGAGTTGTGCCAGTAGAGGACAGTAGAGACACGCCTCTACATACAGAGCACACACCGCTTCACGACCAATCACAAGATCACACTCAAACTAATATGTAGGCTCTTTCTGTATATATTCTAGTAATAGTAACAAAAGCACATTTTACAGAACAGAGTAAAAGATATGCTGAGCGTTTGCGTCGTAACGTTTTGAACTATTAAAATACACAGTTAGAAAGTCGTGAAATCATGTCGAGAATGATTTCCCGAAGAAAAATATGTGTTTGAGGAAAACTCATTGAGTCATTGTGTTGAGTTCAGGATGAAATGGGAGTGAATGGGCTTTAACACTTCAGCAATAAGCGGTAATGCAATATATTATGTTATGTGCAACATGGAGCATTTTAAAATATGAATAACATTTGAACTGTGAATAATATACGGTCAATAGAATGTTCTTTTTATAACTGAATTCACAGCAAACTAAAAGACAAGTTGTATTGCCCATTATCCACAATTTAACATATGACTTATCTTGGTAGCATTAAGACTGCAAGAGGAAATGGGAATCTATTGTGCCGTAAAAAAGATCACGTTTCTCGTCATACCTCAAATATGAAAGGGATACGTGATACAGAATTGTACATGTGAACATAAACGTTGTAAACATTTTCAATCATTAGCCATTCTAACATGATGTATTGTTCCATCGAGCTTATAGGCGGTTGAAAAAGCCTTGTAAGTAACTTGAACCTTGAAAGTAACTGTAATTCATGCTATATATTCATGCTATGTTTTATATCTATTTTGTCTCCGCAAATGTTTTTGCTGCGTTCATTTAATAAATTCTATTTAGAATATATTGTGTTCAATTTTCAGTGCAAAATGCAGCCTTTGGAAATACATGGATGTATTGACTTGTCTTATAATGTGAAGAGAAAGTTTCATTTTCATCAGTGTGCCGCCGTACAACACTTGTTTGAAAATTTGAAATTTTGAAAATGTTTTAGATTGAGCATGTGAGTGTGTAACTGGTTCAAACTGAATCAGAGCAATGTGTGTGCCATACAGTGACAAATAGTTTTTTTTAATCAAAATTGTGCTTAAAAAAAAAAAAAAAGCAATCGTAAAAAAATTAATGAAAAAAATAACATAATAATTAACAAAAACATGAGTAAAACAAAAACTAAATAAACAAACGTTGGCATTGAAAGTGAAAAAACAAGTTTGTCACTGAACATAGTCTAGGGTTTTGTAGAATTGTCTAATGTCAACATACTTGTCTGGCGACGGGGATATTTGATCTCACGACTAAGAATACATCTACAAATCATCAACATGAACACTATAGGACCAGGAATAAGCACCGGGGTGGGCAGAAAAGGAATAGTTGGCGATCTTCTGCTACAAGACAAACCATTTCAAATTACAACCACTGACTGCCATTCTCTGCCTCAGTCTATAATAGTATAATACAATACACATGCAGCATGCAGCACCTTTCAAAACAAAGGTACAAAGTGCTTCCTATGGTTGAAACAGGAATAAAAGGAAATGTCAGGACTGCAACTAAATATAATCAGACCATTACAGAAATATAATGTGTTTGCATTTTTAAAAAGCATTTTTAAAAAGGTACATTTTGTGAAGTGATTTAAAAGATGTTACTGATACTGCAAGTGTCAGTTATTTGGGCAGGGAGGTCCAGAGCTGAGGGGTCCTGTCTGTGAGATCCTTTTCTTTATTTTATCAAGATGATCTGTCCACCCCATTAAATATTCAATATGTCTCTTCACTACACTGTAGTGTTATGTTATATATATAGTGTTTAGTGTCATGTGTTATAGTCTTGTGATATATATTGTGTATATTGTATATATGTTTTGTGTTATGTTATATAGTGTTGTGAAGTGGAGCTTCTAATCACGACCAAGACACGTCTGGTTTGAACGGAACACGTTTACTTGTCGAACTGCAGTATTACAACTGTTACAGTAAACTGAGCGCACTCTTGCACCCGACATATATAGTTTTTCCTACTATCACCATCAGTTAGCATCAACCACACGTACCATGCCTCTTCTAGCTCTTCACAGTAAAAGCACTTCCGGTTTCATGCTCTTCACAATAAAAGCTAACATGCAACTCAAACAATTTACAACATTCTCCCGCCCGATGAACAGTTGTTCATTACTACTCAGCCTGTTACTTTAACTTATCTCTAATGGATATATCAACTGAACAGGTCTCCTCAACAAACTGCCTGTAGAGGTATGAACAGTACAGGAACGAATGAGTCCATCCCTCCCAGGGAACAGTTCTTTAATCCTGCCCATCTTCCAGTTCTGCCTGGGCGTGTTGTCCTCTCCAAACAGGATGACATCTCCCACCTTGAACACAGTGCGTGTGGGTGTCTCACACTTGTGAGCTGATTTCAAGTCCATCAGGTAGTCCTTTCTCCAGCGGTTCCAAAAGCTGGTTAAGAGTCTCTGCCGGTACCTCCATCTCCGGCCCATGTCCTCTCTGCTCTCGTTAGTTGCCTGGGACAGTGGCAGCATAGTCTTTGG
This sequence comes from Lycodopsis pacificus, assembly GCA_028022725.1. Taxonomy (NCBI): domain Eukaryota; kingdom Metazoa; phylum Chordata; class Actinopteri; order Perciformes; family Zoarcidae; genus Lycodopsis; species Lycodopsis pacificus. The sequence continues at coordinate 4,900,175 of CM051700.1, forward strand.
CGGTAGAGAAGTTAGTCTTTTCCCAACCAAGAAATGAGAGGGTGTGAGTGGTTGTGGCTCTGATGCATCCTCATGTACATAGGTAAGCGGCCTGGAGTTCAACACAGCCTCTATCTCTGTGAGCATGGTTGTCAACTCCTCAAAGTTCAGTGATGCTTTCCCCAGGACCCTCTTTTAGCAGGTTTTCACGGATCTCACAAGTCTTTCCCAGAAGCCACCCCACCAAGCAGCTCGCTCTGCAATAAACTTCCAGGTGATCCCCTTGTCAGTGAAAAACTCTGTGAGCTCTGATCCTCTGAATGACTTCCATAGTTCCTTTAGATCTTGTTCTGCTCTTTTGAATGTTTTGGCATTGTCTGAATAACATTATCATCTTCTTGACTAGCTGTCTCCCTTTTGGAATCCAATACGTCTCTCTCACTTGTACTAGAGTGTCTCTGACTCCAGAATGCATCACTCTCTCATGACAGTCCTGAACAAGTAACTCAGAGTATCTGTGATTTCGAGGTAGCACCCATGGGTGTTGCTGTCTAAAACTGAAATCAGAGTACTGTAGCCTGCCTCCTACACTAATAAGGCTATTCTCATCTAAGAATGGTTTCAAGTCTTTTATTTTTGAATCTCTCTTGATGTCCTGTCCAGATTTCAGCTGGACGATTTCTTGGCTGAAGCTCTGCTCTTGGGTCATCTTCACCCAGTACACTTCTGCTGCAGTGAGCTCCTCTGAAGTTAGCTCTCCCTGAATCCTTTGACTACAACGGGCATTAGCTATGCATCTTTTCACCCATGCAGTTACTCTTAATGCAGTTTTTAACCTACTGTACTTCTCCAAGTCCAATAGTGGCTCAGCTTGTTCAGTGCTGGTCAGCTGTACTACAGCCTGAAACTTAGACCTAAGCTCAGTGTTCACCTCATCTTCAACACAGTCCTCATCCATGTCCTTTTCCACATCAGTTGATAGCAGTGAAGCAGGTCCGCTCCACCACAGCTGGCTTTGGATGAGGTTTTCGACGCTCTGGCCTCTGGTAGGTAAATCAGCAGGATTAGTTTTGCCATTGCAGTGACACCACAACTCTGGATTTGTGAGTCCTTGTATTTCAGTCACTCTGTTGGCCACAAATTGCTTCCACCTTTGTGCTGTGCTGCGTATCCAATGGAAAACAATCATTGAATCTGTCCACATGTGCAGCTGATTTCTTTCCATGTTGAGTGGCTTGAGGAGATTATTTCCTAACCTCGCTCCAATCAGTGCACCCATGAGTTCCAAGCGTGGTAAAGTCATTTTCTTTAGTGGGGCTACCTTTGACTTGGAAGCCACAAAGCTTGTTACAACATCTCCTTCCTTGTTCTGTCCTTGCAGATAGGCAACAGCACTGTATGCCTTCTCACTGGCGTCGCAGAAGACGTGCAGTTTTATCTGTGAGTTTGGTCTGATCTTGATCTGGTACCCTCTTGGAATGTCCACCAGGTGGAGCTGTGGCAGCTCTGCACACCACTGATCCCATTTTTCAGCCACGTCTGTGGGAAGCTGCTCATCCCAACCGATTCCCCTCTCCCACAGTTCTTGAAACAAACACTTTACTCGAATAGTGAATGGAGTGAGGAAACCGATGGGGTCGAAGACTCTGGCTGATGTCTTTAGCACACTTCTCTTTGTGTTTTCTTTGTCCTTTACAATGTCCAGTAATCCCTTTAAATCAAACACGAAACTGTCCTTCTCTGATCTCCATACCAACCCCAACACCTTCAGTACATTTCCACAAATTGCTGTGTCTGTTGTGTGCTCCACTCCCCTTTCTGTCCACTTGTCTCTCAGGTCTGGTGAATTTGTCACCCATTTGCACAGGTTCATGCCGGCGTGAGACAGAATCTCCTTTGCTGTTGTGGTAACTAGAAGTGCTTCATCCACATCACATGAGCTGGAGCTAAAATCATCTACAGAGAGGGACTCTCTCAGTGCCTCCACTGTCTTAGGCTGTTCCGCTTCATACTGCTTGATATGGTTTCTTATTGTTGCAGCTAACAGGAACGGGCTGGGTGACACTCCAAAAACCACTCTACTCATTCTCATGATGCGCAGCTCATTTTTACAGTCTTTGGTTGGAGGTCCATGTAGCCACAGGAACCTCACAGCATCCTTGTCTCTTTCTGCTAGTTCTATCTGCAAGAAAGCCTTGGTGATGTCTGCTGTAAAGGCTATCTGGTGGAGTCTGAACTTTATCAGCACATCTAACAGATTTGGGTTCAGGTTGGGCCCAGTCAGTAAACAGTCATTAAGGGAGGGGCAACTCTCTTCGTGTGATGATGCATCAAATACAACTCTCAGTTTAGTTGTTACCTTATCTTCTCGAAGAACAGCATGATGTGGCATGTAGTACTTCACAGCCTCAGTTGGCTCTGCCGCTGAGGTGTGCTCTGGTACATCCTCGCAGATGCCTTGCTGCAGATAATCTTATATGACATCATTGTACCTTGTGTACAGCGTTGCATCCATGTTCAGTCTCCTCTTGAGGCCTTCAAATCGTCTCCTTGCAACTCTGAAGTTGTTTGGGAGATCTGGTCTGTCAGGTCGCCACGGCAACTCAACTATGTAGCGGCCATCTTTGTTCTTTATAGTCTTCTCAAAGTTCTGAAGAGCTTCTGTTTCTTCTGGGCTCTGGGTTTTTTCATGAACGATGCCCAGTGACTCTACTTCCCAGAAAGCATGTAGTTGTTTGGCAATTTGATTGTCCTCATCGAGGCAGATGTGCATGCAAGTGGCATCGGTTACACTGGATGTGGTAACTGGACCCTGCAGAACCCACCCGAAGCTGCTTTCAACGGCTACTAGCGACTCTGTTATTCTCTGAACTTTACCAGTCACTATTTTCCAGTAATAGTCTGCTCCTATTAACACTGACAGTTCTGGATCCTCAGTGCCCTCTGGTAGAAAGTCAGCAAGTTGAAGACCTTTTCTCTTTAACTCCTCTTGGATAGGTTCGCTGGGGACCTTTATCACAGCCGTGCACAGTTGAGGGGTTTCCACTGCTTCAATCTCAATTTTTTGCTGTGTATTCCACACGTTTTCCAGTGACACTCTCACGATGTTGCGACGTGCAGTGACAGGAGCAGTGGACCCAAAGGTGTGGATGTGCAGCGTCTCTTGCCTGACCACTGGCAGTTTTAGTGCTTTAACTACATCTTCGCGAATGAAGCTTTTCTGGCTACCTCCATCTAACAGGCAGCGTACCATTTTCCTCCCCGCTGGGGCTACTGCCCATGCCTTGGCTGTCTGGAGCAACACTGTGTTCTGAACGTCAGCTCTCGGTTTCACTGTGCTGGACACAGAGGATACCACAGCATCTGTACCACCACTGTCAGCATCTGGCTTAGCTTCACTTTGATCACAAATTGACTGGTGATGTCTGCGATGGCACAAGGCACACGAAACACCCTTGACTCTGCAGAATTTTGCTATGTGTTTTGGACCGAGGCACACGTAGCATCTTCCCAGCTTTCTCAATTTCTCCTTGCGAGCAGCCACAGAACTGTCTGGACAGTGTTCGGGTTTATGGTTGGCACCGTCACAGTACACACAGGTCTGACAAACATTACTTGCTGTGTGCAAAGCCGTTGCTGAAGGCACGTTCCATCTTCTAGGTTTGTTTTCATAAACGTGGTCTGGCTTACCAAATGATCTGTTATTTGGTGGAAAGTCTCTTTGTGCATTACCTGGTCTGGTGAGATGAAGAGCTCTCTCTCTGCTTTGGACTTCATTTTGCAGGAACTGGACGAGCTCAAGCACTTTCCATTCCCCACTGGAGTCTGACTTGCGGGTGTAGTCTAGTGCAATATCTTCTGGTATGAGCTGCAGCAGTACTGGGCATAGCAGGCAGCCATATGTGTCACTGTGAACCCCAAAGGATTCTAGACTTCGGATCTGTATTTCACATTCATCGTACAGGTGTCTGAGAGCTACAGCGTCTGATGATCTTTTCACAGGAGCCAAGTTCAGCAGTCTGGACATATGTGCACTTATTACAATGTCCTTTCTTCCAAAACGGCTCTGAAGCAGTTGTACTGCAGCATCATAATTATCATCCGTCATAGTTAGTCCTGCCACAGATCTTGCAGCAGCTCCGGTCAGATAGGATCTCAGGTAAGTGAACTTTTCCCTTTTACACAGTGTGTCGTTGTCGTGGATAGCTGTTTCATATTGTGACCAGAATTCTTGCCACTGGCTTATTTCTCCGCTGTATTTTTCTATCACCAACTTAGGCAGTTTGACAGTATGCTTATTCAGCGATCGGACTGAACTTGAATTTGTATCGCTCACCCGCACACTCACAGCTTCCTCTGCCCTCTGAATGGATCTTTTGGCGCGGGTTTTCAATGTGAGGATGCGGTCCTGGTATTCCTGAGCGGTTGCAATCTCTGACTCAAGCGCATCCGTCTCCGTTTCGTCTTCAATGCCTTTGTCTAAGTCGAATAAACATTCTTCTCTCGTCGACAATAGTGTTAACAGCTCACGGAGTCTCTCACAGTCTGGCACATCTTCTCTCACCTCTTCTTCAATGTGAGTTAACAGCTTCGTTGTCGAGGTGCGTATTGTTTTACGCTTCTTTTTCATCCGTTCAAATTGTGTGGCCATCTCTCCAGCTAGCGTTAGCTTTAGCGTTAGCTTCCAACTTCGTCGTAGTTTAAAGTCTCACTGTCTTGACTTCCCGGGTTTCGGAACCAAAATGTTGTGAAGTGGAGCTTCTAATCACGACCAAGACACGTCTGGTTTGAACGGAACACGTTTACTTGTCGAACTGCAGTATTACAACTGTTACAGTAAACTGAGCGCACTCTTGCACCCGACATATATAGTTTTTCCTACTATCACCATCAGTTAGCATCAATCACACGTACCATGCCTCTTCTAGCTTTTCACAGTAAAAGCACTTCCGGTTTCATGCTCTTCACAATAAAAGCGAACATGCAACTCAAACAATTTACAACATATAGTGCTGTGTTATGTTTCATGCAATATTGCTTGTGTTATGTTATATATAGTGTTGTGTTGCATTATGTTATGTTAAATATAGGGTTGTGTTGTGTTATGTTATGTTAATTATAGGGTTGTGTTGTGTTATATATAGTGTTGTGTTGCATTATGTTATGTTAAATATAGGGTTGTGTTGTGTTATGTTATGTTAATTATAGGGTTGTGTTGTGTTATATATAGTGTTGTGTTGCATTATGTTAATTACCGTATAAGGTTGTGTTGCAAGTTCTCCAGCGTATCTTTATATTGTTCCTGATCTGCCTGTTTTCGACCTTGGATTTCTGCCTCTACCCCTAATTGGATTTGTTCGCCTGTTTGACTGACCTCCCGGTTTTGACCCTGCCTGAACTCAAGTAAAAGAACTAAACTTGTATTTTTGTCTCCGAGTTGTGCTTTTGGGTTCAAGTATCTGTAATCCTTACACGAACAATGCATATAGTCACAATCAATTCAGCTAAAACACGCATTCCACCACACACTCAAGAGCACGGGCCATTCAAATATTATTCATATCAGAGGGAACAATATTACCCATGTCATGAAAACGACACGATAGACAAATGAACAGAGTAGTAACTCTCCTATCACTCCCTCACGGAAATACACGACTCCATAGTTCTTGTTACTGACGGACTTATTCATCTGTTAACACCGAGAGGGAAAATGACTCTCCTTGAAAACACATGAACCTTGAAAGTAGATCACTTAAAAACTTAACTTTAACACTTTAACATTTTGCGTGGAGTATATAGACCTCGGCCAAATCCCAATGTCCCCCCTAAACCCTCAAACCCTGAACCCTCAAGGACTTATTGACGTCACCTGGTAAGTGGGTGAGCGTGAGAGACTGTGAGGGCTTGAGATGGTGTAAATAGGAATGGGACAGCACTTTGCTGCAACATATCACGTTACTATGGAAACGACAAAAAATATGATGTATAATTGTGTGTATTTATTGTGTACTTTGTACTCCCTGATTTGAAAGTCTTCAGGCTCTTTCCTCACAAGATGAGAACTTCATATAATCTATTTACTCGTTTTTGTCAAAACAGCTTCAATGACAAAATCAAATATTTGATGAATAAATAAATAAATATCTTCTTATTTCATGTTAATTTTTTGTTCCATCTTTAACCCTTAATGTTTCTGAGTAAATATATTATGACAGGCTGAACACACTGATCCGTCCTCTTTGTTTACCTTTTTTTTACGCCTCCATGCGTTCACTGGTTACCCCGTGTTTAACGTCACATTGCAATGATTTGTGGGTAATTCCCTGAGGCTAAGTCAGCATACCATGCTGACTTACGGTAAGGGCTCATAAAGGGCTCAAAATGTCTGCCTGAGAGCCCTCAAACACTTGATGATTTGACAGTGGGACAGTGGGACTTCGCGGGAGAGCGCCTCAAAGTCCGTGAGTCCGTAAGGGGGGACATTGGGATTGGGCCCTCGCATCTTCTTGTTGCTGTGCACCGGCTAAATATGTCCCCAGCGCAACATAGGACGTAACAATAGTTCCTATCACATATACAACCAAACGAAAATCCATATTCATAAAAACAAGTTGTACAAATAATAATATATAAACAAGCATATATAATAATATATAAACAAGCATATTGAACAATGACATCAATAATATTTATGGCAGTTAAAGCGACTGCAGTTAACTTACCAAAGCTGCTGTTCACAATTTAAAGACAAAGTCCATCCTCCTTTCTTTGTTAATAAAGAGTTTAATCTCACGGTTGTTCAGAGAGTGTGTGAGAGAGTCCCAGCTCACTGAGGAAGGAAAAAAAAAAGCACAGTCTACACAGCAAAATTGGTAGTGTTAATTGTTGTTAATTTTCCAGTGTCAAATATTTTGAGTTGATCAGTGTTGATTTGGGTGTTCCTTTAACACTGGCAGTGCTGAAATAGCTCTGGGGGCGGAGTTCTTGCGGCGAGTTAACGTAAAGCTCTCCTGACTGAGTTACTTACACATCCACTTTGTAACACGCACTTTCTTCTTGAACTCACGGTGATGGTGGACTAAACTCGGTGTCCGGAATATAGTATTCCAGAAGGTAAGAACAAATATATTTACTTAACCAGGCTGTTTATCTTCATATGAAATTATGTGTTAACGTCAAGTGTGGTGTGACGTGATATATGCAGTGGTGTATAAAGTACTCAAAAGCCATACTTGAGTAAAAGTAAAGATACCTTACTGGAAAACTACTCAAGTAAAAGTAAAAAGTCACCTTTTAGAATACTACTTGAGTAAAAGTCTTAAAGTATCTGATATTTATTGTACTTAAGTACAAAAGTACTTTTCTGATATTAAATGTACATCATAACCTGAACATTAAATGAACATCATAACCTGTTCATTGAAAGTAAAAGTACAAGTAAATGCTGTTAATAAAAAAGCAAAGGGTCAGAATTTTGAGAATTATGAAGTTTATTCTTTTAAGTGCTGTGGCACCATGACCAAGGACATGGAGCTGTGTTGAACATAATTGGGTTGGCTGTGATCCATCCAGGAGCAACAATGTTCAACATAATATATTGTACATAAGTATACTTTTGCATCTACTATGAACTTATCATCATAATTCTCCGAAAAGCAATATGACACTCTGAAGGAGTTGTAACAGTGCGTTTATAAGTATGCTCATTAGACTAGAGGATGTAGAGGGCCAATGCATAATATTATGTTCAGCAAAAAATATCCACTTGATGCATCAGGTCAGTGTTTAGAGAAAGGACACATGCCTTTAAACTCCTATGGGCCTGATTTGAACACAAAAGGCAAAGGTTTTGCTCAAGCTGAATCTGCAATTGGGCGACTGCTACCATCATAACTCCATCTGATCATCCACAACATGACTCAAATACCAAAATTGATCTTAAATATGAGGTTTAAAATGTAGCATTCTGGTATATTCTGAGAAGAAAATTAAGTGATGAGACATTTACTTTAAGCAAAAAACGAATATATTATTCAGTCATTAATCAGTATTTCTGCTCCATTATTAATATTAACCTTTATTTAGCCCGAATAAACACCATGGAGCAGCCACCCTGTGGACCCATCACCCGCAGGGACATGCATCGGGGTCGGGTGCTATGCAGATCGGTTTGAATCTTGCTGCAGTCGGAAAGATGACTGAGAGCACGTGATCTGGCACATGCGCAAAGGGTAGTCCCCCAACTAAACACATTTATTTTGTGTTGATACACACCATCTAACCTAAATAAATCTAATAAATGAAAGTATTCATACATTTTATGTTAGACCCATGAAATATAAATGTGTTCATTTTTTTAATTGATATATTTAAATTAATCAAACACTATTTAAATGTGTCACCTTTTAGAAGGGCTTGAATCGTTTTTTTTTTTTTTATCCTTGACCGTGATGTCATCATGAGACCATTCCAGAATGGAATGGTCAGCTCACCATTCCAGAATGGTCAGCTCACCATTCCAGCTGACCATTCCAGAATGGTCAGCTCACCATTCCAGCTGACCATTCCAGAATGGAATAAAGGATAAAAGGATGTGGTCTCAATTCTGTGGCTTAGTCTGTCCCTGCATTCCCTCACACATTTGAGAGAGTAGAGAGAGTAGACACCACATTGATTAAGATTGATACACGCTACATCAAATTGTTTCAGATACACATTTGACAATTACAATGGCATGCATGAATAGACTAAGACAGTTCTTCAAGAAGAAACAGAAGAAGCCGGAGTCTGAGGAGATGGAGGTATTTCAGCTCAAGGAGGATCTTGACAAGGCCAGGCAGGAGCTGACAAATGGTCATCTGCAATGGCAAGAGGGGAAGTCTCTCTATCAAGCCAAGGCTCTCTATCAAGCCAAGGCTCTCTCTCAAGCCGAGACTTTCTATAAAGCCCAGCTAGAAGAACAGAGAGCGGAGACAAACAGGATTGCAGCAGCTCTGAAACAAACGCAGGACCTGCTGGAGACTGAGCGTCGCGTTCAAACTACCACCAAGGAGGAGATGGAGATACTTAAGAATCTCTGTCAGGCTACAATTGATGAACAGTTAGGTGTCAACAGTAAGCTCAAGGCAGCCTTTATCAAGGCTGAGAATGAGCTGAAGAATGGACATCTGCTGTGGCAACAGGAGAAGTCTTCCCTCCTAGACCAGAATAAAAAAGCCAGTGGACTTTATCATACTCTGGAGGAGGAAGCTACGCAGATGGTCAAAAAAGACCAGGCGTCCCAAGCCCAGCTGGCCAAGAACAAGCAGAAGAAGAGAAAAAGAAATAAAATCTTAAAATTCTTCTAATGCCCGGCTCCCTACTGTCAAAACATCAGACAGTAAAACACGGTACATTTTACTGCACGGGTACTTCTACTGTGATAGTAGAAGTTTTATTATTATTAGGACATCTGATAACTTCTACTGTGATAGTAGAAGTGAACAGATGTTCTAATAATCTAAAAACTTCTACTGTGATAGTAGTATTATTAGGACATCTGTTATTAGGACATCTGATAACTTCTACTGTGATAGTAGAAGTTAACAGATGTTCTAGTAATCTAATAAAAAAAAAAATAAAATCTGAACACACGACAAGTAAAAGTCCTGCATTCAAAACCTTAGTCAAAAGTAGAAGTACCTGTGCAGTAAATAACCCCACGCCCCTTGGGTTCATTCTGTACACACGACATCATTGCACTTCTGTCCATCCTGGGAGAGGGATCCCTCCTCTATTGCTCTCCCACAGGTTTCTTCCTCTTTTCTCCCCGTTAAAGGGGCTTTTGGGGGAGTTTTTCCTGTTTCGATGCGAGGGTTCTGGGACAAGAGGATGTCGTATGTGTACAGATTGTAAAACCCTCTGAGGCAAATTAAAAAAAATAAATAAATAAAAAATAAATAAAAAAAAAAAAAAAAAAAAATAAATCTCCTCCGTGAATCGCCACCTTATCGTGGTGGAGGAGTTTGAGTGGCTCAGTGATCCAGGGAGCTATGTTGTCCGGGGCATTAGCCCCTGGTAGCAAACAGGTTTCAGGGGAGAGCCCAGACTAAGAGCGATTCAAAACGACCCCTGTGATAGTTAGCCCACAGACTTTAGCCACCTCGGCCGGACCAGGGAAACCGGGGCACCCTCCGGGAGCCAGACCCAGGAGGGGAGCTCGTAGGCGAGCGTCTGGTGGCCGGGCCTTTGCCCATGGGGCCCGGTCGGGCTCAGCCCGAATAAACACCATGGAGCAGCCACCCTGTGGACCCACCACCCGCAGGGACATGCATCGGGGTCGGGTGCTATGCAGACCGGGCGGCGGGTCGGGCGGGAGGCCTGGGCGGCATGGACTAGCTCTAGGGACGTGGAACGTCACCTCGCTAGCGGGGAAAGAGTCGGAGTTGGTGCAGGAGGTGGAGCGATACCAGCTAGATATAGTTGGACTCACCTCCATTTACCCCTTTTACATTTTGAACTTTTGTTGGAAAAAAAGTTTTCAAACATTTTAATATTCAATATATACAAGACTCCAGTTAAATTCTCCGTGTTGTCTTCGTTAAGTTTGGTCTCCGAAGTTATTCTGGCGATCTAGAAATGGGGTACCGTGTTCTGTGGAAGATGTTTGTGAAGCAAAATTTAACATTGGTCTCTATGGAGCAGAAAGTTGGTTTTCCTCTCAATTAAAGGCTTCTGTGCCAAATGTGTGTGCCAAATCTGTGGGATTCCACAGTCATTTGTCTACGACAAGGACAAGATTATCTACTTTTACACCCAGAAATTATGCATAAAGAGTGAAGATTGTGGACACAGTGGCAAAATGCACTCTAAGCTGTGCAATACACACCCATTATAAAGGCAGAAAAGGGCTGAAAAATCATATAAGTTAAATTGCTGCAGTTCAAAAAGTGTAAAATATATCAAAAAGCTGAATCATGTGGCAATAGATCAGGGTTTTCTCAACATTTTAAAGTTGAAATGGTGTCTGTAGCTGAAAGTATGATGAAGTATAAGGTATAAGTATAAGTTGAAGAGAACGAATATATTATTCAGTCATTAATCAGTATTTCTGCTCTATTATTAATATTAACCTTTATTTAGACAAAATCCATTGAGACCGAGGTCTCATTTTCAAACGTTTTGGTCAAATAAAAACAAAGATAGCAAGAGTAGCGAGAACCATCGCCTGTACAAAGAAAGTGATTCGTTTTCATTGAACCCTGTTACTGTATGGCTTAATATTAACTTCTACTGTTACTGTACATTTGTTAGAATTGTGGCCTATCTTATATTTGCAATTAATATGCATTCAATCCAGTTCAATTATTTAAATTAACCCGCTGAACTGAAGATACAGGCACCTTAACCCTCTCTCATTACTCCAGGGTTCTTGGGAGCAACGTGGGACTGTTAGTCCACTGGCTGTGGTCATCACAGTGAACAGTGTGATGAGAGGACATGTGAGCCCTTGTTGCTGTACTTCATCTCCTTGGAGCAGAGGCTGCATTTAGCATACCCTGCCTTATCAATGCATTTAAAACACTGTGACAGTAGGAAGCTGTACTCACGTCTGTTTAGACCTCCACCTTTATCCAGGCCCACCTCCACCTTTATCCAGGCCCAGCTCCACTCACAGCTCAGCCCTGTGTCAAGGTGCGCTACAGACAGCCTCCTCTCCCTGAAGCTCTTTGGCCTCATCATGTCATCAGTATCTGGGCCTCATGTTTCGTTGTCATAAAAGTTATTCTGACCACGAAGTCGCCTCATTCTACTTTGAGTTAAAACAAACAACCTGCAACCAGATGCGCCGGTGTTCCGGTTTAACGTGAACGAGTGACCGCGTGAACTGAACCGGAACACGGGGGGGGGGGCTGCATGTTTCATCACGTTACGTTTTTTCCTTCTAAATCGCGATTATGAGGAACGTTAACAGGTAACGGAACATAACGTAACTTAAACTTTAACTGAGGGAAATGAAGACGCTGTACACATCTGAACGCTGATTGGCCGAGACTCGACACATCAAAGATGTTCTATTGCGAAGATCACCACATCACATTTTCTCCTCGTCTCACTCGGAGAAACGCTGGCTGGCCAGTTGTCACATTGTAGCATGTAGCATCCTGGCATCACTGGGAATCACAACACCGCAGCTTTGAGAGCACTTGTTTGCAATTGTGCATTAACGTGATTAACCAACGATTTAACCACTGATTCACCAAATACTCAAAGTAATTGAAATACGTATTTCAAATACAAGTAAAAGAAATACTGCCCATCTCTGCATATACTTTGAGTATATGATGTGGAGGCCTGATGAAGAGATGTATTCTAAGCCAAAAACGCTTTTCATTACAGGAGTCAAAGTAAAATGTAACACTTTGTTCACTGGACAAAGCGTTCACAGTGTACACACTATACACAGAAATGACCTTTCCTCCCAAAGTTTTTCATCTGTAGTGAGAATTTCTCACCACCAATTCATATTTATATAATAGAACTGGCACAGACACACCAACTCAACACCAACTGCTCCTGAAATGTATGGCTTCCACCGTCTTTCTCCAGTGTCTTCTTCTCTATGTTTGTGCCAAAAGGGGGTTGGAAGTTGTGATGAAGCTGCAGCTTACAGGCTACAGTGAACACATCACTGGATCTATCTGTGTACCAGCCCAGTGGCCAGGAGTACATGTTGGCATTGTATGCTTCTGCAAACCACGGACATGCCGATTGTCTACGTTTTTTTTTTTGCATTTGGTGAGCAGAGCAAGTGACGTAGTTATTGAGAATTAAGATTGAGAATGACATGGTATGATAACGAGTACAACCAGCATTCAGGCTGGGTAGGAGAGCTGTTGGATGGGTCAAACAGGACTTTCACCCTGCAGACCGCTCTTGTCCCGCGTGGACCCAAAAGTCAACTTTACCCTTGTTACGTAACGATGTTACGGTTGTTACGTTATTATTTGAACACAAACCATGATCTTTTTTCTAACCTTAACTAAGTTGCTTTGCTGCCTAAAGCTAACTAATCGTGTCCCAACATTAACCATGTGGCAATGTGCGTCCACATGCAACGCATCCTTGGGTTTGCGGAACATGTTTCCTGGCCACTGGCTTGTACATGACGCACAGAGATAAAATTTAGAGATTGATAGATTCGTCTTGTCATCTGACTGGGTAAGACTGCAATTATATTAAATTTATTGTGGTCTGTGTATAAAAAGAAAACCTTTTGAATGTTTATTATGCAAACCTATAGGCACAGTGTAATATATGCCTTCACTTGTATGCAAATAGTTTATTTATTTTGTTGTTATCTTCCGAGAGAAGCTGAACCTGTGCATGCCTTTAACACTTTCTCTGTGGGTTTGAAACTTGTTGGGTTTAAAACGACTGTAAATAACTGTTTTGTAAGCGGTTGGTTGTCATACACTTGAGCTTCCTGTCAGGTTGGATAACTAATAAAGGGCTTCCAGTGTTTACATCAGCTGCTCCTGCTGTCCTGCTTTATTTCAAAGTACGGGGGCTGAGTTGTGCCAGTAGAGGACAGTAGAGACACGCCTCTACATACAGAGCACACACCGCTTCACGACCAATCACAAGATCACACTCAAACTAATATGTAGGCTCTTTCTGTATATATTCTAGTAATAGTAACAAAAGCACATTTTACAGAACAGAGTAAAAGATATGCTGAGCGTTTGCGTCGTAACGTTTTGAACTATTAAAATACACAGTTAGAAAGTCGTGAAATCATGTCGAGAATGATTTCCCGAAGAAAAATATGTGTTTGAGGAAAACTCATTGAGTCATTGTGTTGAGTTCAGGATGAAATGGGAGTGAATGGGCTTTAACACTTCAGCAATAAGCGGTAATGCAATATATTATGTTATGTGCAACATGGAGCATTTTAAAATATGAATAACATTTGAACTGTGAATAATATACGGTCAATAGAATGTTCTTTTTATAACTGAATTCACAGCAAACTAAAAGACAAGTTGTATTGCCCATTATCCACAATTTAACATATGACTTATCTTGGTAGCATTAAGACTGCAAGAGGAAATGGGAATCTATTGTGCCGTAAAAAAGATCACGTTTCTCGTCATACCTCAAATATGAAAGGGATACGTGATACAGAATTGTACATGTGAACATAAACGTTGTAAACATTTTCAATCATTAGCCATTCTAACATGATGTATTGTTCCATCGAGCTTATAGGCGGTTGAAAAAGCCTTGTAAGTAACTTGAACCTTGAAAGTAACTGTAATTCATGCTATATATTCATGCTATGTTTTATATCTATTTTGTCTCCGCAAATGTTTTTGCTGCGTTCATTTAATAAATTCTATTTAGAATATATTGTGTTCAATTTTCAGTGCAAAATGCAGCCTTTGGAAATACATGGATGTATTGACTTGTCTTATAATGTGAAGAGAAAGTTTCATTTTCATCAGTGTGCCGCCGTACAACACTTGTTTGAAAATTTGAAATTTTGAAAATGTTTTAGATTGAGCATGTGAGTGTGTAACTGGTTCAAACTGAATCAGAGCAATGTGTGTGCCATACAGTGACAAATAGTTTTTTTTAATCAAAATTGTGCTTAAAAAAAAAAAAAAAGCAATCGTAAAAAAATTAATGAAAAAAATAACATAATAATTAACAAAAACATGAGTAAAACAAAAACTAAATAAACAAACGTTGGCATTGAAAGTGAAAAAACAAGTTTGTCACTGAACATAGTCTAGGGTTTTGTAGAATTGTCTAATGTCAACATACTTGTCTGGCGACGGGGATATTTGATCTCACGACTAAGAATACATCTACAAATCATCAACATGAACACTATAGGACCAGGAATAAGCACCGGGGTGGGCAGAAAAGGAATAGTTGGCGATCTTCTGCTACAAGACAAACCATTTCAAATTACAACCACTGACTGCCATTCTCTGCCTCAGTCTATAATAGTATAATACAATACACATGCAGCATGCAGCACCTTTCAAAACAAAGGTACAAAGTGCTTCCTATGGTTGAAACAGGAATAAAAGGAAATGTCAGGACTGCAACTAAATATAATCAGACCATTACAGAAATATAATGTGTTTGCATTGAAAAAAAGCATTTTTAAAAAGGTACATTTTGTGAAGTGATTTAAAAGATGTTACTGATACTGCAAGTGTCAGTTATTTGGGCAGGGAGGTCCAGAGCTGAGGGGTCCTGTCTGTGAGATCCTTTTCTTTATTTTATCAAGATGATCTGTCCACCCCATTAAATATTCAATATGTCTCTTCACTACACTGTAGTGTTATGTTATATATATAGTGTTTAGTGTCATGTGTTATAGTCTTGTGATATATATTGTGTATATTGTATATATGTTTTGTGTTATGTTATATAGTGTTGTGAAGTGGAGCTTCTAATCACGACCAAGACACGTCTGGTTTGAACGGAACACGTTTACTTGTCGAACTGCAGTATTACAACTGTTACAGTAAACTGAGCGCACTCTTGCACCCGACATATATAGTTTTTCCTACTATCACCATCAGTTAGCATCAACCACACGTACCATGCCTCTTCTAGCTCTTCACAGTAAAAGCACTTCCGGTTTCATGCTCTTCACAATAAAAGCTAACATGCAACTCAAACAATTTACAACATTCTCCCGCCCGATGAACAGTTGTTCATTACTACTCAGCCTGTTACTTTAACTTATCTCTAATGGATATATCAACTGAACAGGTCTCCTCAACAAACTGCCTGTAGAGGTATGAACAGTACAGGAACGAATGAGTCCATCCCTCCCAGGGAACAGTTCTTTAATCCTGCCCATCTTCCAGTTCTGCCTGGGCGTGTTGTCCTCTCCAAACAGGATGACATCTCCCACCTTGAACACAGTGCGTGTGGGTGTCTCACACTTGTGAGCTGATTTCAAGTCCATCAGGTAGTCCTTTCTCCAGCGGTTCCAAAAGCTGGTTAAGAGTCTCTGCCGGTACCTCCATCTCCGGCCCATGTCCTCTCTGCTCTCGTTAGTTGCCTGGGACAGTGGCAGCATAGTCTTTGGCGGTAGAGAAGTTAGTCTTTTCCCAACCAAGAAATGAGAGGGTGTGAGTGGTTGTGGCTCTGATGCATCCTCATGTACATAGGTAAGCGGCCTGGAGTTCAACACAGCCTCTATCTCTGTGAGCATGGTTGTCAACTCCTCAAAGTTCAGTGATGCTTTCCCCAGGACCCTCTTTTAGCAGGTTTTCACGGATCTCACAAGTCTTTCCCAGAAGCCACCCCACCAAGCAGCTCGCTCTGCAATAAACTTCCAGGTGATCCCCTTGTCAGTGAAAAACTCTGTGAGCTCTGATCCTCTGAATGACTTCCATAGTTCCTTTAGATCTTGTTCTGCTCTTTTGAATGTTTTGGCATTGTCTGAATAACATTATCATCTTCTTGACTAGCTGTCTCCCTTTTGGAATCCAATACGTCTCTCTCACTTGTACTAGAGTGTCTCTGACTCCAGAATGCATCACTCTCTCATGACAGTCCTGAACAAGTAACTCAGAGTATCTGTGATTTCGAGGTAGCACCCATGGGTGTTGCTGTCTAAAACTGAAATCAGAGTACTGTAGCCTGCCTCCTACACTAATAAGGCTATTCTCATCTAAGAATGGTTTCAAGTCTTTTATTTTTGAATCTCTCTTGATGTCCTGTCCAGATTTCAGCTGGACGATTTCTTGGCTGAAGCTCTGCTCTTGGGTCATCTTCACCCAGTACACTTCTGCTGCAGTGAGCTCCTCTGAAGTTAGCTCTCCCTGAATCCTTTGACTACAACGGGCATTAGCTATGCATCTTTTCACCCATGCAGTTACTCTTAATGCAGTTTTTAACCTACTGTACTTCTCCAAGTCCAATAGTGGCTCAGCTTGTTCAGTGCTGGTCAGCTGTACTACAGCCTGAAACTTAGACCTAAGCTCAGTGTTCACCTCATCTTCAACACAGTCCTCATCCATGTCCTTTTCCACATCAGTTGATAGCAGTGAAGCAGGTCCGCTCCACCACAGCTGGCTTTGGATGAGGTTTTCGACGCTCTGGCCTCTGGTAGGTAAATCAGCAGGATTAGTTTTGCCATTGCAGTGACACCACAACTCTGGATTTGTGAGTCCTTGTATTTCAGTCACTCTGTTGGCCACAAATTGCTTCCACCTTTGTGCTGTGCTGCGTATCCAATGGAAAACAATCATTGAATCTGTCCACATGTGCAGCTGATTTCTTTCCATGTTGAGTGGCTTGAGGAGATTATTTCCTAACCTCGCTCCAATCAGTGCACCCATGAGTTCCAAGCGTGGTAAAGTCATTTTCTTTAGTGGGGCTACCTTTGACTTGGAAGCCACAAAGCTTGTTACAACATCTCCTTCCTTGTTCTGTCCTTGCAGATAGGCAACAGCACTGTATGCCTTCTCACTGGCGTCGCAGAAGACGTGCAGTTTTATCTGTGAGTTTGGTCTGATCTTGATCTGGTACCCTCTTGGAATGTCCACCAGGTGGAGCTGTGGCAGCTCTGCACACCACTGATCCCATTTTTCAGCCACGTCTGTGGGAAGCTGCTCATCCCAACCGATTCCCCTCTCCCACAGTTCTTGAAACAAACACTTTACTCGAATAGTGAATGGAGTGAGGAAACCGATGGGGTCGAAGACTCTGGCTGATGTCTTTAGCACACTTCTCTTTGTGTTTTCTTTGTCCTTTACAATGTCCAGTAATCCCTTTAAATCAAACACGAAACTGTCCTTCTCTGATCTCCATACCAACCCCAACACCTTCAGTACATTTCCACAAATTGCTGTGTCTGTTGTGTGCTCCACTCCCCTTTCTGTCCACTTGTCTCTCAGGTCTGGTGAATTTGTCACCCATTTGCACAGGTTCATGCCGGCGTGAGACAGAATCTCCTTTGCTGTTGTGGTAACTAGAAGTGCTTCATCCACATCACATGAGCTGGAGCTAAAATCATCTACAGAGAGGGACTCTCTCAGTGCCTCCACTGTCTTAGGCTGTTCCGCTTCATACTGCTTGATATGGTTTCTTATTGTTGCAGCTAACAGGAACGGGCTGGGTGACACTCCAAAAACCACTCTACTCATTCTCATGATGCGCAGCTCATTTTTACAGTCTTTGGTTGGAGGTCCATGTAGCCACAGGAACCTCACAGCATCCTTGTCTCTTTCTGCTAGTTCTATCTGCAAGAAAGCCTTGGTGATGTCTGCTGTAAAGGCTATCTGGTGGAGTCTGAACTTTATCAGCACATCTAACAGATTTGGGTTCAGGTTGGGCCCAGTCAGTAAACAGTCATTAAGGGAGGGGCAACTCTCTTCGTGTGATGATGCATCAAATACAACTCTCAGTTTAGTTGTTACCTTATCTTCTCGAAGAACAGCATGATGTGGCATGTAGTACTTCACAGCCTCAGTTGGCTCTGCCGCTGAGGTGTGCTCTGGTACATCCTCGCAGATGCCTTGCTGCAGATAATCTTATATGACATCATTGTACCTTGTGTACAGCGTTGCATCCATGTTCAGTCTCCTCTTGAGGCCTTCAAATCGTCTCCTTGCAACTCTGAAGTTGTTTGGGAGATCTGGTCTGTCAGGTCGCCACGGCAACTCAACTATGTAGCGGCCATCTTTGTTCTTTATAGTCTTCTCAAAGTTCTGAAGAGCTTCTGTTTCTTCTGGGCTCTGGGTTTTTTCATGAACGATGCCCAGTGACTCTACTTCCCAGAAAGCATGTAGTTGTTTGGCAATTTGATTGTCCTCATCGAGGCAGATGTGCATGCAAGTGGCATCGGTTACACTGGATGTGGTAACTGGACCCTGCAGAACCCACCCGAAGCTGCTTTCAACGGCTACTAGCGACTCTGTTATTCTCTGAACTTTACCAGTCACTATTTTCCAGTAATAGTCTGCTCCTATTAACACTGACAGTTCTGGATCCTCAGTGCCCTCTGGTAGAAAGTCAGCAAGTTGAAGACCTTTTCTCTTTAACTCCTCTTGGATAGGTTCGCTGGGGACCTTTATCACAGCCGTGCACAGTTGAGGGGTTTCCACTGCTTCAATCTCAATTTTTTGCTGTGTATTCCACACGTTTTCCAGTGACACTCTCACGATGTTGCGACGTGCAGTGACAGGAGCAGTGGACCCAAAGGTGTGGATGTGCAGCGTCTCTTGCCTGACCACTGGCAGTTTTAGTGCTTTAACTACATCTTCGCGAATGAAGCTTTTCTGGCTACCTCCATCTAACAGGCAGCGTACCATTTTCCTCCCCGCTGGGGCTACTGCCCATGCCTTGGCTGTCTGGAGCAACACTGTGTTCTGAACGTCAGCTCTCGGTTTCACTGTGCTGGACACAGAGGATACCACAGCATCTGTACCACCACTGTCAGCATCTGGCTTAGCTTCACTTTGATCACAAATTGACTGGTGATGTCTGCGATGGCACAAGGCACACGAAACACCCTTGACTCTGCAGAATTTTGCTATGTGTTTTGGACCGAGGCACACGTAGCATCTTCCCAGCTTTCTCAATTTCTCCTTGCGAGCAGCCACAGAACTGTCTGGACAGTGTTCGGGTTTATGGTTGGCACCGTCACAGTACACACAGGTCTGACAAACATTACTTGCTGTGTGCAAAGCCGTTGCTGAAGGCACGTTCCATCTTCTAGGTTTGTTTTCATAAACGTGGTCTGGCTTACCAAATGATCTGTTATTTGGTGGAAAGTCTCTTTGTGCATTACCTGGTCTGGTGAGATGAAGAGCTCTCTCTCTGCTTTGGACTTCATTTTGCAGGAACTGGACGAGCTCAAGCACTTTCCATTCCCCACTGGAGTCTGACTTGCGGGTGTAGTCTAGTGCAATATCTTCTGGTATGAGCTGCAGCAGTACTGGGCATAGCAGGCAGCCATATGTGTCACTGTGAACCCCAAAGGATTCTAGACTTCGGATCTGTATTTCACATTCATCGTACAGGTGTCTGAGAGCTACAGCGTCTGATGATCTTTTCACAGGAGCCAAGTTCAGCAGTCTGGACATATGTGCACTTATTACAATGTCCTTTCTTCCAAAACGGCTCTGAAGCAGTTGTACTGCAGCATCATAATTATCATCCGTCATAGTTAGTCCTGCCACAGATCTTGCAGCAGCTCCGGTCAGATAGGATCTCAGGTAAGTGAACTTTTCCCTTTTACACAGTGTGTCGTTGTCGTGGATAGCTGTTTCATATTGTGACCAGAATTCTTGCCACTGGCTTATTTCTCCGCTGTATTTTTCTATCACCAACTTAGGCAGTTTGACAGTATGCTTATTCAGCGATCGGACTGAACTTGAATTTGTATCGCTCACCCGCACACTCACAGCTTCCTCTGCCCTCTGAATGGATCTTTTGGCGCGGGTTTTCAATGTGAGGATGCGGTCCTGGTATTCCTGAGCGGTTGCAATCTCTGACTCAAGCGCATCCGTCTCCGTTTCGTCTTCAATGCCTTTGTCTAAGTCGAATAAACATTCTTCTCTCGTCGACAATAGTGTTAACAGCTCACGGAGTCTCTCACAGTCTGGCACATCTTCTCTCACCTCTTCTTCAATGTGAGTTAACAGCTTCGTTGTCGAGGTGCGTATTGTTTTACGCTTCTTTTTCATCCGTTCAAATTGTGTGGCCATCTCTCCAGCTAGCGTTAGCTTTAGCGTTAGCTTCCAACTTCGTCGTAGTTTAAAGTCTCACTGTCTTGACTTCCCGGGTTTCGGAACCAAAATGTTGTGAAGTGGAGCTTCTAATCACGACCAAGACACGTCTGGTTTGAACGGAACACGTTTACTTGTCGAACTGCAGTATTACAACTGTTACAGTAAACTGAGCGCACTCTTGCACCCGACATATATAGTTTTTCCTACTATCACCATCAGTTAGCATCAATCACACGTACCATGCCTCTTCTAGCTTTTCACAGTAAAAGCACTTCCGGTTTCATGCTCTTCACAATAAAAGCGAACATGCAACTCAAACAATTTACAACATATAGTGCTGTGTTATGTTTCATGCAATATTGCTTGTGTTATGTTATATATAGTGTTGTGTTGCATTATGTTATGTTAAATATAGGGTTGTGTTGTGTTATGTTATGTTAATTATAGGGTTGTGTTGTGTTATATATAGTGTTGTGTTGCATTATGTTATGTTAAATATAGGGTTGTGTTGTGTTATGTTATGTTAATTATAGGGTTGTGTTGTGTTATATATAGTGTTGTGTTGCATTATGTTAATTACCGTATAAGGTTGTGTTGCAAGTTCTCCAGCGTATCTTTATATTGTTCCTGATCTGCCTGTTTTCGACCTTGGATTTCTGCCTCTACCCCTAATTGGATTTGTTCGCCTGTTTGACTGACCTCCCGGTTTTGACCCTGCCTGAACTCAAGTAAAAGAACTAAACTTGTATTTTTGTCTCCGAGTTGTGCTTTTGGGTTCAAGTATCTGTAATCCTTACACGAACAATGCATATAGTCACAATCAATTCAGCTAAAACACGCATTCCACCACACACTCAAGAGCACGGGCCATTCAAATATTATTCATATCAGAGGGAACAATATTACCCATGTCATGAAAACGACACGATAGACAAATGAACAGAGTAGTAACTCTCCTATCACTCCCTCACGGAAATACACGACTCCATAGTTCTTGTTACTGACGGACTTATTCATCTGTTAACACCGAGAGGGAAAATGACTCTCCTTGAAAACACATGAACCTTGAAAGTAGATCACTTAAAAACTTAACTTTAACACTTTAACATTTTGCGTGGAGTATATAGACCTCGGCCAAATCCCAATGTCCCCCCTAAACCCTCAAACCCTGAACCCTCAAGGACTTATTGACGTCACCTGGTAAGTGGGTGAGCGTGAGAGACTGTGAGGGCTTGAGATGGTGTAAATAGGAATGGGACAGCACTTTGCTGCAACATATCACGTTACTATGGAAACGACAAAAAATATGATGTATAATTGTGTGTATTTATTGTGTACTTTGTACTCCCTGATTTGAAAGTCTTCAGGCTCTTTCCTCACAAGATGAGAACTTCATATAATCTATTTACTCGTTTTTGTCAAAACAGCTTCAATGACAAAATCAAATATTTGATGAATAAATAAATAAATATCTTCTTATTTCATGTTAATTTTTTGTTCCATCTTTAACCCTTAATGTTTCTGAGTAAATATATTATGACAGGCTGAACACACTGATCCGTCCTCTTTGTTTACCTTTTTTTTACGCCTCCATGCGTTCACTGGTTACCCCGTGTTTAACGTCACATTGCAATGATTTGTGGGTAATTCCCTGAGGCTAAGTCAGCATACCATGCTGACTTACGGTAAGGGCTCATAAAGGGCTCAAAATGTCTGCCTGAGAGCCCTCAAACACTTGATGATTTGACAGTGGGACAGTGGGACTTCGCGGGAGAGCGCCTCAAAGTCCGTGAGTCCGTAAGGGGGGACATTGGGATTGGGCCCTCGCATCTTCTTGTTGCTGTGCACCGGCTAAATATGTCCCCAGCGCAACATAGGACGTAACAATAGTTCCTATCACATATACAACCAAACGAAAATCCATATTCATAAAAACAAGTTGTACAAATAATAATATATAAACAAGCATATATAATAATATATAAACAAGCATATTGAACAATGACATCAATAATATTTATGGCAGTTAAAGCGACTGCAGTTAACTTACCAAAGCTGCTGTTCACAATTTAAAGACAAAGTCCATCCTCCTTTCTTTGTTAATAAAGAGTTTAATCTCACGGTTGTTCAGAGAGTGTGTGAGAGAGTCCCAGCTCACTGAGGAAGGAAAAAAAAAAGCACAGTCTACACAGCAAAATTGGTAGTGTTAATTGTTGTTAATTTTCCAGTGTCAAATATTTTGAGTTGATCAGTGTTGATTTGGGTGTTCCTTTAACACTGGCAGTGCTGAAATAGCTCTGGGGGCGGAGTTCTTGCGGCGAGTTAACGTAAAGCTCTCCTGACTGAGTTACTTACACATCCACTTTGTAACACGCACTTTCTTCTTGAACTCACGGTGATGGTGGACTAAACTCGGTGTCCGGAATATAGTATTCCAGAAGGTAAGAACAAATATATTTACTTAACCAGGCTGTTTATCTTCATATGAAATTATGTGTTAACGTCAAGTGTGGTGTGACGTGATATATGCAGTGGTGTATAAAGTACTCAAAAGCCATACTTGAGTAAAAGTAAAGATACCTTACTGGAAAACTACTCAAGTAAAAGTAAAAAGTCACCTTTTAGAATACTACTTGAGTAAAAGTCTTAAAGTATCTGATATTTATTGTACTTAAGTACAAAAGTACTTTTCTGATATTAAATGTACATCATAACCTGAACATTAAATGAACATCATAACCTGTTCATTGAAAGTAAAAGTACAAGTAAATGCTGTTAATAAAAAAGCAAAGGGTCAGAATTTTGAGAATTATGAAGTTTATTCTTTTAAGTGCTGTGGCACCATGACCAAGGACATGGAGCTGTGTTGAACATAATTGGGTTGGCTGTGATCCATCCAGGAGCAACAATGTTCAACATAATATATTGTACATAAGTATACTTTTGCATCTACTATGAACTTATCATCATAATTCTCCGAAAAGCAATATGACACTCTGAAGGAGTTGTAACAGTGCGTTTATAAGTATGCTCATTAGACTAGAGGATGTAGAGGGCCAATGCATAATATTATGTTCAGCAAAAAATATCCACTTGATGCATCAGGTCAGTGTTTAGAGAAAGGACACATGCCTTTAAACTCCTATGGGCCTGATTTGAACACAAAAGGCAAAGGTTTTGCTCAAGCTGAATCTGCAATTGGGCGACTGCTACCATCATAACTCCATCTGATCATCCACAACATGACTCAAATACCAAAATTGATCTTAAATATGAGGTTTAAAATGTAGCATTCTGGTATATTCTGAGAAGAAAATTAAGTGATGAGACATTTACTTTAAGCAAAAAACGAATATATTATTCAGTCATTAATCAGTATTTCTGCTCCATTATTAATATTAACCTTTATTTAGCCCGAATAAACACCATGGAGCAGCCACCCTGTGGACCCATCACCCGCAGGGACATGCATCGGGGTCGGGTGCTATGCAGATCGGTTTGAATCTTGCTGCAGTCGGAAAGATGACTGAGAGCACGTGATCTGGCACATGCGCAAAGGGTAGTCCCCCAACTAAACACATTTATTTTGTGTTGATACACACCATCTAACCTAAATAAATCTAATAAATGAAAGTATTCATACATTTTATGTTAGACCCATGAAATATAAATGTGTTCATTTTTTTAATTGATATATTTAAATTAATCAAACACTATTTAAATGTGTCACCTTTTAGAAGGGCTTGAATCGTTTTTTTTTTTTTTATCCTTGACCGTGATGTCATCATGAGACCATTCCAGAATGGAATGGTCAGCTCACCATTCCAGAATGGTCAGCTCACCATTCCAGCTGACCATTCCAGAATGGTCAGCTCACCATTCCAGCTGACCATTCCAGAATGGAATAAAGGATAAAAGGATGTGGTCTCAATTCTGTGGCTTAGTCTGTCCCTGCATTCCCTCACACATTTGAGAGAGTAGAGAGAGTAGACACCACATTGATTAAGATTGATACACGCTACATCAAATTGTTTCAGATACACATTTGACAATTACAATGGCATGCATGAATAGACTAAGACAGTTCTTCAAGAAGAAACAGAAGAAGCCGGAGTCTGAGGAGATGGAGGTATTTCAGCTCAAGGAGGATCTTGACAAGGCCAGGCAGGAGCTGACAAATGGTCATCTGCAATGGCAAGAGGGGAAGTCTCTCTATCAAGCCAAGGCTCTCTATCAAGCCAAGGCTCTCTCTCAAGCCGAGACTTTCTATAAAGCCCAGCTAGAAGAACAGAGAGCGGAGACAAACAGGATTGCAGCAGCTCTGAAACAAACGCAGGACCTGCTGGAGACTGAGCGTCGCGTTCAAACTACCACCAAGGAGGAGATGGAGATACTTAAGAATCTCTGTCAGGCTACAATTGATGAACAGTTAGGTGTCAACAGTAAGCTCAAGGCAGCCTTTATCAAGGCTGAGAATGAGCTGAAGAATGGACATCTGCTGTGGCAACAGGAGAAGTCTTCCCTCCTAGACCAGAATAAAAAAGCCAGTGGACTTTATCATACTCTGGAGGAGGAAGCTACGCAGATGGTCAAAAAAGACCAGGCGTCCCAAGCCCAGCTGGCCAAGAACAAGCAGAAGAAGAGAAAAAGAAATAAAATCTTAAAATTCTTCTAATGCCCGGCTCCCTACTGTCAAAACATCAGACAGTAAAACACGGTACATTTTACTGCACGGGTACTTCTACTGTGATAGTAGAAGTTTTATTATTATTAGGACATCTGATAACTTCTACTGTGATAGTAGAAGTGAACAGATGTTCTAATAATCTAAAAACTTCTACTGTGATAGTAGTATTATTAGGACATCTGTTATTAGGACATCTGATAACTTCTACTGTGATAGTAGAAGTTAACAGATGTTCTAGTAATCTAATAAAAAAAAAAATAAAATCTGAACACACGACAAGTAAAAGTCCTGCATTCAAAACCTTAGTCAAAAGTAGAAGTACCTGTGCAGTAAATAACCCCACGCCCCTTGGGTTCATTCTGTACACACGACATCATTGCACTTCTGTCCATCCTGGGAGAGGGATCCCTCCTCTATTGCTCTCCCACAGGTTTCTTCCTCTTTTCTCCCCGTTAAAGGGGCTTTTGGGGGAGTTTTTCCTGTTTCGATGCGAGGGTTCTGGGACAAGAGGATGTCGTATGTGTACAGATTGTAAAACCCTCTGAGGCAAATTAAAAAAAATAAATAAATAAAAAATAAATAAATAAAAAAAAAAAAAAAAAAAAAATCTCCTCCGTGAATCGCCACCTTATCGTGGTGGAGGAGTTTGAGTGGCTCAGTGATCCAGGGAGCTATGTTGTCCGGGGCATTAGCCCCTGGTAGCAAACAGGTTTCAGGGGAGAGCCCAGACTAAGAGCGATTCAAAACGACCCCTGTGATAGTTAGCCCACAGACTTTAGCCACCTCGGCCGGACCAGGGAAACCGGGGCACCCTCCGGGAGCCAGACCCAGGAGGGGAGCTCGTAGGCGAGCGTCTGGTGGCCGGGCCTTTGCCCATGGGGCCCGGTCGGGCTCAGCCCGAATAAACACCATGGAGCAGCCACCCTGTGGACCCACCACCCGCAGGGACATGCATCGGGGTCGGGTGCTATGCAGACCGGGCGGCGGGTCGGGCGGGAGGCCTGGGCGGCATGGACTAGCTCTAGGGACGTGGAACGTCACCTCGCTAGCGGGGAAAGAGTCGGAGTTGGTGCAGGAGGTGGAGCGATACCAGCTAGATATAGTTGGACTCACCTCCATTTACCCCTTTTACATTTTGAACTTTTGTTGGAAAAAAAGTTTTCAAACATTTTAATATTCAATATATACAAGACTCCAGTTAAATTCTCCGTGTTGTCTTCGTTAAGTTTGGTCTCCGAAGTTATTCTGGCGATCTAGAAATGGGGTACCGTGTTCTGTGGAAGATGTTTGTGAAGCAAAATTTAACATTGGTCTCTATGGAGCAGAAAGTTGGTTTTCCTCTCAATTAAAGGCTTCTGTGCCAAATGTGTGTGCCAAATCTGTGGGATTCCACAGTCATTTGTCTACGACAAGGACAAGATTATCTACTTTTACACCCAGAAATTATGCATAAAGAGTGAAGATTGTGGACACAGTGGCAAAATGCACTCTAAGCTGTGCAATACACACCCATTATAAAGGCAGAAAAGGGCTGAAAAATCATATAAGTTAAATTGCTGCAGTTCAAAAAGTGTAAAATATATCAAAAAGCTGAATCATGTGGCAATAGATCAGGGTTTTCTCAACATTTTAAAGTTGAAATGGTGTCTGTAGCTGAAAGTATGATGAAGTATAAGGTATAAGTATAAGTTGAAGAGAACGAATATATTATTCAGTCATTAATCAGTATTTCTGCTCTATTATTAATATTAACCTTTATTTAGACAAAATCCATTGAGACCGAGGTCTCATTTTCAAACGTTTTGGTCAAATAAAAACAAAGATAGCAAGAGTAGCGAGAACCATCGCCTGTACAAAGAAAGTGATTCGTTTTCATTGAACCCTGTTACTGTATGGCTTAATATTAACTTCTACTGTTACTGTACATTTGTTAGAATTGTGGCCTATCTTATATTTGCAATTAATATGCATTCAATCCAGTTCAATTATTTAAATTAACCCGCTGAACTGAAGATACAGGCACCTTAACCCTCTCTCATTACTCCAGGGTTCTTGGGAGCAACGTGGGACTGTTAGTCCACTGGCTGTGGTCATCACAGTGAACAGTGTGATGAGAGGACATGTGAGCCCTTGTTGCTGTACTTCATCTCCTTGGAGCAGAGGCTGCATTTAGCATACCCTGCCTTATCAATGCATTTAAAACACTGTGACAGTAGGAAGCTGTACTCACGTCTGTTTAGACCTCCACCTTTATCCAGGCCCACCTCCACCTTTATCCAGGCCCAGCTCCACTCACAGCTCAGCCCTGTGTCAAGGTGCGCTACAGACAGCCTCCTCTCCCTGAAGCTCTTTGGCCTCATCATGTCATCAGTATCTGGGCCTCATGTTTCGTTGTCATAAAAGTTATTCTGACCACGAAGTCGCCTCATTCTACTTTGAGTTAAAACAAACAACCTGCAACCAGATGCGCCGGTGTTCCGGTTTAACGTGAACGAGTGACCGCGTGAACTGAACCGGAACACGGGGGGGGGGCTGCATGTTTCATCACGTTACGTTTTTTCCTTCTAAATCGCGATTATGAGGAACGTTAACAGGTAACGGAACATAACGTAACTTAAACTTTAACTGAGGGAAATGAAGACGCTGTACACATCTGAACGCTGATTGGCCGAGACTCGACACATCAAAGATGTTCTATTGCGAAGATCACCACATCACATTTTCTCCTCGTCTCACTCGGAGAAACGCTGGCTGGCCAGTTGTCACATTGTAGCATGTAGCATCCTGGCATCACTGGGAATCACAACACCGCGGCTTTGAGAGCACTTGTTTGCAATTGTGCATTAACGTGATTAACCAACGATTTAACCACTGATTCACCAAATACTCAAAGTAATTGAAATACGTATTTCAAATACAAGTAAAAGAAATACTGCCCATCTCTGCATATACTTTGAGTATATGATGTGGAGGCCTGATGAAGAGATGTATTCTAAGCCAAAAACGCTTTTCATTACAGGAGTCAAAGTAAAATGTAACACTTTGTTCACTGGACAAAGCGTTCACAGTGTACACACTATACACAGAAATGACCTTTCCTCCCAAAGTTTTTCATCTGTAGTGAGAATTTCTCACCACCAATTCATATTTATATAATAGAACTGGCACAGACACACCAACTCAACACCAACTGCTCCTGAAATGTATGGCTTCCACCGTCTTTCTCCAGTGTCTTCTTCTCTATGTTTGTGCCAAAAGGGGGTTGGAAGTTGTGATGAAGCTGCAGCTTACAGGCTACAGTGAACACATCACTGGATCTATCTGTGTACCAGCCCAGTGGCCAGGAGTACATGTTGGCATTGTATGCTTCTGCAAACCACGGACATGCCGATTGTCTACGTTTTTTTTTTTGCATTTGGTGAGCAGAGCAAGTGACGTAGTTATTGAGAATTAAGATTGAGAATGACATGGTATGATAACGAGTACAACCAGCATTCAGGCTGGGTAGGAGAGCTGTTGGATGGGTCAAACAGGACTTTCACCCTGCAGACCGCTCTTGTCCCGCGTGGACCCAAAAGTCAACTTTACCCTTGTTACGTAACGATGTTACGGTTGTTACGTTATTATTTGAACACAAACCATGATCTTTTTTCTAACCTTAACTAAGTTGCTTTGCTGCCTAAAGCTAACTAATCGTGTCCCAACATTAACCATGTGGCAATGTGCGTCCACATGCAACGCATCCTTGGGTTTGCGGAACATGTTTCCTGGCCACTGGCTTGTACATGACGCACAGAGATAAAATTTAGAGATTGATAGATTCGTCTTGTCATCTGACTGGGTAAGACTGCAATTATATTAAATTTATTGTGGTCTGTGTATAAAAAGAAAACCTTTTGAATGTTTATTATGCAAACCTATAGGCACAGTGTAATATATGCCTTCACTTGTATGCAAATAGTTTATTTATTTTGTTGTTATCTTCCGAGAGAAGCTGAACCTGTGCATGCCTTTAACACTTTCTCTGTGGGTTTGAAACTTGTTGGGTTTAAAACGACTGTAAATAACTGTTTTGTAAGCGGTTGGTTGTCATACACTTGAGCTTCCTGTCAGGTTGGATAACTAATAAAGGGCTTCCAGTGTTTACATCAGCTGCTCCTGCTGTCCTGCTTTATTTCAAAGTACGGGGGCTGAGTTGTGCCAGTAGAGGACAGTAGAGACACGCCTCTACATACAGAGCACACACCGCTTCACGACCAATCACAAGATCACACTCAAACTAATATGTAGGCTCTTTCTGTATATATTCTAGTAATAGTAACAAAAGCACATTTTACAGAACAGAGTAAAAGATATGCTGAGCGTTTGCGTCGTAACGTTTTGAACTATTAAAATACACAGTTAGAAAGTCGTGAAATCATGTCGAGAATGATTTCCCGAAGAAAAATATGTGTTTGAGGAAAACTCATTGAGTCATTGTGTTGAGTTCAGGATGAAATGGGAGTGAATGGGCTTTAACACTTCAGCAATAAGCGGTAATGCAATATATTATGTTATGTGCAACATGGAGCATTTTAAAATATGAATAACATTTGAACTGTGAATAATATACGGTCAATAGAATGTTCTTTTTATAACTGAATTCACAGCAAACTAAAAGACAAGTTGTATTGCCCATTATCCACAATTTAACATATGACTTATCTTGGTAGCATTAAGACTGCAAGAGGAAATGGGAATCTATTGTGCCGTAAAAAAGATCACGTTTCTCGTCATACCTCAAATATGAAAGGGATACGTGATACAGAATTGTACATGTGAACATAAACGTTGTAAACATTTTCAATCATTAGCCATTCTAACATGATGTATTGTTCCATCGAGCTTATAGGCGGTTGAAAAAGCCTTGTAAGTAACTTGAACCTTGAAAGTAACTGTAATTCATGCTATATATTCATGCTATGTTTTATATCTATTTTGTCTCCGCAAATGTTTTTGCTGCGTTCATTTAATAAATTCTATTTAGAATATATTGTGTTCAATTTTCAGTGCAAAATGCAGCCTTTGGAAATACATGGATGTATTGACTTGTCTTATAATGTGAAGAGAAAGTTTCATTTTCATCAGTGTGCCGCCGTACAACACTTGTTTGAAAATTTGAAATTTTGAAAATGTTTTAGATTGAGCATGTGAGTGTGTAACTGGTTCAAACTGAATCAGAGCAATGTGTGTGCCATACAGTGACAAATAGTTTTTTTTAATCAAAATTGTGCTTAAAAAAAAAAAAAAAGCAATCGTAAAAAAATTAATGAAAAAAATAACATAATAATTAACAAAAACATGAGTAAAACAAAAACTAAATAAACAAACGTTGGCATTGAAAGTGAAAAAACAAGTTTGTCACTGAACATAGTCTAGGGTTTTGTAGAATTGTCTAATGTCAACATACTTGTCTGGCGACGGGGATATTTGATCTCACGACTAAGAATACATCTACAAATCATCAACATGAACACTATAGGACCAGGAATAAGCACCGGGGTGGGCAGAAAAGGAATAGTTGGCGATCTTCTGCTACAAGACAAACCATTTCAAATTACAACCACTGACTGCCATTCTCTGCCTCAGTCTATAATAGTATAATACAATACACATGCAGCATGCAGCACCTTTCAAAACAAAGGTACAAAGTGCTTCCTATGGTTGAAACAGGAATAAAAGGAAATGTCAGGACTGCAACTAAATATAATCAGACCATTACAGAAATATAATGTGTTTGCATTGAAAAAAAGCATTTTTAAAAAGGTACATTTTGTGAAGTGATTTAAAAGATGTTACTGATACTGCAAGTGTCAGTTATTTGGGCAGGGAGGTCCAGAGCTGAGGGGTCCTGTCTGTGAGATCCTTTTCTTTATTTTATCAAGATGATCTGTCCACCCCATTAAATATTCAATATGTCTCTTCACTACACTGTAGTGTTATGTTATATATATAGTGTTTAGTGTCATGTGTTATAGTCTTGTGATATATATTGTGTATATTGTATATATGTTTTGTGTTATGTTATATAGTGTTGTGAAGTGGAGCTTCTAATCACGACCAAGACACGTCTGGTTTGAACGGAACACGTTTACTTGTCGAACTGCAGTATTACAACTGTTACAGTAAACTGAGCGCACTCTTGCACCCGACATATATAGTTTTTCCTACTATCACCATCAGTTAGCATCAACCACACGTACCATGCCTCTTCTAGCTCTTCACAGTAAAAGCACTTCCGGTTTCATGCTCTTCACAATAAAAGCTAACATGCAACTCAAACAATTTACAACATTCTCCCGCCCGATGAACAGTTGTTCATTACTACTCAGCCTGTTACTTTAACTTATCTCTAATGGATATATCAACTGAACAGGTCTCCTCAACAAACTGCCTGTAGAGGTATGAACAGTACAGGAACGAATGAGTCCATCCCTCCCAGGGAACAGTTCTTTAATCCTGCCCATCTTCCAGTTCTGCCTGGGCGTGTTGTCCTCTCCAAACAGGATGACATCTCCCACCTTGAACACAGTGCGTGTGGGTGTCTCACACTTGTGAGCTGATTTCAAGTCCATCAGGTAGTCCTTTCTCCAGCGGTTCCAAAAGCTGGTTAAGAGTCTCTGCCGGTACCTCCATCTCCGGCCCATGTCCTCTCTGCTCTCGTTAGTTGCCTGGGACAGTGGCAGCATAGTCTTTGGCGGTAGAGAAGTTAGTCTTTTCCCAACCAAGAAATGAGAGGGTGTGAGTGGTTGTGGCTCTGATGCATCCTCATGTACATAGGTAAGCGGCCTGGAGTTCAACACAGCCTCTATCTCTGTGAGCATGGTTGTCAACTCCTCAAAGTTCAGTGATGCTTTCCCCAGGACCCTCTTTTAGCAGGTTTTCACGGATCTCACAAGTCTTTCCCAGAAGCCACCCCACCAAGCAGCTCGCTCTGCAATAAACTTCCAGGTGATCCCCTTGTCAGTGAAAAACTCTGTGAGCTCTGATCCTCTGAATGACTTCCATAGTTCCTTTAGATCTTGTTCTGCTCTTTTGAATGTTTTGGCATTGTCTGAATAACATTATCATCTTCTTGACTAGCTGTCTCCCTTTTGGAATCCAATACGTCTCTCTCACTTGTACTAGAGTGTCTCTGACTCCAGAATGCATCACTCTCTCATGACAGTCCTGAACAAGTAACTCAGAGTATCTGTGATTTCGAGGTAGCACCCATGGGTGTTGCTGTCTAAAACTGAAATCAGAGTACTGTAGCCTGCCTCCTACACTAATAAGGCTATTCTCATCTAAGAATGGTTTCAAGTCTTTTATTTTTGAATCTCTCTTGATGTCCTGTCCAGATTTCAGCTGGACGATTTCTTGGCTGAAGCTCTGCTCTTGGGTCATCTTCACCCAGTACACTTCTGCTGCAGTGAGCTCCTCTGAAGTTAGCTCTCCCTGAATCCTTTGACTACAACGGGCATTAGCTATGCATCTTTTCACCCATGCAGTTACTCTTAATGCAGTTTTTAACCTACTGTACTTCTCCAAGTCCAATAGTGGCTCAGCTTGTTCAGTGCTGGTCAGCTGTACTACAGCCTGAAACTTAGACCTAAGCTCAGTGTTCACCTCATCTTCAACACAGTCCTCATCCATGTCCTTTTCCACATCAGTTGATAGCAGTGAAGCAGGTCCGCTCCACCACAGCTGGCTTTGGATGAGGTTTTCGACGCTCTGGCCTCTGGTAGGTAAATCAGCAGGATTAGTTTTGCCATTGCAGTGACACCACAACTCTGGATTTGTGAGTCCTTGTATTTCAGTCACTCTGTTGGCCACAAATTGCTTCCACCTTTGTGCTGTGCTGCGTATCCAATGGAAAACAATCATTGAATCTGTCCACATGTGCAGCTGATTTCTTTCCATGTTGAGTGGCTTGAGGAGATTATTTCCTAACCTCGCTCCAATCAGTGCACCCATGAGTTCCAAGCGTGGTAAAGTCATTTTCTTTAGTGGGGCTACCTTTGACTTGGAAGCCACAAAGCTTGTTACAACATCTCCTTCCTTGTTCTGTCCTTGCAGATAGGCAACAGCACTGTATGCCTTCTCACTGGCGTCGCAGAAGACGTGCAGTTTTATCTGTGAGTTTGGTCTGATCTTGATCTGGTACCCTCTTGGAATGTCCACCAGGTGGAGCTGTGGCAGCTCTGCACACCACTGATCCCATTTTTCAGCCACGTCTGTGGGAAGCTGCTCATCCCAACCGATTCCCCTCTCCCACAGTTCTTGAAACAAACACTTTACTCGAATAGTGAATGGAGTGAGGAAACCGATGGGGTCGAAGACTCTGGCTGATGTCTTTAGCACACTTCTCTTTGTGTTTTCTTTGTCCTTTACAATGTCCAGTAATCCCTTTAAATCAAACACGAAACTGTCCTTCTCTGATCTCCATACCAACCCCAACACCTTCAGTACATTTCCACAAATTGCTGTGTCTGTTGTGTGCTCCACTCCCCTTTCTGTCCACTTGTCTCTCAGGTCTGGTGAATTTGTCACCC
The DNA here is from genome assembly GCA_028022725.1 of Lycodopsis pacificus. Taxonomy (NCBI): domain Eukaryota; kingdom Metazoa; phylum Chordata; class Actinopteri; order Perciformes; family Zoarcidae; genus Lycodopsis; species Lycodopsis pacificus. Next base: position 4,934,167 of record CM051700.1, read on the forward strand.
ATTTGCACAGGTTCATGCCGGCGTGAGACAGAATCTCCTTTGCTGTTGTGGTAACTAGAAGTGCTTCATCCACATCACATGAGCTGGAGATAAAATCATCTACGTAGAGGGACTCTCTCAGTGCCTCCACTGTCTTAGGCTGTTCCGCTTCATACTGCTTGATATGGTTTCTTATTGTTGCAGCTAACAGGAACGGGCTGGGTGACACTCCAAAAACCACTCTACTCATTCTCATGATGCGCAGCTCATTTTTACAGTCTTTGGTTGGAGGTCCATGTAGCCACAGGAACCTCACAGCATCCTTGTCTCTTTCTGCTAGTTCTATCTGCAAGAAAGCCTTGGTGATGTCTGCTGTAAAGGCTATCTGGTGGAGTCTGAACTTTATCAGCACATCTAACAGATTTGGGTTCAGGTTGGGCCCAGTCAGTAAACAGTCATTAAGGGAGGGGCAACTCTCTTCGTGTGATGATGCATCAAATACAACTCTCAGTTTAGTTGTTACCTTATCTTCTCGAAGAACAGCATGATGTGGCATGTAGTACTTCACAGCCTCAGTTGGCTCTGCCGCTGAGGTGTGCTCTGGTACATCCTCGCAGATGCCTTGCTGCAGATAATCTTATATGACATCATTGTACCTTGTGTACAGCGTTGCATCCATGTTCAGTCTCCTCTTGAGGCCTTCAAATCGTCTCCTTGCAACTCTGAAGTTGTTTGGGAGATCTGGTCTGTCAGGTCGCCACGGCAACTCAACTATGTAGCGGCCATCTTTGTTCTTTATAGTCTTCTCAAAGTTCTGAAGAGCTTCTGTTTCTTCTGGGCTCTGGGTTTTTTCATGAACGATGCCCAGTGACTCTACTTCCCAGAAAGCATGTAGTTGTTTGGCAATTTGATTGTCCTCATCGAGGCAGATGTGCATGCAAGTGGCATCGGTTACACTGGATGTGGTAACTGGACCCTGCAGAACCCACCCGAAGCTGCTTTCAACGGCTACTAGCGACTCTGTTATTCTCTGAACTTTACCAGTCACTATTTTCCAGTAATAGTCTGCTCCTATTAACACTGACAGTTCTGGATCCTCAGTGCCCTCTGGTAGAAAGTCAGCAAGTTGAAGACCTTTTCTCTTTAACTCCTCTTGGATAGGTTCGCTGGGGACCTTTATCACAGCCGTGCACAGTTGAGGGGTTTCCACTGCTTCAATCTCAATTTTTTGCTGTGTATTCCACACGTTTTCCAGTGACACTCTCACGATGTTGCGACGTGCAGTGACAGGAGCAGTGGACCCAAAGGTGTGGATGTGCAGCGTCTCTTGCCTGACCACTGGCAGTTTTAGTGCTTTAACTACATCTTCGCGAATGAAGCTTTTCTGGCTACCTCCATCTAACAGGCAGCGTACCATTTTCCTCCCCGCTGGGGCTACTGCCCATGCCTTGGCTGTCTGGAGCAACACTGTGTTCTGAACGTCAGCTCTCGGTTTCACTGTGCTGGACACAGAGGATACCACAGCATCTGTACCACCACTGTCAGCATCTGGCTTAGCTTCACTTTGATCACAAATTGACTGGTGATGTCTGCGATGGCACAAGGCACACGAAACACCCTTGACTCTGCAGAATTTTGCTATGTGTTTTGGACCGAGGCACACGTAGCATCTTCCCAGCTTTCTCAATTTCTCCTTGCGAGCAGCCACAGAACTGTCTGGACAGTGTTCGGGTTTATGGTTGGCACCGTCACAGTACACACAGGTCTGACAAACATTACTTGCTGTGTGCAAAGCCGTTGCTGAAGGCACGTTCCATCTTCTAGGTTTGTTTTCATAAACGTGGTCTGGCTTACCAAATGATCTGTTATTTGGTGGAAAGTCTCTTTGTGCATTACCTGGTCTGGTGAGATGAAGAGCTCTCTCTCTGCTTTGGACTTCATTTTGCAGGAACTGGACGAGCTCAAGCACTTTCCATTCCCCACTGGAGTCTGACTTGCGGGTGTAGTCTAGTGCAATATCTTCTGGTATGAGCTGCAGCAGTACTGGGCATAGCAGGCAGCCATATGTGTCGCTGTGAACCCCAAAGGATTCTAGACTTCGGATCTGTATTTCACATTCATCGTACAGGTGTCTGAGAGCTACAGCGTCTGATGATCTTTTCACAGGAGCCAAGTTCAGCAGTCTGGACATATGTGCACTTATTACAATGTCCTTTCTTCCAAAACGGCTCTGAAGCAGTTGTACTGCAGCATCATAATTATCATCCGTCATAGTTAGTCCTGCCACAGATCTTGCAGCAGCTCCGGTCAGATAGGATCTCAGGTAAGTGAACTTTTCCCTTTTACACAGTGTGTCGTTGTCGTGGATAGCTGTTTCATATTGTGACCAGAATTCTTGCCACTGGCTTATTTCTCCGCTGTATTTTTCTATCACCAACTTAGGCAGTTTGACAGTATGCTTATTCAGCGATCGGACTGAACTTGAATTTGTATCGCTCACCCGCACACTCACAGCTTCCTCTGCCCTCTGAATGGATCTTTTGGCGCGGGTTTTCAATGTGAGGATGCGGTCCTGGTATTCCTGAGCGGTTGCAATCTCTGACTCAAGCGCATCCGTCTCCGTTTCGTCTTCAATGCCTTTGTCTAAGTCGAATAAACATTCTTCTCTCGTCGACAATAGTGTTAACAGCTCACGGAGTCTCTCACAGTCTGGCACATCTTCTCTCACCTCTTCTTCAATGTGAGTTAACAGCTTCGTTGTCGAGGTGCGTATTGTTTTACGCTTCTTTTTCATCCGTTCAAATTGTGTGGCCATCTCTCCAGCTAGCGTTAGCTTTAGCGTTAGCTTCCAACTTCGTCGTAGTTTAAAGTCTCACTGTCTTGACTTCCCGGGTTTCGGAACCAAAATGTTGTGAAGTGGAGCTTCTAATCACGACCAAGACACGTCTGGTTTGAACGGAACACGTTTACTTGTCGAACTGCAGTATTACAACTGTTACAGTAAACTGAGCGCACTCTTGCACCCGACATATATAGTTTTTCCTACTATCACCATCAGTTAGCATCAATCACACGTACCATGCCTCTTCTAGCTTTTCACAGTAAAAGCACTTCCGGTTTCATGCTCTTCACAATAAAAGCGAACATGCAACTCAAACAATTTACAACATATAGTGCTGTGTTATGTTTCATGCAATATTGCTTGTGTTATGTTATATATAGTGTTGTGTTGCATTATGTTATGTTAAATATAGGGTTGTGTTGTGTTATGTTATGTTAATTATAGGGTTGTGTTGTGTTATATATAGTGTTGTGTTGCATTATGTTATGTTAAATATAGGGTTGTGTTGTGTTATGTTATGTTAATTATAGGGTTGTGTTGTGTTATATATAGTGTTGTGTTGCATTATGTTAATTACCGTATAAGGTTGTGTTGCAAGTTCTCCAGCGTATCTTTATATTGTTCCTGATCTGCCTGTTTTCGACCTTGGATTTCTGCCTCTACCCCTAATTGGATTTGTTCGCCTGTTTGACTGACCTCCCGGTTTTGACCCTGCCTGAACTCAAGTAAAAGAACTAAACTTGTATTTTTGTCTCCGAGTTGTGCTTTTGGGTTCAAGTATCTGTAATCCTTACACGAACAATGCATATAGTCACAATCAATTCAGCTAAAACACGCATTCCACCACACACTCAAGAGCACGGGCCATTCAAATATTATTCATATCAGAGGGAACAATATTACCCATGTCATGAAAACGACACGATAGACAAATGAACAGAGTAGTAACTCTCCTATCACTCCCTCACGGAAATACACGACTCCATAGTTCTTGTTACTGACGGACTTATTCATCTGTTAACACCGAGAGGGAAAATGACTCTCCTTGAAAACACATGAACCTTGAAAGTAGATCACTTAAAAACTTAACTTTAACACTTTAACATTTTGCGTGGAGTATATAGACCTCGGCCAAATCCCAATGTCCCCCCTAAACCCTCAAACCCTGAACCCTCAAGGACTTATTGACGTCACCTGGTAAGTGGGTGAGCGTGAGAGACTGTGAGGGCTTGAGATGGTGTAAATAGGAATGGGACAGCACTTTGCTGCAACATATCACGTTACTATGGAAACGACAAAAAATATGATGTATAATTGTGTGTATTTATTGTGTACTTTGTACTCCCTGATTTGAAAGTCTTCAGGCTCTTTCCTCACAAGATGAGAACTTCATATAATCTATTTACTCGTTTTTGTCAAAACAGCTTCAATGACAAAATCAAATATTTGATGAATAAATAAATAAATATCTTCTTATTTCATGTTAATTTTTTGTTCCATCTTTAACCCTTAATGTTTCTGAGTAAATATATTATGACAGGCTGAACACACTGATCCGTCCTCTTTGTTTACCTTTTTTTTACGCCTCCATGCGTTCACTGGTTACCCCGTGTTTAACGTCACATTGCAATGATTTGTGGGTAATTCCCTGAGGCTAAGTCAGCATACCATGCTGACTTACGGTAAGGGCTCATAAAGGGCTCAAAATGTCTGCCTGAGAGCCCTCAAACACTTGATGATTTGACAGTGGGACAGTGGGACTTCGCGGGAGAGCGCCTCAAAGTCCGTGAGTCCGTAAGGGGGGACATTGGGATTGGGCCCTCGCATCTTCTTGTTGCTGTGCACCGGCTAAATATGTCCCCAGCGCAACATAGGACGTAACAATAGTTCCTATCACATATACAACCAAACGAAAATCCATATTCATAAAAACAAGTTGTACAAATAATAATATATAAACAAGCATATATAATAATATATAAACAAGCATATTGAACAATGACATCAATAATATTTATGGCAGTTAAAGCGACTGCAGTTAACTTACCAAAGCTGCTGTTCACAATTTAAAGACAAAGTCCATCCTCCTTTCTTTGTTAATAAAGAGTTTAATCTCACGGTTGTTCAGAGAGTGTGTGAGAGAGTCCCAGCTCACTGAGGAAGGAAAAAAAAAAGCACAGTCTACACAGCAAAATTGGTAGTGTTAATTGTTGTTAATTTTCCAGTGTCAAATATTTTGAGTTGATCAGTGTTGATTTGGGTGTTCCTTTAACACTGGCAGTGCTGAAATAGCTCTGGGGGCGGAGTTCTTGCGGCGAGTTAACGTAAAGCTCTCCTGACTGAGTTACTTACACATCCACTTTGTAACACGCACTTTCTTCTTGAACTCACGGTGATGGTGGACTAAACTCGGTGTCCGGAATATAGTATTCCAGAAGGTAAGAACAAATATATTTACTTAACCAGGCTGTTTATCTTCATATGAAATTATGTGTTAACGTCAAGTGTGGTGTGACGTGATATATGCAGTGGTGTATAAAGTACTCAAAAGCCATACTTGAGTAAAAGTAAAGATACCTTACTGGAAAACTACTCAAGTAAAAGTAAAAAGTCACCTTTTAGAATACTACTTGAGTAAAAGTCTTAAAGTATCTGATATTTATTGTACTTAAGTACAAAAGTACTTTTCTGATATTAAATGTACATCATAACCTGAACATTAAATGAACATCATAACCTGTTCATTGAAAGTAAAAGTACAAGTAAATGCTGTTAATAAAAAAGCAAAGGGTCAGAATTTTGAGAATTATGAAGTTTATTCTTTTAAGTGCTGTGGCACCATGACCAAGGACATGGAGCTGTGTTGAACATAATTGGGTTGGCTGTGATCCATCCAGGAGCAACAATGTTCAACATAATATATTGTACATAAGTATACTTTTGCATCTACTATGAACTTATCATCATAATTCTCCGAAAAGCAATATGACACTCTGAAGGAGTTGTAACAGTGCGTTTATAAGTATGCTCATTAGACTAGAGGATGTAGAGGGCCAATGCATAATATTATGTTCAGCAAAAAATATCCACTTGATGCATCAGGTCAGTGTTTAGAGAAAGGACACATGCCTTTAAACTCCTATGGGCCTGATTTGAACACAAAAGGCAAAGGTTTTGCTCAAGCTGAATCTGCAATTGGGCGACTGCTACCATCATAACTCCATCTGATCATCCACAACATGACTCAAATACCAAAATTGATCTTAAATATGAGGTTTAAAATGTAGCATTCTGGTATATTCTGAGAAGAAAATTAAGTGATGAGACATTTACTTTAAGCAAAAAACGAATATATTATTCAGTCATTAATCAGTATTTCTGCTCCATTATTAATATTAACCTTTATTTAGCCCGAATAAACACCATGGAGCAGCCACCCTGTGGACCCATCACCCGCAGGGACATGCATCGGGGTCGGGTGCTATGCAGATCGGTTTGAATCTTGCTGCAGTCGGAAAGATGACTGAGAGCACGTGATCTGGCACATGCGCAAAGGGTAGTCCCCCAACTAAACACATTTATTTTGTGTTGATACACACCATCTAACCTAAATAAATCTAATAAATGAAAGTATTCATACATTTTATGTTAGACCCATGAAATATAAATGTGTTCATTTTTTTAATTGATATATTTAAATTAATCAAACACTATTTAAATGTGTCACCTTTTAGAAGGGCTTGAATCGTTTTTTTTTTTTTTATCCTTGACCGTGATGTCATCATGAGACCATTCCAGAATGGAATGGTCAGCTCACCATTCCAGAATGGTCAGCTCACCATTCCAGCTGACCATTCCAGAATGGTCAGCTCACCATTCCAGCTGACCATTCCAGAATGGAATAAAGGATAAAAGGATGTGGTCTCAATTCTGTGGCTTAGTCTGTCCCTGCATTCCCTCACACATTTGAGAGAGTAGAGAGAGTAGACACCACATTGATTAAGATTGATACACGCTACATCAAATTGTTTCAGATACACATTTGACAATTACAATGGCATGCATGAATAGACTAAGACAGTTCTTCAAGAAGAAACAGAAGAAGCCGGAGTCTGAGGAGATGGAGGTATTTCAGCTCAAGGAGGATCTTGACAAGGCCAGGCAGGAGCTGACAAATGGTCATCTGCAATGGCAAGAGGGGAAGTCTCTCTATCAAGCCAAGGCTCTCTATCAAGCCAAGGCTCTCTCTCAAGCCGAGACTTTCTATAAAGCCCAGCTAGAAGAACAGAGAGCGGAGACAAACAGGATTGCAGCAGCTCTGAAACAAACGCAGGACCTGCTGGAGACTGAGCGTCGCGTTCAAACTACCACCAAGGAGGAGATGGAGATACTTAAGAATCTCTGTCAGGCTACAATTGATGAACAGTTAGGTGTCAACAGTAAGCTCAAGGCAGCCTTTATCAAGGCTGAGAATGAGCTGAAGAATGGACATCTGCTGTGGCAACAGGAGAAGTCTTCCCTCCTAGACCAGAATAAAAAAGCCAGTGGACTTTATCATACTCTGGAGGAGGAAGCTACGCAGATGGTCAAAAAAGACCAGGCGTCCCAAGCCCAGCTGGCCAAGAACAAGCAGAAGAAGAGAAAAAGAAATAAAATCTTAAAATTCTTCTAATGCCCGGCTCCCTACTGTCAAAACATCAGACAGTAAAACACGGTACATTTTACTGCACGGGTACTTCTACTGTGATAGTAGAAGTTTTATTATTATTAGGACATCTGATAACTTCTACTGTGATAGTAGAAGTGAACAGATGTTCTAATAATCTAAAAACTTCTACTGTGATAGTAGTATTATTAGGACATCTGTTATTAGGACATCTGATAACTTCTACTGTGATAGTAGAAGTTAACAGATGTTCTAGTAATCTAATAAAAAAATAAATAAAATCTGAACACACGACAAGTAAAAGTCCTGCATTCAAAACCTTAGTCAAAAGTAGAAGTACCTGTGCAGTAAATAACCCCACGCCCCTTGGGTTCATTCTGTACACACGACATCATTGCACTTCTGTCCATCCTGGGAGAGGGATCCCTCCTCTATTGCTCTCCCACAGGTTTCTTCCTCTTTTCTCCCCGTTAAAGGGGCTTTTGGGGGAGTTTTTCCTGTTTCGATGCGAGGGTTCTGGGACAAGAGGATGTCGTATGTGTACAGATTGTAAAACCCTCTGAGGCAAATTAAAAAAAAAAAATAAATAAAAAATAAATAAATAAAAAAAAAAAAAAAAAAAAATCTCCTCCGTGAATCGCCACCTTATCGTGGTGGAGGAGTTTGAGTGGCTCAGTGATCCAGGGAGCTATGTTGTCCGGGGCATTAGCCCCTGGTAGCAAACAGGTTTCAGGGGAGAGCCCAGACTAAGAGCGATTCAAAACGACCCCTGTGATAGTTAGCCCACAGACTTTAGCCACCTCGGCCGGACCAGGGAAACCGGGGCACCCTCCGGGAGCCAGACCCAGGAGGGGAGCTCGTAGGCGAGCGTCTGGTGGCCGGGCCTTTGCCCATGGGGCCCGGTCGGGCTCAGCCCGAATAAACACCATGGAGCAGCCACCCTGTGGACCCACCACCCGCAGGGACATGCATCGGGGTCGGGTGCTATGCAGACCGGGCGGCGGGTCGGGCGGGAGGCCTGGGCGGCATGGACTAGCTCTAGGGACGTGGAACGTCACCTCGCTAGCGGGGAAAGAGTCGGAGTTGGTGCAGGAGGTGGAGCGATACCAGCTAGATATAGTTGGACTCACCTCCATTTACCCCTTTTACATTTTGAACTTTTGTTGGAAAAAAAGTTTTCAAACATTTTAATATTCAATATATACAAGACTCCAGTTAAATTCTCCGTGTTGTCTTCGTTAAGTTTGGTCTCCGAAGTTATTCTGGCGATCTAGAAATGGGGTACCGTGTTCTGTGGAAGATGTTTGTGAAGCAAAATTTAACATTGGTCTCTATGGAGCAGAAAGTTGGTTTTCCTCTCAATTAAAGGCTTCTGTGCCAAATGTGTGTGCCAAATCTGTGGGATTCCACAGTCATTTGTCTACGACAAGGACAAGATTATCTACTTTTACACCCAGAAATTATGCATAAAGAGTGAAGATTGTGGACACAGTGGCAAAATGCACTCTAAGCTGTGCAATACACACCCATTATAAAGGCAGAAAAGGGCTGAAAAATCATATAAGTTAAATTGCTGCAGTTCAAAAAGTGTAAAATATATCAAAAAGCTGAATCATGTGGCAATAGATCAGGGTTTTCTCAACATTTTAAAGTTGAAATGGTGTCTGTAGCTGAAAGTATGATGAAGTATAAGGTATAAGTATAAGTTGAAGAGAACGAATATATTATTCAGTCATTAATCAGTATTTCTGCTCTATTATTAATATTAACCTTTATTTAGACAAAATCCATTGAGACCGAGGTCTCATTTTCAAACGTTTTGGTCAAATAAAAACAAAGATAGCAAGAGTAGCGAGAACCATCGCCTGTACAAAGAAAGTGATTCGTTTTCATTGAACCCTGTTACTGTATGGCTTAATATTAACTTATACTGTTACTGTACATTTGTTAGAATTGTGGCCTATCTTATATTTGCAATTAATATGCATTCAATCCAGTTCAATTATTTAAATTAACCCGCTGAACTGAAGATACAGGCACCTTAACCCTCTCTCATTACTCCAGGGTTCTTGGGAGCAACGTGGGACTGTTAGTCCACTGGCTGTGGTCATCACAGTGAACAGTGTGATGAGAGGACATGTGAGCCCTTGTTGCTGTACTTCATCTCCTTGGAGCAGAGGCTGCATTTAGCATACCCTGCCTTATCAATGCATTTAAAACACTGTGACAGTAGGAAGCTGTACTCACGTCTGTTTAGACCTCCACCTTTATCCAGGCCCACCTCCACCTTTATCCAGGCCCAGCTCCACTCACAGCTCAGCCCTGTGTCAAGGTGCGCTACAGACAGCCTCCTCTCCCTGAAGCTCTTTGGCCTCATCATGTCATCAGTATCTGGGCCTCATGTTTCGTTGTCATAAAAGTTATTCTGACCACGAAGTCGCCTCATTCTACTTTGAGTTAAAACAAACAACCTGCAACCAGATGCGCCGGTGTTCCGGTTTAACGTGAACGAGTGACCGCGTGAACTGAACCGGAACACGGGGGGGGGGGCTGCATGTTTCATCACGTTACGTTTTTTCCTTCTAAATCGCGATTATGAGGAACGTTAACAGGTAACGGAACATAACGTAACTTAAACTTTAACTGAGGGAAATGAAGACGCTGTACACATCTGAACGCTGATTGGCCGAGACTCGACACATCAAAGATGTTCTATTGCGAAGATCACCACATCACATTTTCTCCTCGTCTCACTCGGAGAAACGCTGGCTGGCCAGTTGTCACATTGTAGCATGTAGCATCCTGGCATCACTGGGAATCACAACACCACGGCTTTGAGAGCACTTGTTTGCAATTGTGCATTAACGTGATTAACCAACGATTTAACCACTGATTCACCAAATACTCAAAGTAATTGAAATACGTATTTCAAATACAAGTAAAAGAAATACTGCCCATCTCTGCATATACTTTGAGTATATGATGTGGAGGCCTGATGAAGAGATGTATTCTAAGCCAAAAACGCTTTTCATTACAGGAGTCAAAGTAAAATGTAACACTTTGTTCACTGGACAAAGCGTTCACAGTGTACACACTATACACAGAAATGACCTTTCCTCCCAAAGTTTTTCATCTGTAGTGAGAATTTCTCACCACCAATTCATATTTATATAATAGAACTGGCACAGACACACCAACTCAACACCAACTGCTCCTGAAATGTATGGCTTCCACCGTCTTTCTCCAGTGTCTTCTTCTCTATGTTTGTGCCAAAAGGGGGTTGGAAGTTGTGATGAAGCTGCAGCTTACAGGCTACAGTGAACACATCACTGGATCTATCTGTGTACCAGCCCAGTGGCCAGGAGTACATGTTGGCATTGTATGCTTCTGCAAACCACGGACATGCCGATTGTCTACGTTTTTTTTTTTGCATTTGGTGAGCAGAGCAAGTGACGTAGTTATTGAGAATTAAGATTGAGAATGACATGGTATGATAACGAGTACAACCAGCATTCAGGCTGGGTAGGAGAGCTGTTGGATGGGTCAAACAGGACTTTCACCCTGCAGACCGCTCTTGTCCCGCGTGGACCCAAAAGTCAACTTTACCCTTGTTACGTAACGATGTTACGGTTGTTACGTTATTATTTGAACACAAACCATGATCTTTTTTCTAACCTTAACTAAGTTGCTTTGCTGCCTAAAGCTAACTAATCGTGTCCCAACATTAACCATGTGGCAATGTGCGTCCACATGCAACGCATCCTTGGGTTTGCGGAACATGTTTCCTGGCCACTGGCTTGTACATGACGCACAGAGATAAAATTTAGAGATTGATAGATTCGTCTTGTCATCTGACTGGGTAAGACTGCAATTATATTAAATTTATTGTGGTCTGTGTATAAAAAGAAAACCTTTTGAATGTTTATTATGCAAACCTATAGGCACAGTGTAATATATGCCTTCACTTGTATGCAAATAGTTTATTTATTTTGTTGTTATCTTCCGAGAGAAGCTGAACCTGTGCATGCCTTTAACACTTTCTCTGTGGGTTTGAAACTTGTTGGGTTTAAAACGACTGTAAATAACTGTTTTGTAAGCGGTTGGTTGTCATACACTTGAGCTTCCTGTCAGGTTGGATAACTAATAAAGGGCTTCCAGTGTTTACATCAGCTGCTCCTGCTGTCCTGCTTTATTTCAAAGTACGGGGGCTGAGTTGTGCCAGTAGAGGACAGTAGAGACACGCCTCTACATACAGAGCACACACCGCTTCACGACCAATCACAAGATCACACTCAAACTAATATGTAGGCTCTTTCTGTATATATTCTAGTAATAGTAACAAAAGCACATTTTACAGAACAGAGTAAAAGATATGCTGAGCGTTTGCGTCGTAACGTTTTGAACTATTAAAATACACAGTTAGAAAGTCGTGAAATCATGTCGAGAATGATTTCCCGAAGAAAAATATGTGTTTGAGGAAAACTCATTGAGTCATTGTGTTGAGTTCAGGATGAAATGGGAGTGAATGGGCTTTAACACTTCAGCAATAAGCGGTAATGCAATATATTATGTTATGTGCAACATGGAGCATTTTAAAATATGAATAACATTTGAACTGTGAATAATATACGGTCAATAGAATGTTCTTTTTATAACTGAATTCACAGCAAACTAAAAGACAAGTTGTATTGCCCATTATCCACAATTTAACATATGACTTATCTTGGTAGCATTAAGACTGCAAGAGGAAATGGGAATCTATTGTGCCGTAAAAAAGATCACGTTTCTCGTCATACCTCAAATATGAAAGGGATACGTGATACAGAATTGTACATGTGAACATAAACGTTGTAAACATTTTCAATCATTAGCCATTCTAACATGATGTATTGTTCCATCGAGCTTATAGGCGGTTGAAAAAGCCTTGTAAGTAACTTGAACCTTGAAAGTAACTGTAATTCATGCTATATATTCATGCTATGTTTTATATCTATTTTGTCTCCGCAAATGTTTTTGCTGCGTTCATTTAATAAATTCTATTTAGAATATATTGTGTTCAATTTTCAGTGCAAAATGCAGCCTTTGGAAATACATGGATGTATTGACTTGTCTTATAATGTGAAGAGAAAGTTTCATTTTCATCAGTGTGCCGCCGTACAACACTTGTTTGAAAATTTGAAATTTTGAAAATGTTTTAGATTGAGCATGTGAGTGTGTAACTGGTTCAAACTGAATCAGAGCAATGTGTGTGCCATACAGTGACAAATAGTTTTTTTTAATCAAAATTGTGCTTAAAAAAAAAAAAAAAGCAATCGTAAAAAAATTAATGAAAAAAATAACATAATAATTAACAAAAACATGAGTAAAACAAAAACTAAATAAACAAACGTTGGCATTGAAAGTGAAAAAACAAGTTTGTCACTGAACATAGTCTAGGGTTTTGTAGAATTGTCTAATGTCAACATACTTGTCTGGCGACGGGGATATTTGATCTCACGACTAAGAATACATCTACAAATCATCAACATGAACACTATAGGACCAGGAATAAGCACCGGGGTGGGCAGAAAAGGAATAGTTGGCGATCTTCTGCTACAAGACAAACCATTTCAAATTACAACCACTGACTGCCATTCTCTGCCTCAGTCTATAATAGTATAATACAATACACATGCAGCATGCAGCACCTTTCAAAACAAAGGTACAAAGTGCTTCCTATGGTTGAAACAGGAATAAAAGGAAATGTCAGGACTGCAACTAAATATAATCAGACCATTACAGAAATATAATGTGTTTGCATTGAAAAAAAGCATTTTTAAAAAGGTACATTTTGTGAAGTGATTTAAAAGATGTTACTGATACTGCAAGTGTCAGTTATTTGGGCAGGGAGGTCCAGAGCTGAGGGGTCCTGTCTGTGAGATCCTTTTCTTTATTTTATCAAGATGATCTGTCCACCCCATTAAATATTCAATATGTCTCTTCACTACACTGTAGTGTTATGTTATATATATAGTGTTTAGTGTCATGTGTTATAGTCTTGTGATATATATTGTGTATATTGTATATATGTTTTGTGTTATGTTATATAGTGTTGTGAAGTGGAGCTTCTAATCACGACCAAGACACGTCTGGTTTGAACGGAACACGTTTACTTGTCGAACTGCAGTATTACAACTGTTACAGTAAACTGAGCGCACTCTTGCACCCGACATATATAGTTTTTCCTACTATCACCATCAGTTAGCATCAACCACACGTACCATGCCTCTTCTAGCTCTTCACAGTAAAAGCACTTCCGGTTTCATGCTCTTCACAATAAAAGCTAACATGCAACTCAAACAATTTACAACATTCTCCCGCCCGATGAACAGTTGTTCATTACTACTCAGCCTGTTACTTTAACTTATCTCTAATGGATATATCAACTGAACAGGTCTCCTCAACAAACTGCCTGTAGAGGTATGAACAGTACAGGAACGAATGAGTCCATCCCTCCCAGGGAACAGTTCTTTAATCCTGCCCATCTTCCAGTTCTGCCTGGGCGTGTTGTCCTCTCCAAACAGGATGACATCTCCCACCTTGAACACAGTGCGTGTGGGTGTCTCACACTTGTGAGCTGATTTCAAGTCCATCAGGTAGTCCTTTCTCCAGCGGTTCCAAAAGCTGGTTAAGAGTCTCTGCCGGTACCTCCATCTCCGGCCCATGTCCTCTCTGCTCTCGTTAGTTGCCTGGGACAGTGGCAGCATAGTCTTTGGCGGTAGAGAAGTTAGTCTTTTCCCAACCAAGAAATGAGAGGGTGTGAGTGGTTGTGGCTCTGATGCATCCTCATGTACATAGGTAAGCGGCCTGGAGTTCAACACAGCCTCTATCTCTGTGAGCATGGTTGTCAACTCCTCAAAGTTCAGTGATGCTTTCCCCAGGACCCTCTTTTAGCAGGTTTTCACGGATCTCACAAGTCTTTCCCAGAAGCCACCCCACCAAGCAGCTCGCTCTGCAATAAACTTCCAGGTGATCCCCTTGTCAGTGAAAAACTCTGTGAGCTCTGATCCTCTGAATGACTTCCATAGTTCCTTTAGATCTTGTTCTGCTCTTTTGAATGTTTTGGCATTGTCTGAATAACATTATCATCTTCTTGACTAGCTGTCTCCCTTTTGGAATCCAATACGTCTCTCTCACTTGTACTAGAGTGTCTCTGACTCCAGAATGCATCACTCTCTCATGACAGTCCTGAACAAGTAACTCAGAGTATCTGTGATTTCGAGGTAGCACCCATGGGTGTTGCTGTCTAAAACTGAAATCAGAGTACTGTAGCCTGCCTCCTACACTAATAAGGCTATTCTCATCTAAGAATGGTTTCAAGTCTTTTATTTTTGAATCTCTCTTGATGTCCTGTCCAGATTTCAGCTGGACGATTTCTTGGCTGAAGCTCTGCTCTTGGGTCATCTTCACCCAGTACACTTCTGCTGCAGTGAGCTCCTCTGAAGTTAGCTCTCCCTGAATCCTTTGACTACAACGGGCATTAGCTATGCATCTTTTCACCCATGCAGTTACTCTTAATGCAGTTTTTAACCTACTGTACTTCTCCAAGTCCAATAGTGGCTCAGCTTGTTCAGTGCTGGTCAGCTGTACTACAGCCTGAAACTTAGACCTAAGCTCAGTGTTCACCTCATCTTCAACACAGTCCTCATCCATGTCCTTTTCCACATCAGTTGATAGCAGTGAAGCAGGTCCGCTCCACCACAGCTGGCTTTGGATGAGGTTTTCGACGCTCTGGCCTCTGGTAGGTAAATCAGCAGGATTAGTTTTGCCATTGCAGTGACACCACAACTCTGGATTTGTGAGTCCTTGTATTTCAGTCACTCTGTTGGCCACAAATTGCTTCCACCTTTGTGCTGTGCTGCGTATCCAATGGAAAACAATCATTGAATCTGTCCACATGTGCAGCTGATTTCTTTCCATGTTGAGTGGCTTGAGGAGATTATTTCCTAACCTCGCTCCAATCAGTGCACCCATGAGTTCCAAGCGTGGTAAAGTCATTTTCTTTAGTGGGGCTACCTTTGACTTGGAAGCCACAAAGCTTGTTACAACATCTCCTTCCTTGTTCTGTCCTTGCAGATAGGCAACAGCACTGTATGCCTTCTCACTGGCGTCGCAGAAGACGTGCAGTTTTATCTGTGAGTTTGGTCTGATCTTGATCTGGTACCCTCTTGGAATGTCCACCAGGTGGAGCTGTGGCAGCTCTGCACACCACTGATCCCATTTTTCAGCCACGTCTGTGGGAAGCTGCTCATCCCAACCGATTCCCCTCTCCCACAGTTCTTGAAACAAACACTTTACTCGAATAGTGAATGGAGTGAGGAAACCGATGGGGTCGAAGACTCTGGCTGATGTCTTTAGCACACTTCTCTTTGTGTTTTCTTTGTCCTTTACAATGTCCAGTAATCCCTTTAAATCAAACACGAAACTGTCCTTCTCTGATCTCCATACCAACCCCAACACCTTCAGTACATTTCCACAAATTGCTGTGTCTGTTGTGTGCTCCACTCCCCTTTCTGTCCACTTGTCTCTCAGGTCTGGTGAATTTGTCACCCATTTGCACAGGTTCATGCCGGCGTGAGACAGAATCTCCTTTGCTGTTGTGGTAACTAGAAGTGCTTCATCCACATCACATGAGCTGGAGATAAAATCATCTACGTAGAGGGACTCTCTCAGTGCCTCCACTGTCTTAGGCTGTTCCGCTTCATACTGCTTGATATGGTTTCTTATTGTTGCAGCTAACAGGAACGGGCTGGGTGACACTCCAAAAACCACTCTACTCATTCTCATGATGCGCAGCTCATTTTTACAGTCTTTGGTTGGAGGTCCATGTAGCCACAGGAACCTCACAGCATCCTTGTCTCTTTCTGCTAGTTCTATCTGCAAGAAAGCCTTGGTGATGTCTGCTGTAAAGGCTATCTGGTGGAGTCTGAACTTTATCAGCACATCTAACAGATTTGGGTTCAGGTTGGGCCCAGTCAGTAAACAGTCATTAAGGGAGGGGCAACTCTCTTCGTGTGATGATGCATCAAATACAACTCTCAGTTTAGTTGTTACCTTATCTTCTCGAAGAACAGCATGATGTGGCATGTAGTACTTCACAGCCTCAGTTGGCTCTGCCGCTGAGGTGTGCTCTGGTACATCCTCGCAGATGCCTTGCTGCAGATAATCTTATATGACATCATTGTACCTTGTGTACAGCGTTGCATCCATGTTCAGTCTCCTCTTGAGGCCTTCAAATCGTCTCCTTGCAACTCTGAAGTTGTTTGGGAGATCTGGTCTGTCAGGTCGCCACGGCAACTCAACTATGTAGCGGCCATCTTTGTTCTTTATAGTCTTCTCAAAGTTCTGAAGAGCTTCTGTTTCTTCTGGGCTCTGGGTTTTTTCATGAACGATGCCCAGTGACTCTACTTCCCAGAAAGCATGTAGTTGTTTGGCAATTTGATTGTCCTCATCGAGGCAGATGTGCATGCAAGTGGCATCGGTTACACTGGATGTGGTAACTGGACCCTGCAGAACCCACCCGAAGCTGCTTTCAACGGCTACTAGCGACTCTGTTATTCTCTGAACTTTACCAGTCACTATTTTCCAGTAATAGTCTGCTCCTATTAACACTGACAGTTCTGGATCCTCAGTGCCCTCTGGTAGAAAGTCAGCAAGTTGAAGACCTTTTCTCTTTAACTCCTCTTGGATAGGTTCGCTGGGGACCTTTATCACAGCCGTGCACAGTTGAGGGGTTTCCACTGCTTCAATCTCAATTTTTTGCTGTGTATTCCACACGTTTTCCAGTGACACTCTCACGATGTTGCGACGTGCAGTGACAGGAGCAGTGGACCCAAAGGTGTGGATGTGCAGCGTCTCTTGCCTGACCACTGGCAGTTTTAGTGCTTTAACTACATCTTCGCGAATGAAGCTTTTCTGGCTACCTCCATCTAACAGGCAGCGTACCATTTTCCTCCCCGCTGGGGCTACTGCCCATGCCTTGGCTGTCTGGAGCAACACTGTGTTCTGAACGTCAGCTCTCGGTTTCACTGTGCTGGACACAGAGGATACCACAGCATCTGTACCACCACTGTCAGCATCTGGCTTAGCTTCACTTTGATCACAAATTGACTGGTGATGTCTGCGATGGCACAAGGCACACGAAACACCCTTGACTCTGCAGAATTTTGCTATGTGTTTTGGACCGAGGCACACGTAGCATCTTCCCAGCTTTCTCAATTTCTCCTTGCGAGCAGCCACAGAACTGTCTGGACAGTGTTCGGGTTTATGGTTGGCACCGTCACAGTACACACAGGTCTGACAAACATTACTTGCTGTGTGCAAAGCCGTTGCTGAAGGCACGTTCCATCTTCTAGGTTTGTTTTCATAAACGTGGTCTGGCTTACCAAATGATCTGTTATTTGGTGGAAAGTCTCTTTGTGCATTACCTGGTCTGGTGAGATGAAGAGCTCTCTCTCTGCTTTGGACTTCATTTTGCAGGAACTGGACGAGCTCAAGCACTTTCCATTCCCCACTGGAGTCTGACTTGCGGGTGTAGTCTAGTGCAATATCTTCTGGTATGAGCTGCAGCAGTACTGGGCATAGCAGGCAGCCATATGTGTCGCTGTGAACCCCAAAGGATTCTAGACTTCGGATCTGTATTTCACATTCATCGTACAGGTGTCTGAGAGCTACAGCGTCTGATGATCTTTTCACAGGAGCCAAGTTCAGCAGTCTGGACATATGTGCACTTATTACAATGTCCTTTCTTCCAAAACGGCTCTGAAGCAGTTGTACTGCAGCATCATAATTATCATCCGTCATAGTTAGTCCTGCCACAGATCTTGCAGCAGCTCCGGTCAGATAGGATCTCAGGTAAGTGAACTTTTCCCTTTTACACAGTGTGTCGTTGTCGTGGATAGCTGTTTCATATTGTGACCAGAATTCTTGCCACTGGCTTATTTCTCCGCTGTATTTTTCTATCACCAACTTAGGCAGTTTGACAGTATGCTTATTCAGCGATCGGACTGAACTTGAATTTGTATCGCTCACCCGCACACTCACAGCTTCCTCTGCCCTCTGAATGGATCTTTTGGCGCGGGTTTTCAATGTGAGGATGCGGTCCTGGTATTCCTGAGCGGTTGCAATCTCTGACTCAAGCGCATCCGTCTCCGTTTCGTCTTCAATGCCTTTGTCTAAGTCGAATAAACATTCTTCTCTCGTCGACAATAGTGTTAACAGCTCACGGAGTCTCTCACAGTCTGGCACATCTTCTCTCACCTCTTCTTCAATGTGAGTTAACAGCTTCGTTGTCGAGGTGCGTATTGTTTTACGCTTCTTTTTCATCCGTTCAAATTGTGTGGCCATCTCTCCAGCTAGCGTTAGCTTTAGCGTTAGCTTCCAACTTCGTCGTAGTTTAAAGTCTCACTGTCTTGACTTCCCGGGTTTCGGAACCAAAATGTTGTGAAGTGGAGCTTCTAATCACGACCAAGACACGTCTGGTTTGAACGGAACACGTTTACTTGTCGAACTGCAGTATTACAACTGTTACAGTAAACTGAGCGCACTCTTGCACCCGACATATATAGTTTTTCCTACTATCACCATCAGTTAGCATCAATCACACGTACCATGCCTCTTCTAGCTTTTCACAGTAAAAGCACTTCCGGTTTCATGCTCTTCACAATAAAAGCGAACATGCAACTCAAACAATTTACAACATATAGTGCTGTGTTATGTTTCATGCAATATTGCTTGTGTTATGTTATATATAGTGTTGTGTTGCATTATGTTATGTTAAATATAGGGTTGTGTTGTGTTATGTTATGTTAATTATAGGGTTGTGTTGTGTTATATATAGTGTTGTGTTGCATTATGTTATGTTAAATATAGGGTTGTGTTGTGTTATGTTATGTTAATTATAGGGTTGTGTTGTGTTATATATAGTGTTGTGTTGCATTATGTTAATTACCGTATAAGGTTGTGTTGCAAGTTCTCCAGCGTATCTTTATATTGTTCCTGATCTGCCTGTTTTCGACCTTGGATTTCTGCCTCTACCCCTAATTGGATTTGTTCGCCTGTTTGACTGACCTCCCGGTTTTGACCCTGCCTGAACTCAAGTAAAAGAACTAAACTTGTATTTTTGTCTCCGAGTTGTGCTTTTGGGTTCAAGTATCTGTAATCCTTACACGAACAATGCATATAGTCACAATCAATTCAGCTAAAACACGCATTCCACCACACACTCAAGAGCACGGGCCATTCAAATATTATTCATATCAGAGGGAACAATATTACCCATGTCATGAAAACGACACGATAGACAAATGAACAGAGTAGTAACTCTCCTATCACTCCCTCACGGAAATACACGACTCCATAGTTCTTGTTACTGACGGACTTATTCATCTGTTAACACCGAGAGGGAAAATGACTCTCCTTGAAAACACATGAACCTTGAAAGTAGATCACTTAAAAACTTAACTTTAACACTTTAACATTTTGCGTGGAGTATATAGACCTCGGCCAAATCCCAATGTCCCCCCTAAACCCTCAAACCCTGAACCCTCAAGGACTTATTGACGTCACCTGGTAAGTGGGTGAGCGTGAGAGACTGTGAGGGCTTGAGATGGTGTAAATAGGAATGGGACAGCACTTTGCTGCAACATATCACGTTACTATGGAAACGACAAAAAATATGATGTATAATTGTGTGTATTTATTGTGTACTTTGTACTCCCTGATTTGAAAGTCTTCAGGCTCTTTCCTCACAAGATGAGAACTTCATATAATCTATTTACTCGTTTTTGTCAAAACAGCTTCAATGACAAAATCAAATATTTGATGAATAAATAAATAAATATCTTCTTATTTCATGTTAATTTTTTGTTCCATCTTTAACCCTTAATGTTTCTGAGTAAATATATTATGACAGGCTGAACACACTGATCCGTCCTCTTTGTTTACCTTTTTTTTACGCCTCCATGCGTTCACTGGTTACCCCGTGTTTAACGTCACATTGCAATGATTTGTGGGTAATTCCCTGAGGCTAAGTCAGCATACCATGCTGACTTACGGTAAGGGCTCATAAAGGGCTCAAAATGTCTGCCTGAGAGCCCTCAAACACTTGATGATTTGACAGTGGGACAGTGGGACTTCGCGGGAGAGCGCCTCAAAGTCCGTGAGTCCGTAAGGGGGGACATTGGGATTGGGCCCTCGCATCTTCTTGTTGCTGTGCACCGGCTAAATATGTCCCCAGCGCAACATAGGACGTAACAATAGTTCCTATCACATATACAACCAAACGAAAATCCATATTCATAAAAACAAGTTGTACAAATAATAATATATAAACAAGCATATATAATAATATATAAACAAGCATATTGAACAATGACATCAATAATATTTATGGCAGTTAAAGCGACTGCAGTTAACTTACCAAAGCTGCTGTTCACAATTTAAAGACAAAGTCCATCCTCCTTTCTTTGTTAATAAAGAGTTTAATCTCACGGTTGTTCAGAGAGTGTGTGAGAGAGTCCCAGCTCACTGAGGAAGGAAAAAAAAAAGCACAGTCTACACAGCAAAATTGGTAGTGTTAATTGTTGTTAATTTTCCAGTGTCAAATATTTTGAGTTGATCAGTGTTGATTTGGGTGTTCCTTTAACACTGGCAGTGCTGAAATAGCTCTGGGGGCGGAGTTCTTGCGGCGAGTTAACGTAAAGCTCTCCTGACTGAGTTACTTACACATCCACTTTGTAACACGCACTTTCTTCTTGAACTCACGGTGATGGTGGACTAAACTCGGTGTCCGGAATATAGTATTCCAGAAGGTAAGAACAAATATATTTACTTAACCAGGCTGTTTATCTTCATATGAAATTATGTGTTAACGTCAAGTGTGGTGTGACGTGATATATGCAGTGGTGTATAAAGTACTCAAAAGCCATACTTGAGTAAAAGTAAAGATACCTTACTGGAAAACTACTCAAGTAAAAGTAAAAAGTCACCTTTTAGAATACTACTTGAGTAAAAGTCTTAAAGTATCTGATATTTATTGTACTTAAGTACAAAAGTACTTTTCTGATATTAAATGTACATCATAACCTGAACATTAAATGAACATCATAACCTGTTCATTGAAAGTAAAAGTACAAGTAAATGCTGTTAATAAAAAAGCAAAGGGTCAGAATTTTGAGAATTATGAAGTTTATTCTTTTAAGTGCTGTGGCACCATGACCAAGGACATGGAGCTGTGTTGAACATAATTGGGTTGGCTGTGATCCATCCAGGAGCAACAATGTTCAACATAATATATTGTACATAAGTATACTTTTGCATCTACTATGAACTTATCATCATAATTCTCCGAAAAGCAATATGACACTCTGAAGGAGTTGTAACAGTGCGTTTATAAGTATGCTCATTAGACTAGAGGATGTAGAGGGCCAATGCATAATATTATGTTCAGCAAAAAATATCCACTTGATGCATCAGGTCAGTGTTTAGAGAAAGGACACATGCCTTTAAACTCCTATGGGCCTGATTTGAACACAAAAGGCAAAGGTTTTGCTCAAGCTGAATCTGCAATTGGGCGACTGCTACCATCATAACTCCATCTGATCATCCACAACATGACTCAAATACCAAAATTGATCTTAAATATGAGGTTTAAAATGTAGCATTCTGGTATATTCTGAGAAGAAAATTAAGTGATGAGACATTTACTTTAAGCAAAAAACGAATATATTATTCAGTCATTAATCAGTATTTCTGCTCCATTATTAATATTAACCTTTATTTAGCCCGAATAAACACCATGGAGCAGCCACCCTGTGGACCCATCACCCGCAGGGACATGCATCGGGGTCGGGTGCTATGCAGATCGGTTTGAATCTTGCTGCAGTCGGAAAGATGACTGAGAGCACGTGATCTGGCACATGCGCAAAGGGTAGTCCCCCAACTAAACACATTTATTTTGTGTTGATACACACCATCTAACCTAAATAAATCTAATAAATGAAAGTATTCATACATTTTATGTTAGACCCATGAAATATAAATGTGTTCATTTTTTTAATTGATATATTTAAATTAATCAAACACTATTTAAATGTGTCACCTTTTAGAAGGGCTTGAATCGTTTTTTTTTTTTTTATCCTTGACCGTGATGTCATCATGAGACCATTCCAGAATGGAATGGTCAGCTCACCATTCCAGAATGGTCAGCTCACCATTCCAGCTGACCATTCCAGAATGGTCAGCTCACCATTCCAGCTGACCATTCCAGAATGGAATAAAGGATAAAAGGATGTGGTCTCAATTCTGTGGCTTAGTCTGTCCCTGCATTCCCTCACACATTTGAGAGAGTAGAGAGAGTAGACACCACATTGATTAAGATTGATACACGCTACATCAAATTGTTTCAGATACACATTTGACAATTACAATGGCATGCATGAATAGACTAAGACAGTTCTTCAAGAAGAAACAGAAGAAGCCGGAGTCTGAGGAGATGGAGGTATTTCAGCTCAAGGAGGATCTTGACAAGGCCAGGCAGGAGCTGACAAATGGTCATCTGCAATGGCAAGAGGGGAAGTCTCTCTATCAAGCCAAGGCTCTCTATCAAGCCAAGGCTCTCTCTCAAGCCGAGACTTTCTATAAAGCCCAGCTAGAAGAACAGAGAGCGGAGACAAACAGGATTGCAGCAGCTCTGAAACAAACGCAGGACCTGCTGGAGACTGAGCGTCGCGTTCAAACTACCACCAAGGAGGAGATGGAGATACTTAAGAATCTCTGTCAGGCTACAATTGATGAACAGTTAGGTGTCAACAGTAAGCTCAAGGCAGCCTTTATCAAGGCTGAGAATGAGCTGAAGAATGGACATCTGCTGTGGCAACAGGAGAAGTCTTCCCTCCTAGACCAGAATAAAAAAGCCAGTGGACTTTATCATACTCTGGAGGAGGAAGCTACGCAGATGGTCAAAAAAGACCAGGCGTCCCAAGCCCAGCTGGCCAAGAACAAGCAGAAGAAGAGAAAAAGAAATAAAATCTTAAAATTCTTCTAATGCCCGGCTCCCTACTGTCAAAACATCAGACAGTAAAACACGGTACATTTTACTGCACGGGTACTTCTACTGTGATAGTAGAAGTTTTATTATTATTAGGACATCTGATAACTTCTACTGTGATAGTAGAAGTGAACAGATGTTCTAATAATCTAAAAACTTCTACTGTGATAGTAGTATTATTAGGACATCTGTTATTAGGACATCTGATAACTTCTACTGTGATAGTAGAAGTTAACAGATGTTCTAGTAATCTAATAAAAAAAAATAAAAAATCTGAACACACGACAAGTAAAAGTCCTGCATTCAAAACCTTAGTCAAAAGTAGAAGTACCTGTGCAGTAAATAACCCCACGCCCCTTGGGTTCATTCTGTACACACGACATCATTGCACTTCTGTCCATCCTGGGAGAGGGATCCCTCCTCTATTGCTCTCCCACAGGTTTCTTCCTCTTTTCTCCCCGTTAAAGGGGCTTTTGGGGGAGTTTTTCCTGTTTCGATGCGAGGGTTCTGGGACAAGAGGATGTCGTATGTGTACAGATTGTAAAACCCTCTGAGGCAAATTAAAAAAAATAAATAAATAAAAAATAAATAAATAAAAAAAAAAAAAAAAAAAAAATCTCCTCCGTGAATCGCCACCTTATCGTGGTGGAGGAGTTTGAGTGGCTCAGTGATCCAGGGAGCTATGTTGTCCGGGGCATTAGCCCCTGGTAGCAAACAGGTTTCAGGGGAGAGCCCAGACTAAGAGCGATTCAAAACGACCCCTGTGATAGTTAGCCCACAGACTTTAGCCACCTCGGCCGGACCAGGGAAACCGGGGCACCCTCCGGGAGCCAGACCCAGGAG
Organism: Lycodopsis pacificus; assembly: GCA_028022725.1. NCBI lineage: Eukaryota > Metazoa > Chordata > Actinopteri > Perciformes > Zoarcidae > Lycodopsis > Lycodopsis pacificus. Next base: position 4,958,584 of record CM051700.1, read on the forward strand.
GGGAGCTCGTAGGCGAGCGTCTGGTGGCCGGGCCTTTGCCCATGGGGCCCGGTCGGGCTCAGCCCGAATAAACACCATGGAGCAGCCACCCTGTGGACCCACCACCCGCAGGGACATGCATCGGGGTCGGGTGCTATGCAGACCGGGCGGCGGGTCGGGCGGGAGGCCTGGGCGGCATGGACTAGCTCTAGGGACGTGGAACGTCACCTCGCTAGCGGGGAAAGAGTCGGAGTTGGTGCAGGAGGTGGAGCGATACCAGCTAGATATAGTTGGACTCACCTCCATTTACCCCTTTTACATTTTGAACTTTTGTTGGAAAAAAAGTTTTCAAACATTTTAATATTCAATATATACAAGACTCCAGTTTAATTCTCCGTGTTGTCTTAGTTAAGTTTGGTCTCCGAAGTTATTCTGGCGATCTAGAAATGGGGTACCGTGTTCTGTGGAAGATGTTTGTGAAGCAAAATTTAACATTGGTCTCTATGGAGCAGAAAGTTGGTTTTCCTCTCAATTAAAGGCTTCTGTGCCAAATGTGTGTGCCAAATCTGTGGGATTCCACAGTCATTTGTCTACGACAAGGACAAGATTATCTACTTTTACACCCAGAAATTATGCATAAAGAGTGAAGATTGTGGACACAGTGGCAAAATGCACTCTAAGCTGTGCAATACACACCCATTATAAAGGCAGAAAAGGGCTGAAAAATCATATAAGTTAAATTGCTGCAGTTCAAAAAGTGTAAAATATATCAAAAAGCTGAATCATGTGGCAATAGATCAGGGTTTTCTCAACATTTTAAAGTTGAAATGGTGTCTGTAGCTGAAAGTATGATGAAGTATAAGGATTTGAAAGTTGAAGAGAACGAATATATTATTCAGTCATTAATCAGTATTTCTGCTCTTTTATTAATATTAACCTTTATTTAGACAAAATCCATTGAGACCGAGGTCTCATTTTCAAACGTTTTGGTCAAATAAAAACAAAGACAGCAAGAGTAGCGAGAACCATCGCCTGTACAAAGAAAGTGATTCGTTTTCATTGAACCCTGTTACTGTATGGCTTAATATTAACTTCTACTGTTACTGTACATTTGTTAGAATTGTGGCCTATCTTATATTTGCAATTAATATGCATTCAATCCAGTTCAATTATTTAAATTAACCCGCTGAACTGAAGATACAGGCACCTTAACCCTCTCTCATTACTTCAGGGTTCTTGGGAGCAACGTGGGACTGTTAGTCCACTGGCTGTGGTCATCACAGTGAACAGTGTGATGAGAGGACATGTGAGCCCTTGTTGCTGTACTTCATCTCCTTGGAGCAGAGGCTGCATTTAGCATACCCTGCCTTATCAATGCATTTAAAACACTGTGACAGTAGGAAGCTGTACTCACGTCTGTTTAGACCTCCACCTTTATCCAGGCCCACCTCCACCTTTATCCAGGCCCAGCTCCACTCACAGCTCAGCCCTGCGTCAAGGTGCGCTACAGACAGCCTCCTCTCCCTGAAGCTCTTTGGCCTCATCATGTCATCAGTATCTGGGCCTCATGTTTCGTTGTCATAAAAGTTATTCTGACCACGAAGTCGCCTCATTCTACTTTGAGTTAAAACAAACAACCTGCAACCAGATGCGCCGGTGTTTAACGTTAACGAGTGACCGCGTGAACTGAACCGGAACACGGGGGGGGGGCTGCATGTTTCATCACGTTACGTTTTTTCCTTCTAAATCGCGATTATGAGGAACGTTAACAGGTAACGGAACATAACGTAACTTAAACTTTAACTGAGGGAAATGAAGACGCTGTACACATCTGAACGCTGATTGGCCGAGACTTGACACATCAAAGATGTTCTATTGCGAAGATCACCACATCACATTTTCTCCTCGTCTCACTCGGAGAAACGCTGGCTGGCCAGTTGTCACATTGTAGCATGTAGCATCCTGGCATCACTGGGAATCACAACACCGCGGCTTTGAGAGCACTTGTTTGCAATTGTGCATTAACGTGATTAACCAACGATTTAACCACTGATTCACCAAACCTGCTGCTTGCAGTCTGTGTTCCACCACAGTCCCCGACGCTGCTCTCATGATTCATTTTGTTTCTAAAGATAGATTTGATTTTGTAGCGAGTAACGAAGGTTTCAGGGGAAATGTAGTGAAGTAAAAGTATCGGTTTTCTTTGCAAAATGTAGTGAAGTAAAAGTAAAAAGTCACCAGAAATATAAGTAGTAAAGTAAAGTACAGATACCCAAAAAAACTACTTAAGTACAGTTACGAAGTATTTCTACTTCGTTACTATACACCACTGGATATATGTCATTGAAGCTGGTGGCTAATAGCTAACTAGCTAATACAAATGTAGGTTAAGATGCTAGCTAGCAAGCAGTCAACTTCGTCGAATAAGGGGCATTTTCTCTGGTAGAACGTCAAATGTATTGCTTCGCTAAGTGTGTTTCAATGTTATTCAGATGGCCAAAGTTAAATGGTTTTGCTATTTGGAAGTGAATTATTGTCATTGCAATATAGCTAATATAGCTAACGTTCAATGTTAGCTAATGTTAAAAATCAGTCAATATGCCTGGTGAACACTGGTGTCCAAACCGGCCAAACATATTTAATTACAGGCCAAAATAATAAATAGCCTTTTTGTATTTCAGTACATTTCTTTGAGAATATGTATGCCACATTATTTTGCAATGTGACTATCCACCATGACAGGACAGAAAAGTGTTGCTGCATTACCTGATTCTTCATCTTCTTTTGCAGCACTGCTGTTTTATTTATTTTTATTTGTTGAAACCTTCCTCTGATGCAGGGAATTCCTTTTTTCCCCTAGTCTGAATAGACTAATTTGTGTTTATTGTTTAATTAAGACTGAATTGTACACTAAAATAATTCTCTTATGTGAGTAGATGGTAGAAAATGCCTTGCTCATGAAACCTGGAGGTGAGGATGTCCTCGAAGAGTACAAGTCCGAAAATTCACTGAAGCACCGCACCCGTAGACAGCTTGTCAACATATTGGCTAGCCATATGACGGAAATGCATGGGTAAGTGTTTCTTCAATAAATTGTAGAATTTTAAACCATTTCATACTGAAAGGGTTTATATTAAGAAGGAATGTAATTCATTTTCAGAATGCATGGCAGGGAAGTAACAAAGGTGGTTCCCTATAGTTATTAGAGGGCATTTCAATTTCATGTTTTCTTTTATCGTCTTTGCTCTAAAGGACGATTCCTTCCCGTAACCAGAAGGAGAAGTTTGCCCTGGGAATCATTACACTCTTTCCTTCGCTGAAGGATCCCTTTTCTCCAAAGGGCTATGTAAGTTTTTAAAAAGGATTACTTTCACAATACACACCGGTTTTACAGGCTAGAGTTTTGCACAAAAACGTCAAAAGACTGGATATACAAACACACAAAAGATTCTATATATTGATTTGATTGGCATTGTTATGAAGTCATTCATTCACAATCCCATAATTGCATTTTTATATAAAATCAATGAGTGACCTTTGTAATTTCATATTTTTTAAATAACTTAACAGGAGCACTTCTATGATGGGGAAAAAGGCACAGGATATTTAGCATGGCGGCCTCAAGACCATGTCCAGGAATAAATACCAACGGCCAGTCAAGGCAGCCACAGAGCCTCAAGCACAGGGACCAAACCGCCGAACATCAGCAGCCACAGAGCCTCAGCAGCTTGATGGAGATGCCTGTAGGGAGGCTATATCATTTCCTGTTCACTCTCCTGATGAAACGAGTGTTTCAGAAGATGAAGATGACCTTGAACATCACCAGGACCTAGTGCATGACCCGCAGAGAACCACAGATGTCTTAAAAACATTTCCATGTTTTTTAGATGTCAAAGGACTAGTGAGTTGTGCTCATCTTTTATTTAAACTCTCGTCCTTAATTTGGTTGGATGTAAGTAGTTAACCGTGGACACACCATTAGCTTGATTTTCTTCTCTTGTTTTGCATCTATGTATGATCAACAGCTGAATCAAGACTTCCTGCTGCTGTTTGGTGCTGAAACAGCTTCCAAGATGCTTGAGAAGTGAGATACAGCATTCAAGCCCAAGGTTATCAAAGAGGCCAAACACCTGACTCAGTCAACTGAGCTGTGCCGACTTCTGACAGCTGCTGAAAACCTTTCAGAGAACGATCACACCAGTAAGCTAAATGATATCCTTGGTTTATTTAATAAATGGCTGATGCTATTAACTTTGTCTGTTCCGAGTACATACCAATGACTTGTTTTGTCTCATTTACTCCTGGTAGACTGGGACAGTGACATGGCTTCTCTGCTGCTCCTTCTCCATCTCTTGCCACCCACAGCTGGACGGAAGAGGATCAAAATAAGTCCCAGTGATGCAGTGGGCAAAATGTTACTCTTTCACAAGGTATGTATCATCTGTTTAAATCCCACAAGCCAGTTTTTCAGTTATATTAATTCAATTAAAAAGAGATTTTAAGTTTGCAAAAAAGGACTCATCTGAATGTCTCAATCTTGCAAACTTTACAACAATTCCTCAACAGCAAGGACTTTTTGGACACACACAAGAGCAACTCAACTTTTCTTATGTCTAACAGACCCACGTATGCAGTGAGCAGTTGAAAACTTGCTAACTCATCCCTCTCCTACGCTACTTTAAAGTGATAATTCAGATTCTTACGCACACTTCACTGGGAGTGTGTTCCTTTTAAAAATGAACTGGGACTTCATTTTGGAGGAACACACTCCCAGTGAAGCTCACATTTCTGCAACACGTGGGCAGGTGACTGGTCAAACTGGAGGATCTATTAAACTCTCATGGAACAAGTACCACTGCATAGCTCAGATCCTGAGCTTCCACTCTAAGGTGTTCATGTTATTCTGTTTTCAGTCATGCTGCAGCATCGTTGAACACCTGCAGGGAAGAGAGGCTGAACAACCATACATCTTTGCTGTTGGCCGAACCAAAAACAGAATTGATGCCTTCTACATTGTGGACAAACAGCTCATCCCCTGCCAAGCCACCAGCTCGCTGGGTGCTTTTGATGAACTGTTTAAATCCCACTACGTGTTCAACCTGTCTTATGATGAAACCCTGGTCCAGCTCTTCACTTTCGTGCAGACAACAGTCTACAACATTGATGTTACAACAACAGATGAGTCTCCAAGAGTCCGTGAGTTCCGGGCAAAAGTCACACCCAAGTGTTTCATTTGTCAAGCTGTACATGCGGCCTGCCAGGACTTGATAACCCATTTAAGAATGGATCACAGTTTCTGTCCTAAAAATCTAAATCAGCTCCAGATTTTCATTTGTTAATTTTCAGTAAATTTGTATTTATTATTACTTTTGTCAGTTTCAAGTTATTTCAGTGACCATTGTGGGTTTTTCTTTCTTTAACGGAATGGTACCAACAATTTTGTGCACGTGTGTATGTAGTTAAGTTGTGCCCATGGTGCTTGGAAGATATTTTCTGAATAAAAAGAAGTGTATCAATGATTTGTTGTAGTTCACTGTTGTCTTTAGGGTGAAAACATTTGACCTTATGTAAGTAAGTACAGATACACAATTTAGTGTTAAAAATACACTTTCACATGTCATTAAACAACACTGCGAGTGTTAGAAATCAACACTCCTAGTGACAGGAAACAACACAATTTAGTGTTAAAAATACACTGTCATGTGTCATAAAACAACACTGAGTGTTGAATATTTAACACTATTAAAGAGTTAAAATATCAACACTATCCAAAGTGTTAATTTAACTCGGAACCGGTGAGGATTATATAAACACCAGCAAAGTGTTAAAATTAACACTATGCAAGTTAAATTCACACTTCCGATTTTGTCCCTGCAGGGACAAAAACAAATTACAATAAAGACAGTCAATATGAGAAAACGGTACACAGAATGTGAAAATAAATCAAAAAGATGGATCGAGGGTGTCAAGCAGCTTCCACAAAACAGCGAGAGCCTGAGCCACACAACCTTCTCTTCAATAAGAACCGTGGAGAGACGGACCAGAGGGGGCTGGATGTCCTGGAGGATGGAGAGACGGACCAGAGGACGCTGGATGTCCTGGAGGATGGAGAGACGGACCAGAGGAGGCTGGATGTCCTGGAGGATGGAGAGACGGACCAGAGGAGGCTGGATGTCCTGGAGGATGGAGAGACGGACCAAAGGGGGCTAGATGTCCTGGAGGATGGAGAGACGGACCAGAGGAGGCTGGATGTCCTGGAGGATGGAGAGACGAACCAGAGGACGCTGGATGTCCTGGAGGATGGAGAGACGGACCAGAGGACGCTGGATGTCCTGGAGGATGGAGAGACGGACCAGAGGACGCTGGATGTCCTGGAGGATGGAGAGATGGACCAGAGGGGGCTGGATCTCCTGGAGGATGGAGATCCAAACATGTGGAATGACAGGAGAGCCAGGAGTGTGTACACACAACATCTGATGCCTGCACTCTCCGTCCTGACAAAGGGATCCCTCCCTCATCCTTCATTTGTTTTTCTTCTTCTGTGGTGTAAACGTCCAAAATAAATTCTAACTCTAACCCCAGCCAATACAGAAACAGAATGTCTCATGAGTCTTGTTCACATCATGACTGGACCATCTGTCCAGTCAGTGTTTTCTCTCTGAGTGTTATCTCAGACATCGCCAGTTGTTTGCGTACTGCAAAATGCGACCAGACGCAGTACATCCTGGTATGCCAAAAATAATTCTAGTATAAATCAAATAAACATATTAGAACAGTGGCAGCTGGTGGAACATTTTCTTCGCATGTACTGCTTCCCTTCCCTGCTAGTCTGCTGTCTGATTGTGAGGTCAGGCTGATCTGGGATCAGCTCTTTGGCCTGAAGTTTCTCCGCCAAAGTTGTCCTCTCAAACGGGTCTTGGAGGAGTAGTGCTCGCGCGCTCGCCTGATTGACTAAATTGTACTTCACTCATTTATATTATTCAGCATTTATTCATTCATGGTGCCAAATTCGTTTGGTACCAAGCTGCGCGTTCTGAGACGTGCACACAGGCAGAGAGGACAAGCAGACAGGCGGACGAGCAGGAAAAGCTTATCTTTTGCGCATATATCATATTTATTTATTATTATTATTATTATTTCTGTGTGTGGCTCAAGGTGGGGCCAGGCCCTCTATTGGCCAGCCGTCACTGTAAGATAATTAATATTTCTCTCTTTCTGTCTTGACCACGCACTCACGCACACGTGCGTCACTAAATGCCATGGCAACAGACGCGACCGAGGTTACATAAGGCCTCAGAACTTGTTATCGTTCACTCTGCATTTGGACCTGAGTGGAACAACTCTTGAGCTGAACCTCTTGGACATCCATACCGTGGAGAGCTGACTCTTTGAGTTTTTAACTTCTTGAGAAAAGCTACTTGATACCAAACTTGTTGGAGAACTGATCGAACTACTGGACAGAAGCGCCTGGAAAAGACCTCCAGCCGTCTGACGATGGCCCCGTCTTGGTTCATGATGAGCATCGCCGACCTTGCAGGTAAGATAACTTTGAGATTTATTTTAGCATTTTTTCGTTTGATACATCCCCTTAAATCTTTAAAAGTGTTCTCAGTTCAGAAATCAGTGAAGCTTTTTGAGTTTAAAGGTGAACAGTTGACACTATATTATCAGGCCTGTTGGAAACAGACGATCGTCGTGTAAAATGATTATTTAAAAACACTGTTATTTTGGTTATTTTAACATTAAAATGTCTATTTCTGAAAATAGAACGTTTTCATACAATGCTAAATAAATGCTTAAATTGGGCACCATGGTAACGTACGTCAAGCCGTATGTAATCGTAATCCAACACTCGTTGCTGTGGTATTTTATTTTGGAGGGACAAGAGAGCGATCTGTTAAGTAACTGTACGGGACTGCATCTACGCGTGCTGCGTCCAGCACGACACCATCTGCACTATGTTTGATATTATTGTTAAAATATTAAAAGGCACAGCCTCTTGTGTGCTGGTGACTTGTAGTGCAGTTATAGTTACAGATGTCGTTTTTTCTAATTTAATCTTTGATTATTGCTCAATGTAATCCAGAAATATTTAATGTTATGAGAAATCCTTACAGTTTTAATTTTCCCCTCTCAGCGGATGTGAACCTCTTCGCCTTCATACCAGCACTTCCTCCGCCAGAACCTCCTGCACCAGAACCGATCATCGGGATCTTCATGCTCTTCCCCATCGACGAGGGAGTGGAAGGTGAGTTCCAGGATGGTGATGATCAGCTCTTCCCTGCAGGTCAGTGGCCTTGGCACATTGCTGACGAGGAGGAGGGAGGCGTCAGGTATGTAGAAGAGGAAGAGGAAGAGGAAGAGGAAGAGGAAGAAGAAGAAGAAGAAGAAGACCCTCTCACCCAGCGGTTACCAGCTCCGGGTGTCTTGGAGAAGATGCGACGGCTGCTTCGTTGTCCCTCTCCCGCTGACCATCGTCTCTCCCTCTCTTTTGGTGTGGAGCATCCCGAAGAGGCTATGCCCCCGTTCTTCCAGGGGTCAGAGGAGTCCAGGGAAGAGGATCGCACGGAGCAGGTAAGTCTGAAGAGGCAGAGGAACGGTGAAGACGACCAAGAGGACGCAGCAGCCTCCACTTCAGGCCTCGGTCCCTCCACAAAGAAGAGCCGGACAGATGACGACAGACAGTCTCCACCCTCCACTTCAGGCATCGGCTCCCCCTCACACAGAAGATACTGGCAGTGGCCTGAAGACAGCGACTCGGATTGAGACGACAGCCTGTTTGTTGCTGGATTGTAAAACCTTTGTGTCTGGTAGGACTGATAAAGCACCAGACAGCCTTCCCTTGCGTCTGGCGGGGTTGGCGATAGGTAGCATCCTGCAGCAGGGCTTTTAAATATCTCTTTTATGGATTTTTCTTTTGACTAATTGTTGATGCTTGGAGAAGATGCGACGGCTGCTTCGTGGTCCCTTTCCCGCTGGCCATCGTCTCTCCCTCCCTTTTGGTGTGGAGCATCCTGAAGAGGCTCCGCCCCCGGTCTTCCAGGGGTCAGAAGAGTCCACCAAGAGGAGCAGGGAAGAGGGCCGCACGGAGCAGGTAAGTGTGAAGAGGCAGAGGAACGGTGAGGACGACCAAGAGGACGCAGCACCCTCCACTTAAGGCCTCATCTTCCCCTCACACAGAAGATACTGGCAGTGGCCTGAAGACAGCGACTCGGGTTGAGACCGACAGCCTGTTTGCTGCAGGATTGTAAAACCTTTGTGTCTGGTAGGACTGATAAAGCACCAGACAGCCTTCCCTTGCGTCTGGCGGGGTTGGCGATAGGTAGCATCCTGCAGCAGGGCTTTTAAATATCTCTTTTATGGATTTTCCTTGAGTAATAGTCGATGCTAGATGCAGAAACTAGAGGTAAGTTAACAGTGAATGCCTGTTATTCTGTTATGTATTTTTATTCATAAAGTCTAGATGTCTTTACCAGACAAAGGTAAGTCAACACTTAATAACAACATTAACACAGTTAATTAATAGTTATTCAAAGATTGTTCACTTTACTCACTCTCTCTTTTTATAGTTGGGTGAAGGTGGCTGTACCAGACAGTGGTATGGTAAAAATTACTAACGTTGAGAAAAGTCTTTTACTCAGGTATCGATGGCTGTAACACAGGACGCAACATCCAGGATCTCCCAGACAACAGAGAGGATGTGTTCACTCTGGACCACAGGACCAGATGAGAAGGATGGAGGACCACAGGACCAGATGAGAAGGACGGAGGACTACAGGACCACCACAGGACCAGATGAGAAGGATGGAGGACCACAGGACCAGATGAGAAGAATGGAGGACCAGATGAGAAGGATGGAGGACCACAGGACCAGATGGAGAGCGGCGGTCTCCTTTCTTTCAGTGGGCTGAGTAAGTAATCCCTCACTAAGACTGCAGAAGTATCAGAAATAAGATTCCATCATTGGAGGCCAGATTCAACACAACAATGTAAAGGTCGTATAGTTAAGTCAAAAGTATTCATCTCTTGTGTTTGTGTCTCACAGGGCAGGACTCCTCCGTGCTTTTGTCCCACTCCTGGAGCAGCTGAGAGTGGACGTCTTCCAATCCATCATCCCAGGAAGACCCAGACCCACCACAGACCACTGAACCCCTCTCAGCACCCCAGTGAGTCCGAGACCCAGCGAGTACGGTGACGTCCTCCCCGCCCCTCCCCCCTCGACACCACCCGCTCCACCCACCAGCCGAGAGGACGAGGGGCGTCCCGTCCCCACCGGCACAGAGGACGTAGTTTGTCTCCATCTGCTTCTTCTGTGCTGGTGGGTTTGGGAAGCTCCTCACACACACAGGAAGCCGTCAGCTGCTCTTTGCATCTGCTCACAAGTCAAGAAGGAGACAGATGCATTTGTCACATAGAACACAGTATGTTCATGTAAACTGTATGTACTGTATGTATACTGTTTACAGAGTAGCACAATACAAATAAATGTGTGACAAACTTTCTAAATATGTCTTTGTATTGGAAACAATATGATATTTTTAATGTAATTCAAAAACCTGCCAATGTATGACAATTAACATACAATAAATATCGTGCAAGGGATAATTTAACATCTTTTTGATTTTCATTTGACTCAAAGGCATTACTGTTGGTACTGTTAAGTATTGACAATCATAATATTACATGTTGATATAAATAAAATGGTGAAAGCTTTAGATTACGGCCGGCAGGCAACGTGCAGCATTATTCTTCCCAATTGAATTCAAACTAAACCATAAATAATTGAACTATTTACTGATAACATGAAACGTAATGATACATACTTGTAGCTGCAAGGGAACAAGATGTGACGTTAATGAATCAGAGCGAAACAATGTGGGAACTTAATGAATTATTATCATTATTATCACTTTTTACAACACTGCTGTAGTTTATTTCAAAATGATCAAATAGAACTGACCAACACTGGAGAGCCACAGATGATAACAAAATAAGGAACTACATAGAAAATAACTTCAAGGTACATTTGTGTTTTTGCAACAAACGGAGATTGAGCGACAAGAGTACTGCCAGGTTCATACTGCTGGCATCAATAGATCATTGAAACATTTGAGTCATTGCACAATACAAACAATGATGATATGACACGGTCATCTCGTCATATCACACTTACTGATAGGTCTGTCATTCAAATTAGTAGGCAGCCAAAAGAACACATTCCCCATTACTCAAATTCTGAGAGAGTTCAGTGACAACATTGATAACCTGCAAGTTCAACGTCAATCGTTGTGCTGTCCTCGATGCAGCAGTTCGGGGGTTCAGACGGCTCTCCTATCACCCAAATAAAAAGATGATTTTCTCGACATACTATACCATAACTTTTCTTCAACACAATATACTATGACTTTCATTACCTTTTTCGACATACCATAAAATTCCTCTTTTATGCAATTACTTTTTTATCACTCTTTTCTACACACTATACTATCTTTTTTGCCATACTTTACTATTACCTTTTTGGGACTTTTTGACTAAATATACTATGACTTGTTCATGACGTTTTTGACGTAGTTAGAATTTCTGACTTTTTATGGCCTTTTTTCGACATAGTATACTCTGACTTTTTTGAAATACCATCTCTTGTTATACATCTTTTTTATAGCACACTACATTATGACTTTTTGTGTAACCTACCATGCTATGTTGGACATAGAATAAAGAAAACTGAAGGACTCACCAAATAAAAACCCCACAAAATAAGACATTTATTCAGTACGCAGCAGTCAGTCAGTACAAACGTCTTCATTCCTCAGTAGCTCAAGTCCTGTTTGAACAGTAATCACAATCAGGAAAACTACTACTTCTTTGAAAATCAAAACATTTTCAAGACTGCTGGTTTCAGCATCTTTACAGGCAGAACACTGGAGCTGCATCTCAATCAACGCTTGGTGAGTGTCATACAAAACCTACATCTACAGTGTAAAAACAAAAACATTTCCACAATATCAACAAAAACAAACATATATATATACATGTTCCAATTCCATCAACATTTTAAAGTGAGCCTGCTAGATTGTCACACTGTGCTACCGTATAAATTAATTAAAAATCACATATTGATTTCAAATCTATTACTAACGCACGTATGTTAATGTTGACACGAATTGAATCATTTATTGCAAGCAGCAGGGCTAAAGTTCAGCAGAAAATCTGAAGAAAGTGTTCTGATATAAAAAGAAATGTAAGACATTCGATCTTTAATGTTGGATTATGGGATGCCAATTAGTGATGACAATCTGCAGGGGCACCATACTGCGTTTATGAATGAATCCTTCAATATGATCTGTGTCCTCTCTAAGCAAGCTAAGATTCTTGGTAAACATGACTTGGTTTTCATCTTGCGTTGCTAATGTTTTTAATATTCGTATCGTATCTGTAGCTTCGACAATTAAGAGAAGATCTTCGTGGTAAAATGTTTTTGGTAAAATCCAGCCAGTTCTTTTTTTGGCTTTTCAGTGGCCTGAAAAACAAATGGAGGAAACGTGATGCTGTGATTGGATGACTTTGCTGGGAGCAAGTCATTTACATATAGTGTATTTACATCGAACATATTACAAGAAGAAGGATACCAATATCTGACATCAAAAGGGTCACTCAAATAAAAAGAACCATCTCATGACACGTACAGCATCTTTTTCAAATGGTTCAAATTGTGCTCATACTTTAAACGTAACTCTGGTGATAGTCAATACTTTTTTTAACATTGTCAACAAATATTTAAAGTCCAAAACCAACAAATAACTGATCCAACGCAATAAGTATTTAGTGTGTATCCAACGCCTGATATTCCTCTCGACCATAGAGCTCCAATATTTCCACTAACATATCAATGAGCACACTGTTGCTCTGGGGCACATGTTTGCTCGTTACAATGAACATGCGCACTCTAGTTTATTTTGACACCGTCCTGCTGCCATTAGAGCACCAATTGTGTATTAATCCACCACTGGAAAAGTCCCCAAACAAATTTCACGATTTGCACTATTTCTTCCTGTTTGCATGTAAAGTACAGTGCCCAGCTGCTTTAGGAAATTACTGAAATACATATAAAGTATTAAGATTTACGTCTTCAGTAGCAACCAATCGTGTTGGGGCTGAGAGGCAGGGCAAGGAGAGTTGTAAAGTATTAAGTGGACTAACACAGTGATCTTAACATGGGGTTTGATGACAATATTAGAATATATAATTTGACCAAGAATGTTTTATTGATAGCATATCCTGGGAACTGTAAGTCTGCTCTGCAGTGTTTATCGCATGTCTCTAGCTTTGATACGTGACACTTGGGTCTAAACTACAATACTGTTATCTTCTGAAATGAGGTCAAAATTCAGTGACATAGTCCTATTTACTACAAATCATAACTCGTCCTGTATACTTTACATCACAGCTAACCACTTCGCTATTGTACATTTCAATGTATGTTCTCCGTCTCTAAACAGCCGGTGCTTTCCTTTCCCTATATGAAGAGGATTTGGCAGGTTTGTCCACAGTGTCATCAAGTCTCCATTACTTGTTTCAGAATGGGTTATTATTGTGAGGTAATGCAATTCACACTTAAAAAAAACAATGCATCACTATGCAACAGTAACATAAGTACAGGAACAAAAAACTTAAAATAAACTGTGGCATGCATTTTGAAAATGATCAAGAATAACTACAGAAGCCCTGAGAGGCAAGTGAGACAACGTTGATCCATTTCATAAGTAGATCAGGAATACGTTTATGACTTGACAGGTGAGAAAAATAATGTTTTGGCAGGATAATCTTTGTAAGTTCCTTACATCTGTAATAAAAGGTGGGAAAAAAGTGTTGGCAGGCGAAAAAAATAGTCAGGATGATAAGTTGTTGTAATATGCATTTTGGCCACGGGAAGCTGACGTGCACCACTACCCAATACTCTGAAAGGATTTCAAGCTTTCTTGTTTTCTTCAATTTTAAGTGACATTACTTTGCTAACACAGTATATGTACCTTGTGTTTAGCGTGCATGGACATTCTTTTTTCCCTCAGGCAAAACCTTTTCCACCTTTTGAGAAAACTATTTGAATCACACTTAGGAACACTTTTTCCCTTACTTGTCTCTCAGGGCTTCTGTAGTTAAGGAGATCAAAGTTGCACTGGAGTTGTCTGTTAAGTCATTCAGCTGTACTCAGATCAGTGACAGTACCTGATATCCTGAGTCATCTTTCACTTCAACAACACACACAGTACATCCCCAATGTCCTGTGTGGTGATATGCTGTGCTGTCACATGTTCATAGTGAATAAAGAATAATGGAACTCTAGACTGGAACAAATGCGTGGCAAACATTATGCAGTGTTGGATTACACACTGGCACTAAAGATGAAACGATACAAAGTGGAAGGAACTCCAATGGGTGGGCACGTGTTCCTTTGTTCTGCACTCGAGTGCAGACGCCTGCTTTTGCTATATTAACGTGTGTATTTTATCTGCATGTATAAACAAAAGTGCCTTTTGTCTGTGTACTTGAATGTAATTCCCATGCAGCGACGTGTCCTCGTGATGTGTGTATGTGCCTGCGTGTGTTTCCCGTTTAAATGATGTATGTCACATTTTACACTCTGCACTTTCAGCACTCGTGCTGTGTGTGTGTGTGTGTGTGTTTTCCTCTGTGTCCTCAGGTCCTCCTCTGATGGGTGTTCCCCACATACGTGTTCTCTATGCACAGCACTATGTAGTGGTTAGAGCAGGAGCCGTCCTCCACGCCTCGCAGTAGTTAGTGGTCAGACGGATGCCCACCGTATTGGAGCCGTGCCATACCAGCTTCTCTGGCATGGGGGTTAGAGGGAGAGAGACATAATATGAGTGGAGGTTACATGGGAGTTCTTCTGTAAAAGCCTAAAACTGACACCAGAAGCCGACCCATATGTTATTAAAACCCCACTGAGCCTAGCTGGTACGACCACATTTGAGATCGAAACCCAAGATCTGAAGCTCCATTATTCTGTATTTGAGTCGTGCGTTACTGACTGTTAGCTTGTCAGGCTAATGCAAAACATGAGCAACACCCTCTCTTTCCCTTTTCCTCAATCATGGGGCATCGTCTGCCTACTTACAACACATGACCCGCATGGAGGCGGATGATTGGCACAGTCAGAGAGGGAAAGAGAGCATCATCTTACAAAACCACTACTAATGTAGTAGTTACTCAATAAAACAAAGGTTACAAATCCATTAATTCATCTAATTGCCAATTGCTGAAAATGACCAAACCTCAACCCGACTCATGGGGTTGGGGGGGACATGGGGGATGACTTGCACGTCATCCCCCATGTCCCCCCCATTTCATGTCCAATCTCCGTTGGCTCCTATCTGATGAAGGCAAATGCTCCAAAATATTTAAACTATTCTCAACATCATGACTGTCCATTTCAATGACAGCTTCTGTCCATTTGAACATGAGATCTATGGTCCGTTTGCAGTGAAATATTTATTTAGTTTTTTCGGGGTCTCGTGAAACCATCATTGTGGATGATTGGCTTTCATTTCCCACCACACAAATAATTCCCCTTACTTGCTCAGAGTGCACACATACGCTCACTCACCATGCTGAGTCAGACATCACATTGCGTCCGTCAAAGGAGTAGATGGGTGTGGAGCAGTGGCGGGCCGTCAGGGCCTGCAAGGCCTTCTCTGCTGGCCTAAACAGAATCACAAAGCTATTTATATTTTTTTTTTAAAAGAAAAAAAATAATAATTATTATTTATTTTATAATTTAATAATTTTTCTTAAATGCACTACATGTATTATAATTTATAAAAATATTTTTCCCATTATCTTATTTTCTCATTGCACAGCTTCTGTCTTTCTCAGTTGCTCTCAGTTGCTCTCAGATCTCACCTCTATGTGTGTCTATGCCAGAGGCCTGCAGACTCGGCTCTGTGCAGTGCAGATTAAAGTACATGGGGACGATATTGTTGATTGTCATCGTGTTCAACCAATCAGATCTTTAGTTTGACATGTTGGGCGTATTCTTTGACGTGTCAGCGGCCGCTAGCCGCCTATAATGACGTCAGCATTACGTGCAGCTCAGTGTTCATCTGTAGCTTTCCCGCGAGGTGCAGAGTTTGCTGTGATTGGTCAGTGGGCGAGCATGTGACTAACACGAAATTTAACAGCCCAGCTGAGGCTGATGGGTAGTGAATCACATCACGTGATTTAGGTCAACCAATCAAAATGCATTCTGACTGAGTTGAGCTGCACCATGACACAAGGTGCTGAGAGGAGGAAAGACACTGCAGAGAGGTGTGAAAGTAAGATGTCACTCTCTTTGGGTTGCGCCTTGTCATTAAGGAATGATGGTGGATCCCACAGCCAGACCAGCCAGACCAGAACATTATATTTTCCTGAATTTAGGCTTTTGCGTTCTCTAAATGCTCGAGCGTTCGTACCGAACAGTTTAATACGAAGACGTACATAGTTACATCCTTAAAAATGACTGTGGCGCCACAATGTGGTTATAAGGTGGTATTTCAGCTGCAGGACAGCAGTGATAAAATGCACGGCCCGCCACTGTCTATGAATGATCCTCTCAATCACATCACATTCGACACAATAGACCATGAAATTACTTTAACTTATAAAAGTGCATGTTTTCCAACTTGTCACATGTACATTGACAGGAGGATCAGTGATGTCAGTGATTGAGGAACCTTCCATGAGGTTCCATACAGAGATTCTATTTGGAATGTTCAGTGTTCTGAACATCACAATCTCTGTGTCTTTAGCCATAACCAAACAACCTTTGGATAGAGAGACCATTATGGGAGGGAACAACTTCTTTCCACTGAGACAAACGGATCGAGACACAGCCGCTCATCTTCAACACATGGAGGAGATCCAGATGATCCCGATCTTCACGCCTCCAGTTTGGAGAAGCAGACAGGAGTACCGACAGGTAAGGAAAGTAATGTACTGCTGTGGATGGGGGAAATATCAAGATGTATTTTAGACACCTAAAATAAAATTAATATGCGAGTGTACACTATATTTAGGACATATTTTGGATATAGCTTCTGTGGTCTGCAAGCTAAAATGTCAAGAGTGTAGCATAGCATCTTGTATGACAAGACATTTGTGATCTTGGAAGGAACCTGTTAAGATTTTTTTGTCGATGTTCACAATGAAGCCGACTGCAGTCAGTACACACAGACTAACTAATAAGGTTGGTGTAGAAAAACGAACAGAAATCCTATTATACTGCGATGTACGGGCAATGCTGGAATACATACAGTATACACCTGAATCAAGGAATTACATTTATTCTCTAGGAGCAGCTGCTTACTTAACCTTGTTGAGATCACCAATTCTCTAATAATGATTTGAATGCATTTGATAGCTTATTCATTAATGGGGATAAATGAAGCGGTTGACCTGTGGTTTTCAGAGACAGCAGGTAGGCTCTTGTGTCCCTCGGGACATGGCTGATGATGGGCCATTTCTAATGGCAGCCTATGGTGGATAATTCTTAGATTAGGACTGTACATCACTGAGCCATTTGTGGTGGGTCTGTCTTCAAAAAGGCCCTTGTGTCCGAAACACCATTACTTCAATAATTCAACTGCAGAGCTAATAATGTGTGTGCAGGAGTTGATACTTTATCTTTAACTTGACATTGGAATTCGAACCGTAATGCATTTCTTTGTTGCTTTTCTCTTCACTAACTTTTGATCGTTGCTCAAGTCTGGGACAGCCAAGTTTACCTTCATCTTTTGATCGTCAAAGTTGCCTGCCTGCCTGCCTCCCCCTCTGCCTCCCTCCCTCCCTCTCTGCCTCTCTGCCTGCCTCCCTCTTTGCTTACTTGCCTCTCTGCCTGCCTCCCTGCCTCCCGCTTTGTCAAAGTTGCCGGCCTCCCTCCCTCCCTCCCTCTCTGCCTGCCTGCCTCCCTCCTTCCCTCCCTCTCTGCCTGCCTGCCTCCCTCCCTCTCTGCCTGCCTGCCTGCCTGCCTGCCTGCCTGCCTGCCTCCCTCCCTCTTTGCTTTGCTTGCTTGCCTGCCTCCCTCCTTCCCTCCCTCTCTGCCTGCCTGCCTCCCTCCCTCTCTGCTTGCTTGCCTGCCTGCCTGCCTCCCTCCCTCCCTGCTTTGCAGAAGGGGGGAGGCAAGCAAGCAGAGAGGGAGACAAGCAAGCAGGGAGGCATGCAGGGAGGCAGGCAGGGAGGGAGGGAGGCAAGCAAAGAGGGAGGGAGGCAGGCAGGCAAGGAGGGAGGGAGGCAAGCAGACAGAGAGAGAGGGAGGCAGGCAGGCAGGCAAGCAAGCAGAGAGGGAGGTAAGCAAGCAGAGAGGGAGGGAGGCAGGCAGGCAAGGAGGGAGGGAGGCAAGCAGACAGAGAGAGAGGGAGGCAGGCAGGCAGGCAAGCAAGCAGAGAGGGAGGTAAGCAAGCAGAGAGGGAGGGAGGCAGGCAAAGAGGGAGGCAGAGAGGGAGGGAGGCAAAGAGGGAGGCAGGCAGGTAAGCAAAGAGGGAGGGAGGCAGGTAGGGAGGGAGGGAGGCAAGCAAGCAAAGAGGGAGGGAGGAGGCAGAGAGAGAGGGAGGCAGGCAAGTAAGCAAACAGGCCTGCCTTCCTCCCTGCTTTGCTTTGCAGAGAGGGAGGCAAGCAGCAGAGGGGGAGGGAGGGAGGCAGGCAAGGAGGGAGGCAAGCAAACAGGGAGGGAGGGAGGCAGGCAAGGAAAGAGGGAGGCAGGGAGGGAGGGAGGCAGGGAGGCAGGCAGGCAGGCAATCAAGCAAACAGGCCGGCCTGCCTCCCTCTTTGCTTGATTGCCTCCCTCCCTTCCTGCCTGCCTCCCTCCTCCCCTCTCTGCTTGTCTGCCTCCCTCCCTCCCTCTCTGCCTGCCTGCCTCCCTCCCTTTATTGTTGGAATGCTGTTAAGATTCGAAGAACAATAGTTCCAACAATAAATGAAATTGAAAATGCAATACGTTTTTTGGGTGTCCAGTGAAAGATTCTCTTCTACAAACGGTGGAGGAGAAAATAGTGGATTTAACATCAGCTCTCGCGTTCTCACCAATCTACTCAACCCTTCGTAACGAGAAGATAAAACAGATAACCGATTTCTGGAGTGTGTGACCCTGTACAGCTACAGTCTTTATAGGAAATGTTAAAAGTCTTTCAGTCCAGCAGAGACGTCATGGGAGCTTAGATACTTTCAGTGTGATCACAAATCCTCCAGTTTGTCTAAAATGTAAAATAAGTTTGGCCTGGCATTCAGATAAGCTCTATTGACAAGGGGCAGTGATACTGATTGGGCTGCAGGCAGAACTCCTGTCCTCCTGAATCCCGTCTGCTCCGTGACTGTGTGTCTGCGCTGGGACTCTCAACCTCGGTGTGAAATAAGCTGCAGAATGTGAGATGGTGACGAAAGGCCAAATGCGTGCACACAGCCTATAATAAGTCTGAGGTGAGACAAACGATCCGTTCTCGCTTATTACCGCTGACTCTGTTAACACATGCCCTCTGCCAAGAGCCGTTCAATGCAAAGTTACAAGACAGGTTAGAATGTTGCATATCGCACGTCTGTCACGTGAAAAGACAGATGTTTTTTATATAAACACGATTCACGCTGATCGTGCTAATATGTTCGGCATAAAGATGTGAGAGTTTGCACAAGCTGCTCTGCAGTCTGTGCTCCACTGCTGCCAATCTATAATCCTCTTTCACAAATATGATAGAACGCTGCAGCTCTGCATTCTTTTATCACTCCATTAATCTTGGACATTTTAAACTCATTCTGTGTTCAACTCGGAAAAAGTCCTTATTTCCGAGAAAACTACAAAGCCTTGAATTAGATTTTAAATACAAATGACAAAAAATGTTGGAAAACTAGAAATCTCAGTTTTTTAGGCCAATGACTATTTAAATATAGTCTACATACTTTTTTTTCTCCTTTTTTTTTACATAAACACACTTACATTTATTTGCAAAGGATCATTGAGTTAACTTGTCTCCCATGTATTGCGGATGTATTGGTTCCTGATTATTGATTTGTTTGTAATCCCTCAGGCCACACGGCAGTCGATAATCCAGTTTTGCTATTCACTGCTTTTACATGCACAAAACACTACATAGTACTACACTGATGCATCACATAGCCAATGACATATTTTACTTTGAAAACTTGCTTTTAAATCTTCTGTATGTCTAAGTCAAGTTTTCCCAATAACCAACCAATCTAAGATAGCAACATGGAGCTACGTTGTAGAGAAGAGTGAAGTCGGTAGCATGTAACAATTTATGAATTCAGCTTTTAATTTGTAAGACGAATATGAAATTTTGTTATATATTAAAATAAAAACAATATATTTAAATATGAAATCATTCAGTTAAATACATTGAGCTAAAAGTGAACTTGTGTTTATTGGAGAAAATACTATTTTACAGAATTACCCCTTTAAGGTTGTTCAGGATTATGTCATATTAAAATCCCCAAATTAAATTTGTTAGGTATTGATGGAATATAACGCTGCAATATATAAATAGATACATGGATAAATATATAAATATAAATGAATAAATATAAAAATAAATTAATAAATAACTGAATTATCTGCATTTTACAACTCTTAAGTTACTTCATGAATCATTTTTAGGAATTATTCCTCACACACAGTGCCTTTATTTTTCTATTATTTATTACTGCAACTATCTGATATGTGATCGCAGGAATGAGAGCTGAGCTTGTTTCTTTTCTCTGCACTACATCTAACCGAGCAAAGCTGTTGTCCTCAATGTCACCAGATGGGGGCAGCAGAGCTCCACAGCATCTCACCCTCCCGTCTCTGTTTCTTGTATCGGGGACCGGATGACATTAAGGGAGGCAGTTAAAGGTTAAATACTTTTCTCAAGGGTGCCCCACACAATCCCTCACCATGCGGTAAAAATCCTCACACTACAAGCTGCAGCTTTTTTTTTACAACGGCAGGACTGCTGCGAATTCAGCTGTAGGGCTGCATGCCAATCAGCCGGCTCACAGGCATCTGTGATGATGTAGGCAGCGATGTCGAATGTAGAATTTTGTTTGGAGGGGGGGGTTAAGGTTTAAAAAAAAAGTTTTTATGGGCAGCGTGAATGTTAATTTCCCAAGTTGTTTTTTATTATAGACAGTACTGCAAAATTGTTGCAATTTCCTTTGGAATTTTGTAAAAAGATTGACATTTCATATTTCCGCCAACGTCAGTCGGTTATGAACATGGAACGTGCAGTGTTTCCCAAACTTTTTTATTCTTAAAAAAATGACAAACCATTGCAACTCGATTCCCGTTGGACAAATTAGACGTAAATAATAGTTCCTGACCACTTTTACTGCCATTCCCACATTACCCTAAAATGGAGCACCAGCTATTTTTAAGAGCTATACGTTTGATAAATCACAACGTTGTTTTATGCACCTGTTATTGAAAACATGTTAAATTATTATAATTATTATTAATGAAAGCAAATTAATGCATTTAGTTAGCGTTACCTCATCCTGATCATTTCCTGTCATCAGTGAAACAAACAGAATGTACATGAGCATATTAGATGCAATGTTATAAGTAACAATTACCAGAACAATGCGAACATTAAGGCTCCCTCATGTGGCTCAAAGGAGTACTGCAGGTATACATGTGCAATAAAAGACTGTTGATGAAATTCTGCAAATGTTTCGGCAGATTTACTTCAGTGTGCTGATATCTGCACTACACCTCCAAGCAATATGACTACCAAAATACATATAATATTAATAATAATAATAATAAAATAATAATATTTCTATTAATAAAGTGGATTTTATTGTAATTATGAATATAATAATTATGTTTGTACTTACCATAAAACTAGAGCTTAGAGGCTTGTTGTCATAGTTACATTATTTCACACACCTCTTCAAAGAAAGTCAGTTTTACTTCAGGTAACATACGTACAGTGTGATGGTATGCACAGTTCAGTTGAGGAGTGAAGTACATTTTATGACTTATGACTTATGAGATAAGAAGCATAAGAACTACATTTGTTAAATGGTAAATGGTAAATGGACTGTACTTGTACAGCGATTTTCTAGTCTTTCCGACCACTGATGCCTAGTCCACACTACTCCAGTTTTACTCCATCTTTGCTACGTTTACACTGAGCAGCCACACTACGCCGGAGTTTTGGAGCACCCTAAACGAGGAGCCTGAAAACTCCGGATGTGCTTCGAAAAAAATTACGCCCACACCCGTGTTCGCTACTGGATTGGTTCTTGGCAACCATGACGTCTCCGTCCCTGATTCGTCACACTCACTATTACGTGACCCGTACCCGGAAGAAAACAAACAGCCGGGCGACCAGCAGCGATTCCCGTATCAGCCGTACATGGAGCGCCGGTTTTGTGCATGCTGTATTACCTGTTGCGTACTAGCAGCTGTTGTGAAGTAAAAAGTCTGCATTTATGTGGAGGAAGCAGCTGTTATTCTAGCTGCGTGACCATCGGCGATCAGCCCCCACGGAGCGGCTGTCTGAAGCTACAGTTAGCAATAAATGCTATTCAGAGCTACAAACGCTCTGAAAAAGCCATAATCTAGTAAACGTTTACGTGTAAGTGTTGATTTTAAAGTAAAGTTGAGAGAGAGAGAGAGAGAGAGAGCGAGAGCGAGAGCGAGAGCGAGAGAGAGAGAGACCCGCAGACCTGTAACTACGTCTGAAAAATAAAACTTCCAAAACTTTCCACGAACTGTCTGTCTGAGTTTATAGAGGAAGATTTTAGAGGAAGATCTTAAGTATCAAATACAACCTTTCATTATTAAAGACTACTTTATTACGTATCAATAATCGTATTTTTTTTAACTAAGCAAGCAATCCACTTCCTGTTTACACCGTCACGCGCATGCCCAGTGTATGTTAATGGTCACGTGCTGTCCGCCTTCGATGGCTGCCGTGTGGATGCAGATCAACTTGAGAATAATGCTGAAACTCCCGTGTGGACGGAGATCGGTTCTATTTGACAACTCTGCATCCAACTAGACACGGACTAGTGAGGACATGGCATCAAAGCACCTTCACACTACTTGTCATCATTCACCCATTCACACACTGATTGCAAGTGCCCCCTATCAGACTAACTCATTCATACACCGTATAGCCACAGCTACAAGAGCAATTTTGAGGTTAAGTGTCTCGCTCAAGGACGCATCGACATGCGACCAGCGGAGCCGGGGATCGAACAGCCGATTCTCTGATTGAAGGACGACCCTGCTCTCCACTTAGCCACAGTTGCCCCAGAATAAGATACAAACACCATTCCAACTTCCACACCTTTATTTCTTGAATCTTAAACTATCCTGTCTGTAAAATGCCGTGTAACGAAAGGAAGAACAGGCTCAGTTTGTGGATCCATTTGGAGGCACTTCCGGTCAACTTAGGGCTTTCATACGGAAAAAATAGTGAACTTATCAAGATGGACGTGTGACACAGTTTCTCATCCTCTTCAGCAGGATTCCACATCCTGTGGAGTGCTGGTGTGCAAAGTAAGATTATGAACTCAAGTAGGCATTTACAAACTGTCAAAAGGACACACATAGCACTAACCTGTAATGTAAGCAAGCCGAGCTGCTGAAGGAGGCAGCATTGACTTCTCTGTAGACGAGGTTGTCATCGACTCTATGTGAAGAGAAACGTCTGAGACTGGTGGATGACTCTGGTAAGCTTCAATCAACTGTATCCAACCCTCACTGAACATTTTCCTATACTTAACCCACTAAATCAGAATCTCTTTAAAGAGCCTGAGAGAAGTGTGCCATGTGTGGTGAAAATAACTCTGCTGAAAGGGACACCTCAGTCCCAGCTGTTGATCACTGGGTAGGAAGACCTAAAGGTCTGCACATGGACGGTGCATTCATTCAAGAAAAACTAAAACAATTCCTCTATGTTTCAGATTGAATGCACATCGTGGGTGTGTGTAGCACGGCCCAGCACAGACAAAGACTATTTGTGTGTGTTTTCACTTCATGAAAGTTATTTTGAACATTTGGTTGAGAAAAAAAAAGTTGTACTCCACCCTCTCGTGTCACTTCTGGTGGCAAAAAAACAAAATGGCGACGGCCGGAAGGCCGAACTCAAGGCTTCAAAGTGGCAGTCCACAAACTAATGGGTGGAGTCACAGTGACCACGTCCACTTCTTATAAACAGGCTGAGGTTTCTACCCATTTGATAGTGTCGTCAGAATCCTTATTTAATGCACTACATCTTTCACCATCAATGTTCGTCTTTTTCCTCCTTTTCTGATTCTGGACCTGTTGCCAGTCCATTCCACTGTAATCTCAAACAAAGTAATGTCTCTGCCTTCATTTCTACATTCACAACACAGTTGTGGTAAAAAACTCTCAAATTGGCTTTTCCTCAGTTCACCCCGACGACTCCCGGGGGGAGGGGGAGTTCGACGGGAGCTGTTTACACGTGGTCCTAACACGTGCAGTTTCTTCTATTTAAAAAAAATGATCTTCTGTCCGTCTGAACACACTTTTACAACAAGGGATTGAACTCTTCATCGTCTTTAAATATACTTTAAACTAAAAAAGGCCATATAACTGTTAATTTGTGCTCATTTTTAAATAAAAACTTCAAAACAATAATATATAAATTAAAAACGAACCCACCGTGACAGAACAATTCACATTTCCTCTTTTGTGAAGAAATCAAAGGCACCTATAAATGTCAATGCGTTCAAGCCGACTGCACCAGGACTTTTTCGACATGTCCCCGGGTGGCTGGGACGAGAGTGTTAGCTCTCAAACTTGGGTGTTGGGGTGGAGTCGCTCGTTATTCTCGTCTCGTTACTGAGGCTGCGTCAGGGCTGCCGGGCTAACTGAGCTGCCACACTTAGTGTTGCCAGCTGTTGGGTCTACAAGCACGCACCGATGCTCGCTTCCTCGTTCCGTCTCTCCCTGTCGGCCTCACCCTCAGATGTTCTCATTAAGGAAGAGGAAGAAAAAAAAAGCCCCCTGACAGCAGGAGCAGCCAACCTTTCTTCTGTTATAGAACCACGGGTGTCAATGGGGCAGGGAGAGATATGTGCACTTCGCTGAAATTTGAACCTGAACTTCTGGTTGCTGTAACGGGGACAGCAAAGGGCCTGAGCCGAAGTGACGAGGGATCTCGTTTCAAAAGCCATATGCACCAAATTAATATCAGGTGAGTACGTGGCAGCGACGCCCCCTTTAATGTGACAAGCTGGCTCTCATCATTTACCACGCTGACCCAATATCACATCCTGTCAGTCATCACTCATCGGTCCACTTACAGCCAGAGATGCAGATCTTATGTGTCGTTTGTAAAATGACGCGTGCCGGGACTCACTCGATTTAGAGACGTGAAAATAAAACTGCACCTTACTTAAGGGGACAGTGTACCCCAAAATCACAAATACATATTTTTCTTACCTTTACTTTCCTGTATTAATTCTGTTGATTTTCCTTTGGTGCTTTGAGCACCACAAGCTGAGTGCCATACAGTCCCATTATGTCGGAGAGAAGGCGGACATCAATATTACCGATATTTACAAAACTACGCATATCACAGTCATCTAGATCTATAAATACCACCACATCAAAGAGGAAAACATACCTGTTTTTGATTTTGGGGTGAACTGTTCCTTTAAGAGATTTAAGAGCTGTTCTACGAGGTTTTTAAAGTCGTGAAGTCTTAGCCTGGCTATAGCTAGCCATGTGTCCGATTTGTTCAGCGACACATAGATCTGGTGCTCGTTCCTTTGATGGTTATTTCTCCCAGTTAGAGAAATGATCAACCACTCAAGGTGAACATAGCTTGGCTTCCTAGCTAGCCAGCTACCACACGACATGCATTGAAAAGTCTTCAATCTGAACCCATGAACATTTCAAACAAATTGTGGCACCTTCCTTAATCCTGTCTCAGTCTCCAAATTATTTAGACTGGAGTTGATTCACAACGTCTCGTTTAAGGGAGGTAGATTCCGCTTTGTTGCTGCTTCAAGTTGCTATTTTGGCCTTTTGACTCGATGATGCCTTGAGGCAGACGGAGAAAACCTGGATGAAAGAGACACAAACATCTCAAACATCTCGCACGTAGAAAATCTGTCTTGAATTCAGTTAATTTACCGTTGGGAAATAAAATAGTCCCACTGATTACACAGTCAAATGATAGGGGGCACGGGGCAGTGTGAAAAAAACAAAACAAAGACGGAGAAAATGAAAAGAGAAGAGCGAGATGGAGACAAGAGTTGCTGAGTCAGAGAGAAATTAGAGCGAGAGAAATGGCAACCAGAGACAGAATGAGAGAAAAGAGGAGTAGAAAGGGAGACAACCCACACATGCTGGTGAATCGTGATAGAGAATAAGGCCACGCTCGGTCTTTCCATCTCTGCTCTGAGGGGGAGGAAGAATGATTTGTCTCTGCGTATGTGTATATATATATATATACATATACATACATATGTGTGTGTGTGTGTGTGCAATTGAAATCTGAATCCTGCCACTGACTGCGGGCACAGTTCCCTCCATTTATATATTTCAAGAGCCGCCCCCTCCCTGCTCCCGTGTCCCGGGGTCGCTGGTTATTATATAAAATGTAGATTCCCTCGTAGGCGCCAGCAGGGGATGAGTTTTTTACTCCAGGAAATGACATTGCAAACACGGAAAAAGGTGATGGAGGAGACAATAGCACGTTTATCCAGGCCTGAGAGTGGGGGAGTTCAAATGCGGTATGAAATGAAAAGCATCAATACCGGGTGGAGGAGGCTGTGAACACTATCTTTGTGAGAGGCTTTGATCCAACTCTTCAGTTGTTGGGTGGTGTTTTTGTGTTTGATCTCATTATATGCTGTAACACCTTCTTAATCAAGGATTAGAGGACGTATGTCTCAACAGGATTTGGATAAACTTGTCCACGCATTTATCTTCAGCAGACTGGACTACTGTAACGGTGTGTTTACAGGTCTCTGTAAAAAGTCCGTCAGAAAGCTGCAGCTGATTCAGAACGCTGCAGCTCGAGTCCTCACTAAGACCAGGAGGGTGGATCACATCACTCCAGTTCTGATGTCTTTGCACTGGCTTCCTGTCCAACAAATAATTGACTTTAAAATCCTGCTGTTGGTTTACAAAGCACTGAATGGTTTAGGGCCAAAATACATCTCTGATCTGCTGCTACCTTATGAACCATCCCGACCCCTCAGGTCGTCTGGGACCGGCCTACTTTCTGTTCCCAGAGTCAGAACTAAACATGGAGAAGCAGCGTCCAGTTGTTCTGCTCCACATATCTGGAACAAAGTCCCAGAAAGCTGCAGGTCTGCTGAGACCCTCAGCTCCTTTAGATCAAGACTTTTCTGTTTGCTGCTGCCTTTAATTCAACCACATTCAAGGATATTAATCAATTTCCTGCATTTTACTACTACTGCATTTTATTTCTTACACTGCTTTCTATTGTTTTAATGACTGCTTTTAATGTTTCAATGAATGTTCTTAATTGTTTTTAAATCTCCTTTTCTTTTGCCTTATGTTTTGATGCTTTTAATGGTTTTATGTGAAGCACTTTGAATTACCTGGTTGTTGAAATGTGCTATACAAATAAACTTGCCTTGCCTTCTTGTCTTGGGGGTACATCATTGTGAATGTCATTTATATTGGTCTTCATCCTCATATGTACATTAATTCCATAGACTGTAGAAAAGAGGAACGTAGTCGTCTTGATGTTGTGCTTTTGAAGCCTTAAAGTGCTTTGTCTGTCAAAGCACTTCGTGAACTCTGTTTTTAAAGGTGCTATATAAATAAAGTTATTATTATTATTAAGTTTGACGTTTTGGCCGTCGCCATCTTGTTTTGTTTTGCAACCAGTGAACAGAAGTGACCATATTTGGACTGTGGATGACATAGAGATGCCGTACACTGCTCTGGTAGCCGTAGCGATCTGTCAATCACATGGTAGCCCCGCCCTAAAGCATCCCCTGCTTTATGGTCTATCTGACTCTAAATGGACCATAATGTACTCAATGAACATCATGCTGTATTGAAGAAGACTTGAAACTAGAGCTTGAGACCATAAACTCATGTTTACAATGTTTACTGAGGTAATAAATCAAGAGAGAAGTAGAGTCATCTTCTCATAGACTTCTATACAACCAGAGGAGTCGCCCCCTGGTGGACACAAGAGAGAATGCAGGTTTAAGACATGAAGCATTGGCTTCACTTTTCCTGCCTCCATCGCCTTGTCCATTGAGGTCCATTTTTTAGGTGTCTAAAATATGTTTTGCTACCGCCCCCTTCCACAACAGTGCACTGTCCTGCAGGTAATACACTGACTATGGATAAATACCTCATACAACCTCACTTCAAATACTCCGAACTGCCCCTTTAAGTTGGCTGACGTGTGGAGACTCCTTCACATTTACCCACAGCTGTCTTGACGAGGACTGTTGGGGAGAGACACACAGAAGACGAGCTAGAGCTGAAGAGATGCTGCCTGTTTGTTGACTTCTGTTCCATCTACAAGACAATGTTTGTGCTAGTAATGCCAGTACAAATACATAAATACACACACACACACACACACACACACACACACACACACACACACACACACACTATAATGCCTAAAGACAGCTGAGGTGAGAGAAGACAGGGATCTTTAACAGGGAAATGTACGACTGAGATTTTAACTATTTTGTATAAGACTAATGATTATTTCAGTTATGAATTAATCTGCTGATTATTTTGTCAATTGATTGATTGTTTGGTATGTAAAATAAAAACAAATAGCTATGTGCCGCCCGGGTTGCCGTTGACGTGTTGAGAGCCATGAAATGCTCCCAATCTCACACCTTTAGACTAGATTATTTTAGAAGCATGCAGGATTTTTAAAAACAGGATTAAGGACTATTTGATGACTACCTGTCCTGGTCCTGGTCCTGGTCCTGGTTCTGAATCACACTGCTAAGTCATTGATGTCATTTGCTGTTTGTTTTAAGTCCTTTATTTGTACGAAAAAAATTATGCTGCCGTCTTGGCAAAAGACATTTAAAACCTAAATGGGACCATTCTGGACTAATTTTGGGTTCCATTAATAAAATAAACACTGTAGTCCATGCAATTCGGGCACTGCATTAATATCAATAAGTATAGGCTTTCTGTCGCTCCTGCTTGGTTTAGTGTCATTTACCCTCTTCAAAGTGCCACCTATGCCTGTATAATGTAAAAACTATGAGTATTTGGAACCAGATGGCAGCCTCCAGTTCTGAAAAGGTAAGCCAGTGGCCATCAGGGGGCGACTCCTCTGGTTGTATAGAAGTCTATGAGAAAATGACTACTTCTCTCTTGATTTATTACCTCAGTAAACATTGTAAACATGAGTTTATGGTCTCAAGCTCTAGTTTCAAGTCTTCTTTAACACAGCATGATGTTCATTTAGTAAATGATGGTCCATTTAGAGTCAAATAGACCATAAAGCAGGGTATGCTTTAGGGCGTGGCTACACAGTGATTGACAGGTCACTACTACATCGTTGTCCGGTCTGGGACTTGTCCGTGTTTTCTTGTTTTAACCATTTCACTGTATGTTTTCACTTCATGAACGTTAATTGTAACATTTTAGGTCAGCTGTGATTGTTATGATCAAAGTTCCGTAATACTTAGCTCCACCCTCTCGTGTCACTTCTGGTTGCAAAAAAACAAGATGGCGACTGCCAAAATGCGAAACTGAAGTCTTCAGAACCGTAGTACACAAACCATTCGGTGATGTCACAGTGACTATGTCCACTTCTTATATACAGTCTATGTTTGTATTGTATGAGATACGAGTTGGAGAAGTGGATTATGCTGAAGGTTTGAAAAGGTTCGATGGATGTTTTGATTCCATTTTATGCCTCCACTCTGCATTCAAATTGAAACTAGTTGCTCCTGCTGGGAATCAAAAAGGAAGGTATGAAATATTCCTTCCTTTATGTACTGCCTTTAGTCCTCTTAGTAATATAATACAATTGTAAAAACTCTGTAAAACTCTGTTAATTATATAGTAAAAAAGTGTGCATGTAAAAACTCAGTTGACCTATTTATCTTTGCATTAATATTCTACATGTCAAGCGGATGTTGCGGTCTGAAACCACTGTAGGACAGAATATGGTGTATATATAAATCATCGTGTTGAACCCATCAGAGATAGTGTGAGGGCTAACTATAGCATGGTAATGACTAGGCAATAATAGGACAGGTTGTGCCAGATTCAATACTAATCCACTAGCAGTTGTTTATGCATGTAGAGGTTTTGTCTGTCATCATCACCCTCATTATTCATATTATCAGACTTCTTTCTCCAAGCAGCAGAGTAGCTGCTCACAATAACTCATTTCTGTTCTTTGGAGGAAAAAAAATAACTTCTCAAAGGGAAATTGCCACATGGAGTCTCATACATTTCCAAGCCTGGCAAACAATTTGCAGCATCTATTTTTTATTTTTTTAACAGTGTGACAGCTGTGTCTGAGTATCTGGGTTGACATGATTTGTTTGCTGTCTGTCGTGTCAATATTTTATCAGCTCGTACGACAATAAGTGTGTGAGGAAGGCCAGTATAGCACGAACACGCGTGTACACTAACAAAACCCACACGGTAATGTACTCTGTCTTCGTTGACACACATAAACAAATATGCCATTCATTATCACTGTCACTAGACTGCACCAGCAAAAAGCAAACTTGTTTTATTTTTTTATTATTATGATTCATTCTTCAAGTTTTGAGCTTTAATTTTATTTTTTACAACTTTTTGTGAAGATTTTAAGGCCGAGGGATGTATTTGATCCAAAGGGACATTTATGCCTTAATATCAGAATAAAGCTGAACAATCCTCATATCTTCTTCTCTGCAGAGAGAAGACACTGCACTTTTATGGCAAAATAAACTGGTGAAGCAGATAACATTAAAGCTGCTATGAGGAACTCTCATTCTGTGTTGATTTTAGCCCCAGAGTCCCTTTAGAAAACCTCTGCCCCGCTCAGTCCTGCTTCTCCCGTGCCTCCCTTCCCTCTAGCTTGCCCAGCAGTATGGCCTCCAGCAGCGTGGTCTCGGTGTCGTAGCAGCGAGCCGAAGCTCCTCCTGGCCGGAGGAGGAGACACTTCTGCCGTGTGCTGAGCTCTCGCCCTCCCACCGGAGCACCAACTGCAGGTCGAAGGTGCGGCAGCAAAGCCGGATCTGTGTCCGTCCAAGGTGGATTGGTTGCTGCTGGAGGGGGCCCACTGGAGTCTGAACTGAAGGGGTTTCTGGTGAACCAGCATGATTTGGTCTGATTTTGTGTGAGATGCAACCCAGTGGCACGGATGAGTTATACTCAACGAATAACTGTATAGAAATAGCCATCCTTCTTACTGATGGTCTCGTCTCTTATGTAGGTGGTATAAAGGCAGCAGGATTAAACTGAGACTGGTTCATTACCAGTTCAAAGTATCTCACAGTCTAAGGTAAGCTCAGTTCCAGTATGAAGATCATCTTTATACTGGCCAGTTTTCTCTAACTAAAACCAATGCACTATTGCTGCTCCTCTTGTGACCTAATATGATGTATAATTTATGTATAATCTTGTACGTTAGACAAACATCATCTCTACATATATAATCAGGTTTTCCTCAACTCAGCAAGTTATATTTCTTAACACTGGGCAATGATGAAAATGTGACAATTGTAAGTTTGCATTTGTTCATAGAGTTTTAGGTCTTCCAGCCTGCGACCAGACCTCATTGTGCAAAAGTACAGAATCAATAAAGGAGCGGTTAAGAGCTTTTGCTACTTCAGCTTTCCATCTCCTTTAAGTTCAATGCATTAACCCAGTGGTTCTCAACTGGTCTGGCTGCGGGACCCACCATCACCCCTTAATGACAAGCCGGGAGCCACGACCCAAATTTTATATATATATATATATATATATATATATATATATATATATATATATATAAAATTTGGGTATATCTATATTCAAGAAGTCTAGTAGTAGTAACGTCTGTGTAGTAAACAACTATCAAATCAAATAAAGAAAGTACAAATCAATTATATTTTAACAAATATTAATAATTTTTCAAATTTAACTGGATGGATTATAAATAATACATAGAAATACATGAATACATGTTCTTCTCATTTCAAGTAAAATAAAAAATAAATTACGTAACGAAATTCAATTTAGAAAAATAATTTTCACTGAATTGCCCTGCAGCTTTAAATTCAGTTCATTCAGGATGAAGTGATAAAACCACAATATTGTATTTTTCTCATCTTCTAAAAAGAGAAATTAGTGTTTGAAGAATTCACCTATATGAGTCTGTCCAGTCAGAGTCTAATGACTCTGGTCTCTCTGGACATTTCTCTCTTTTGGAGATCGTCCTATGATTTGACTTTCACATCTCATAGCTCAACAGTCCTGATCTGCTCTCTGTGTCCTCGTCTCTCCCCGTGTGTCACGGTGTTTGTACATCTCACTCTCTCAGTCAGGAAACTTGTCAGAATACTCGTATATATTCACGTGATGTGATTCACAATGCATAGGTTGGTGTTTTTCCTGCACCGCTGAACAAGTCTCGTAAATGCTGGAATAATTCCGCTGCATAAAAAAAAAATGCCCTTCAAAATAAAATCACAATTTTTTTTTTTTTTTTTTTTTTTTTTTGTCAGGCAAAGGCCCGCGACCCACTGAAAACGGGTCCACCAGTTGAATCACTGCATTAACCCACCCCACTCTTGAGCTACTATGCACAATACTATGGCCATGGGTCTGGCTAAACTAAATGGGATGCAGCTATTTATACCTGTATTCATAACACATGGCCTTTTGCTGCAATGACATGTAATTCTATGCTCTATTGATTGAACTGTCTCGTTATTTTCCTCTACATCTCCTTCCTGGCTGATGGAGCTGGAATAACGGCTCTGGCCTGGACTGATCATTCAGTGTATGTTTATTCGGTTCGATACTTGCACATTTGCACATTGTGAACATTTGATCATTCTTAAAGAGTGGAGCTCTTTCTTAGAGATTAGTTTTACAATTGAGCTATGTTCTCCAGCATTTACCCCAAGTTTTTGACTGACTACCGAACTATTCATGGTTCATTGTTTATTGTTACGCACCAGTCACCAAGTCAAATTCCTTGTATATGTCATAGTTGCTCAAACTGTTGCTATATCCTGACAGTAGTACACGAGACAGATAATCTGTGAAAAAATCAGGTTCCTCTGGCTCCTCTTGGTGCTCCTAATGGCATTTACAAGATTCCACCACGCCCAAAGGAAATAACCAATCAGAACCGGGGAGTCTCTTAACGTCGCTGTCAATCAGCTTGTACAACAGTACACCAAAATATGCTTCTGAAAACATTTGAGGCAAGAAATAGGCAATGCAGTATCAGAGTGATGATTCACATTTGATCAGCGTTGCCTAGTTTGACAGTGTGATTAGAACGCACGAGCAGTGATTGACAGCTGTGTTCCAGACTCCTCTCACATTTCTTTTCCTGGTAATGTCACGAGGAGCTCTAAGAGGCGGAAGAGCTACCTGATTTGTATTTTACAGATTATCTGTCTCATGTACTACTGTCAGGATATAGTGACAGTTTGAGCAAATATGATAAAAAGTTATGTTCATCAAATTTACCAACTGCAGCTTTAAACCTGGAAATGTTACACAATGCATGCTGGGAGAGGAAAACTGCAGCGGCCTCAATCAGAGGGCAACTACATCATGCAAACTTTCACATATCGAGCCAAAGCAAACCAAAACTAACACCTTCCTCTGAATGTCAGCCTCTCCCGACCTAGTTTCACTTTTGACTCTATCTTTATGTACACATTGAGGTGAAACAGAAGTTGAATGACATCTCTAATTGGAAAAGAGACAATGCGCTAATGGATTAATAATATCTTTTCAACTGCTGGTGATTGTCTTTTATTGTTGACACCCACATGTACACTTCACCTTATGAAATCATGGCTTGCTGTTTATTCGTCCGTCTTTTTCTTGACCAGCTTGGTCCTGGTTTTGGATCCACTATTGGCTGTTGATTATGAAGCACTGTGAACATTTAAAAATCAAATATCGTCATACCTTTCTATTTGAGCAAATTAATGACGAATATAGATCTATTGTTACTGGACCCATAGTGAGCTGTGAACGTTGCACATGCAGCTACGTTGCATCACAACTAGTTTCATTTCAAACTTTGCATGTTAAAGTCTTTCCCAACATGCCGTGTGACACGCATACACTCTCACTGATAAATGGCTGCTGCTAATGGCGCTCCACCATGATGGACTTGTAAAGAATTGCTTTTCTGATGGCTGTAGCTGCTGAAGATGATACCATAGCCGAAGGAAGTAGCACTAAGGAGACCCAATTATACAAAGTCACTGCTCGAATCTTTGATAAAGGACTTTCAAAGATGCAAGCACAGAAAAAAAGCCTCTGGTGAAAATGGTACCAGCCAACGTTTCCACATGTATGAAACGGACATTGGGTGTGATGTGAGCCCCTATCATAAAATAAAACTGTATCATAAAATGGAAATATAACGGAAAGTAAAGTACAAGGACTAAATATTATCTACCTAAAACTTTAATCAGACAGTATGTCGTTAACAACTATGTTGCTGTCGACTGTTTTTCAGCCTATGTTTACCTTTTGTAATGTTTGAAACTAACTAGGAAACGTGACAATCAATACATATTAAATATATATTGTTATATATTTATTACAGTGTATATTTCTGCCCCTGTATTTACAATATAGCAAATGTTTTTTTTCAAATCAATAATTAATGTCACCTGAAAATGAGTAAAGTCAGAATTCTGATTAATATTGTTGGACGATGAGACTCATTTTGTCATCATGTCGGTGCTTCAGACACTGAGGAGAATGACCGTAAAAGAAAATGGCAGACAAAGTCATTAGAAGCCTGTTGCAGTGGAATCCTCTGCCGTGTTTGAAGTGGATGGTTATGTCTGGCTGGAAATGCCTGCTGCAGTTAACCGTCAGCAAATTGCACACTCGAGAGCTGAATGGAAGTGTCTTGACACTCCAGATATTGTTCGTTAAAAAGCCCTCCCTTCTCTTTGAATGTCTTCGTTGTTTTCCACAAAACAAAGCGCCTTGGCTGCATTTGTGCTGTGCACTCACTCTGGAGCGATGCAGAGTGCCACGTGGATTGCTGGTCTCAGAGGGCCATTCATTTTGGATTAACAAGAGTTCAGTGGGAATCTCTCGCACTCTCGCCCTGAGGACGCGAGGTCTCCAGCCGCCCCCGCCGCGAGGCACCCGATCGTCAGGTCTGTCAGCCCTCGGAACAGGCCGCGGGGCAACAACTCGTGGGTGGCGGGGTATGGCAAAGATATGTTGATGAGAAACGTATTTGTAATGCGTCAAACACAAACGTAATCAGGGAGAAAATACGTTCATGGTAAAAGGTAATTGAGAATGCATTTTAGTTTTGGGGGAACGTAATTTTTAGGAGACAGGACTGCACCGCCATTACATTTTTCCTCTCGCGCACCCCCTAGAGGCAGCTCGCGCACCCCCAGGGAACACCCCCACCACACTTTGGGAATCCCTGATCTATACTGAACCCCGGTGACAAAATCCATGGTTCAAATCTGAAACAACAAAGTTTCCTGGCTGGAATCGGACACAAATCACTCACTGGGGCTGAAATACGGGTGACAACGAGACTTGAAGTGGTAACATTTAAACTTGGTATTACGGTCATAGGATGTTGGACCGATTGGTGTAACCGTGCGTCTAACATGTTGGACCTTTATTCAATCAACCATTGTGTGACCTAGTTCAAATGAAATCAAAGTGATCAGACATTCAGCCTCGACATTCAGCCAACCGGGGGTAGACCCGCCACTGTTTCAAAATTAACTTTATGAAACTGTGTAATAATCTTTACAATTTTCAAATGGTGGGGGTCCTCGCAGTCAGCCCTGGTCATTCAACTCGGCAGGTCAGGGAACTGCCACTCACGGTGTGTGCGGATCCTCCCTTGGGACCATTCTCGTGCTGGCTGGCCCTCGTTGGCCACGTTTCCTCCGGTGCGTCTGCGACTGGCTGTAGGTCAACTTGGAAAGGCCAGTTGGGAAAGTACTGCAGCCTCTTGGACTTTAGTGCTCACTGCTTCCTCCATCCCTGCAGGGAGCGACCTGGCCGATTGAAGGAAACCCACCCGACCCGTCTGGAAAACACAGACTATCTAGTTCACCATGCTTTATCGACGTGACTTTTTGTCGTGTCACCACAATTCATACAAATAGAACTAATGTGTTTATGATTAAATTGTTAACAAGAGAAAAACCTGAATTTGAAATGTACAAAATTTGTATGGGAATCACTGTATTACATCATCCAAAAACTTACTGGGATCGTTGTGGTTACATGGCATGTGTCACGCTCGACCACGGATGAACTGTACATATTGATGAAATACCTTAAAGTGCATTAGCCGAAGCTAATATGAGTTCTAATTTAGCAAAATCAAGTGAATATCTTTTCTGGGCCGTCTTCCGAGTATAAAATTCCTTCTTCAGTGTAAGTTTGTCACTGTGACAAAAACAAGTGTGTCAACAAGCCACTCGACTGTCGCAGTGAAGATTCACTGTCGGTTTGGATAACTAAAACAGACGAAGCAGCATATGAGCTGTAGTTTAACTGAAAGAGGATCAATATCAAAAGTAAAATGCTTCCCTTTGTTCACCGGCTAGTTGCTCACTGTACTGCCGTGTGATGCTGAGCAGGTAGCGTACAGTGGTTTATCAGAACTGTTTTACTGAACATGGCTGTCTGAGAGTGGTAAGATTTGTAGAGCTGAGGGTGATGATTCTCCTGGGGTTCATCACCATAAACGACCCCTTTTAAATTATTTATAGTCATTTGATCAAATGTTTATAAATATTGACCGGTGCAGCTTTAAGGGTATTACTCCTTCTCATGTTCACCGTAGATCAAAATGTGTTGTTCATTATAATCTACAGTACAATGATATTTCTCATTCCGTGTTGTGGAGGAATAATTGCTTGTATCCCAAAAAATAAAATTGTAATTATTGTCTCTGAATCTGCATTTGTAAAAAGGGCTTATGCACTGTGCAAAACTTGGATCAATACCAATTACTGCTGTGGCACGTTGATTGATACTGTCGTTAATATTTAATCAACACTGGGACGCTCTTCTTTACATACTTTATCTCTTTGATGTCTGTTCTCCAAAAGTTAAAGAGGTATGCATTCCAGGGTTATGACTCTTCTACATCAATGGCTGTCCATTTGAGATGATTGGTTAAGAAATAAAAGTCACTACATTTACCATCGCCCTATTCTCAGTGTCAACTGCTGCAACGCCGCGGGCCATAAATGTGGGAAACTCATTGCTCATCTCCCCCCCCCCCCCAAATAACTCATCCTGCAGCTCCTCTGGTCCACCCAGACAGTGAGGTTTTTAAGTATTTGGACTCAATACAATGGCACACAGTGATGAGCTGAGGCAGTGTGCAAAAAATAAAGGCATGTTTGTAAAATGATGGATGGCGGGCAGTGAAGTGGTTAGTGGGATAATTTCCCAACTGGAGGGCCCAGGATTGATGCCTGCTGGCAGGTATTACATGCACGTCCATCAAAAGAAAAAAATATATATAATACACCCAGAATGCATGTAGGTGGAAATGTACAAAATAGCAGACGTGTCACATTGTGTCGTTATCTTTGTGAGCATAGATTTAATAAAAGGAATTCAATAAGGGGAAATCTGCTATTTGTCATCAGTGAACTAATGAGTATCTTCACTGTATTGCCAATTCAGCATATTTGCAGGTCAATTACCTGCACTAGTAACTGTGTGAGGCTGTAGGCACAGTGAGTGGAACGATAGTGTCGGCATGCTAACATGTTCACAATTAGAGATCTTCCAATACCTGTGCACAGGTTGGTGCTGCGGCGCCGCCTGCCAGCCCTTTCTCTACATAGGGGTTGTCTTTGATAAGGGTCTTCAATAGAATATTTTTATTTTATAAATGTCCGCAGAAACGCTTGATGTTAACTCAATGCAGTATTTAACTGCATTAACATTGAATGCATTTACTTAACGCATTGTATATTAAACGTATATCTTTTCTAAATGTCTGGTGCACCTTTTCAAGCTGAAATAAGCGGATGTGGAAATGGCAGTAAGGCCGGTAAGGAACGTTCATTTACGCGCAAATTTACTCTTCTTGCGGTTTATAGATAAGGTATGTCGTGGATTGGGCCGCGTTGGTTTGTCATTTTAAAAAAGTCGGTCCCCAGAAAAAAAGGTTTGTGAAACACTGATTCAGCAGATGTGGATATGTGGCCTACTGATGGCACTAGATGATCACCACAGTTGTTAGGATTCATCCTCTGGGTCCCATGAATGTATGTACAAAATGTCATGGCTTTCCATCGCATAGTTGCTGAGCTATTTCAGTCTGGACCAAACTGATCCAACCAGCTTTCATTGATTCATAGAACCCCGCGGCTAGCGTGGTCTAAAAAGTCCTTGCACAGGTAAAGTTACACCAAGCTTTGCACTGACTGTTGCAACAGATTTGGCCCTTAGTCGAACTGCTGTATTGCTTAAGAGTGATGTCTGAAAACTTTTTTTCCCCCATCTAGCTCATGGAACTCTCTTGCTACGAGCTTGGAATATAAGCTTCAGGCAATTTTTCATCTGTTATTTGTTGCAAGCAGAGTTGGATTGATTGTTGACGAGGAGGAAGGGGGAGTCTGGGGAGCCCCACCGGGACGGGCACCCGCGCTCAATTAAGTGCCGGCCTTATTATCTGTGTCTCAGAAGACGCTATTAGAGGAGCGGCTGGACTGATGCTACACAGTGTCCATTACTGCAGTCTGAAAAGACTGTCCACTGGTGGATGTATTCCAGTAAAGGGGAGCAGTGACTATAATGCCTGCAGCATGCACTTAATAAAGTATCATGAAGTTTTCTTTTCTTCTTTTGGTAGTAGTGCTTGATGACAGACGGAAGCAGACGTACACTATAGGACAGAGTTTGAGAAGGAGGACAAATGCTCTTAAAATTGAATGTTTCCTTACTTCATGCTTATTTTGAAATTGCATTGTAATTTCATCATTTGTTTACATTCGCACTTCATCAAGCCCTCTCTCTTCCTCACTCTTTCTGTTATATTGATAGCTGTTGCTACATTTCCAGTTTAATATTTGAACAAGTAGTGGCTATAATATAGAGGGGCAGCCCACACTTCCCTTTTCCTCAATAGTCTTGCATCATCTGTTTCTTTCTGCTCTCACTGAGGGTGAGGAGGCTGTCACTTCCAGGGAAAAAAACAGAGAGATTTGGCAATGTTGCATCAATCAAAGAAGGTAGCTTTCGTGATACGTATACTTAATTTCTGGGTCAAAATTAAGAGATGGGAGTGAAAACTATTTCCAAAAAGCTGACTGTATTGCTCTGAGAAATTGTACAGCGATCAAGATTAATTGAAAAATCCATGATACCCGATCTATGTCTGGCTGGAGCAACACGAGAGTTTTCCATCTTCTGGGTATTCCAATTCAGGAAGATGATACACATCCAGAGATGGATCTCTGACAACGAGTTGTACAATCCATGAGAGATGATGGATAAGTGGTCCAAGCACTGCGCCCTGTAAAACACCATATTTGACCTAATTCATTTGACCAGAGGTGTGGTTGACTCGAGGTACACATTAAACTAGCAATTGGCAACAAGCACTTGTGAGTTTATAAGATAGGTAGCTCAAATCAAGCAATCTGATTGGTTCATAGCTGTGATATAATACCCCTTATACCACTGCTATGATGTCTAATTCCTTTGCACTTTCAGTATCACTCAATGTCTGAGAAAAAATGTTTCCTCTGTCCCGGAACCCTCACATCGGAACAGGAAAAACTCCCCCAAAAAACCCTTTAACGGGGAGAAAAGAGGAGAGCAACAGAGGAGGGATCCCTCTCCCAGGATAGACAGAAGTGCAATAGATGCCATGTGTACAGAATGAACAGTTTTACAGAGTTATAACACATTCAATGCATATGACAGAACCACGGCAGGAGGCAAGACCAGGGTCCAGGTATAACCAATAGGTAAAATTATAATTAGGTATTTTGTCTGCATACAGCAGCAACATCTTCAGTACGACATTGGCACACTGTCTAAGCCACATGGGAGCTACCGAGTCTTGTTTGTCTCCTTTATGTCCTTTTAATACATACAAAGCCTTTTTTCTGCTGTTACCAGTAAACTTATCGTGTCTAGTTTGGCAAAAAAGGGCCTCGAGCACTTTACTGAAACAAATGTGTGGGAGTGACTGAAGTTCAAGAGAAGAAAATTTCAGACAGAGCTTTACAGGCCAGCAAATCTTAACAGGGAAGAGAAAATCTAAAGAAAAAGTTGTTTTGTGGGGGTAGATTTGTGCGGCTGATCCATTCAGTATGTGGTTGAAGTTAAGAAGCTGAGCAAAAGTCAGAAAAGTGTGGAGAGGAAAAGCCCCCTCTCGGTGCTCAGACTATATACTGCGCCGTCACGGAAGGTTTCTTGGTATAGACGAGAGTCCGCCTCACAGGCAGACACTCTGGATATCCATAACTCTGCGGCCAGTAGCTGTGCTCGTTGGCTTGACACAGCAGCCTGCATGCTTTGAGTAAATTCACGTTTTGTTTCCAAGGTAATTAGCAACGGCATAAATCTGAGTAGACGGAGGGTGACGAAATTGGAAAACCTCGAGCAATTTGAAAAAAAAGATGCAAGATGAATTTATTGAAGAAAAAGAAGACTTCATTGTGTACACCTGTATGCTCACAATTCCTCAATATGTCACGCAGGCATCCATCAAGGAAGACTTTGTGGCCGAACGTCTGAAATACCGTAGGAATGTGCATATTACAAAATTCAAAACATCCAGTAATAATACATCCGTGTCACTTATTTATCTTTGGTGAGAGGTTTTGCTTCATCAATGAAAATGGTAATTTGTCTCATCGGGACATAGAGTACATCCACAGTTCTGCAACCCAGCAGACCAGGCAACCCAGCGTGGACCCTCGCTGGTGGTGCTCTGCAGTTTCATATATTGACAACTTAAGCATTCGAGCAATTACAGTTAATTCAGTCTGAATATATGAGCAGGAATATTTGTAAGAAATCTCTGACAAATTCAGAAACATACCGAACAAACATTGGAAAGGTACAACTAAATCATAATCAGTGCTTAAACTGGCACTCTACCGACTGTAGTTTAAGGTTTAGCATAAGGTGTGAAAATTAACATGAACTAAAATTAGCATGAGCTTAGAATGAGACAAAAAAAGGTATGTTCTTCAAATACACCTTGGTGGGTATTTGCAGGGCTGTGCTTTGAACACGCGCAGCATTCTGAAGCAAGGTGGGGAAATTATGCTGCGTTTTACTCTAAAAGAAAGCTTGGCATGCTGCCTTGACTGGACATTTGTGGAATTGTGGGCCAGCTGGAAAGGACAAGATAAGTGAAGCCGCATGTCTGTCTGCCCATTTCTGCTGCTTCTGCCGCTGCTATTTTGATACATACTGTGCCATCCATCCAAAGCATGATTAGAACTAGTCGGTGTGCAGAGTATTTTATTATTCTGGCTCCATTTTGATGTTTTGTGGGGTAATCTTCTTATTGTCTTTGATGAATGATTAACTAGTCTAAAACAGCATGATGGTACAAGTACATGATGGTACATTTCTGTCAGTTACAGTAGCATTATACTTTCACCATTCATTGCAGTCACAAAAAATGTTAATACTGGAAAATCTGAAAAAACTTAAAAGTTTGGCATGTTTAGAGGTTCTGAACCCCGGTATACAGAGACAACAAACAAAATCACAGTTACTAGATGTAACTCCAGTTCTACGAGTATGTGCTAACAGGCTTCACTATTGGTTAAGTCCATCGAGGCCCCGCCCACAAAACAGATCCTTACTATGCCAGACCAATGCAATGATGTCCGAAAAAAGGTTCAGCTCATTCTTTACAGCATCCCCCCTCTGTCTATTGTGTCTGCTCCCACAGTGAGGGAACCGGGGACGTGTTTGCCGCATCAACTTAAAAGGTAGTACTATGTTGGCAACATGTCTCCGCTATCCCCAAGGGACCCAAAAATGTGCTTTTCTAAGAAAATGCTGAGCATTTAGCACCTCTGCTAAACTGCACTATAGGAAGCTTCGGATATTCCTATCAGAAAGAAAGAGTGTAATACAATTAAAAATTCCGTCGGTGATGCAGTTCTGAAGTTACCTTTGAAGGTATCTTTTCTCGCAAGTTACTCTTAGTTGTGATATGAATGCTCGAACTGTAGGGCTACAAAAAATGATGTACCCCAATTGTGACCAATATGTACTTTCAACAAAATATGTAGCATCAAAGTATTGAGAAATCGTCCTCCTACTTTTAGGGTTTTTAATGGTTAAGTAGTTAGTTAATCAGAGTGGTTAACCTGCTGACTCACGAGGCTTTATGCACAGGATCAACATGACTGAAATGTGTCATAGTGTGGGTTTCGGTAACTTTTTCATTTATTGTCTGGCTCTAGACAGAAGGGGGCAATGTAGACCAACCAGTAACTAGACTCACTGGCGTCCCACCAATGAACGCTGCCAATTTTGTTCAAGGGGAACAAGCTATTCTGTGGACATAATTTACACCTGTGACTGTGGACTGCTGATCAAAACATGAGTAATGAATCATGAGCTGTGTGTGACAACGTTCTATTCGTGATTTCCAAAACAGCTGAAGCTAAATACAGATTAGATAAGTTTTAATGACTTTAAAGCCAACTTTTTGTTCATGTCATTCTTCGTAATGATGACTTTTATTGTTGATAGTGTTAATTGACGTGTTGCATTTGAAATAGAATTTCCTGAAAATTGTAACTCCTTTATTTATCTTAATTACAGCCTTTACAGTGATTATATGCAGATCCAGAGTTAAGGATTGTATAAAAACTTACTTCCAAGCACATTTTAAAACGCATGCTGCAGCAGTTTTTCAAAGTATAATGATGAGTCCTTCTCTTTTCCATCTTCACTCAGGCTCAAACACAAGAAGCCTTTAGCGATTCAGGGTCTTGCCCGAGGACAACATCTCTCCCGTGTGACAAACTGGCTCGTTGGCGCCCTGGGAGTGGGCAGCAGTGAACGTGAGAGCAGTGAAAACACACATTTGTCATTTTTCTGTCTCACACACACTTTCTTAAAAACATTTTCTTGAATTTTGCGCTCGGGCTGCAGTTCCAATTGGTTGCCGCTTGCTTGCTAACCTGTGGATTTCATAATCCTCAAAGTCCCTTTGAATCAAATCACTCAATGTTGCTGCTGGCGGGTCAGTGACGAACACAAACACACACACACACACACGCTGATAGACCATCATTGATTTCAGCGTGCGGGCCGAGACAGAAAAAGGTGCATTTTGAAGTCCAAGCAGGATCCGTCAGCTGTGAAGGTCAGCTAAAGGTCTTTTCTATCACTCTCGGTGTACTGCGCACTGCTCAGACATTTGCAAAAAAACAAGATGGCAACGGCCAAAAACCAAGATGGCGACTGCCAAACTGAAGTCTTCAGAACCGTAGTACACAAACCATTCGGTGATGTCACAGTGACTATGTCCACTTCTTACATACAGTCTATGTTTGTATTGTATGAGATACGAGTTGGAGAAGTGGATTATGCTGATGGAGTGGTTTGAAAAGGTTCGATGGATGTTTTGATTCCATTTTATGCCTCCACTCTGCGTTCAAATTGAAACTAGTTGCTCCTGCTGGGAATCAAAAAGGAACGAATGAAATATTCCTTCCTTTATGTACTGCCTTTAATCCTCTTAGTAATATAATACAATTGTAAAAACTCTGTAAAACTCTGTTAATTATATAGTAAAAAAGTACTCACTCTTCCACAAATCGCCAAACTCGAGGCTTCAAAACTGAAGTCTATAAACCAAAGGTTGACGTCAGGCCGATCTCGCTACTTCTTAAATACAGTCTATGCTCCACATTAACCTCCCTTGTTGCTAAAAGTTGCAGCTTGATTGATGGATTGATGTGACAATGCTATTGGTTGGAGTTGGTTGGCA
Source organism: Lycodopsis pacificus (assembly GCA_028022725.1). Taxonomy (NCBI): domain Eukaryota; kingdom Metazoa; phylum Chordata; class Actinopteri; order Perciformes; family Zoarcidae; genus Lycodopsis; species Lycodopsis pacificus. The sequence continues at coordinate 5,002,743 of CM051700.1, forward strand.
CTAGCTTATGTAATCAAACCTCATATATTGTTTTACAGGAATAAGATTTTGCATAAATCGTTAATTAAGTGCACAATATGACTGTGGATGTGATCTAAAATGGTTAGAAAGACATATCTCATTTCATCCCCACATTCACTGAATTTAACTTTGGACGCTCTGTAAGGCGGCCTTATTATGCATAAAAAATCCCCTCCGGATGAATATTGTTCTTATCTAGTCTTTTGTTTTTTGCTTAACGAGTTTTGACATTTTTAATAATTAGGGTTTTCGGCCAACAAGAGAACTTCTACTCGTCTCCACTGTTTTCCTGCACATGGATTTATTTTATTTCTCTTTCTGTAATCCTAACTTACAAAATAGGCGAGGTCTATGCTTCTGTCATCGCTGCAGAAATTTACAAAAGTGTTTTTTCTGGGACTTTTTTTAAGCTTTACATTTCAGGACAATTTGACTCCGTGAAATTCTTATGAATAGTGAATAGAGAAGGTGTACGGAACCAATAAGTGTTAGCTATGAAGTATTCATGTGACGGATCACCAGCTGCACCGTGATGGATGTCCTGACAGTGTTGGAGACGGGACCTTCACTGCAAAGATATCCATTGGTTAGTACTGTATTTCCACATGTCCATCAGCTCAGCACCTCTTATTTCCCCATCTTTGTCTCCAGCATTTTTTTTTCTAACGTGGACGTTTCTCATGACTTGATTGCTTCCTTTCCTGCTGTGATGCTACGCTCTGTTGCCCACTGAAACAGCTATCTGGACATTGCCTTGACATCGAGCAAAGTGGAGAATAATGGAAGAATGAAAAAAGAAAAGAAAATGAAGGATGACCACCTGTGGTATTAGAGCATGGAGACATGCACTGAAACGTGGGCTGTAAAGTTGTGGCCTTTTTTCCTGTTTGATGTTGTTTGATGGTCAACTGCTGTAATGAATCAAACGCTAATGACCGAGAGACTGAAACAGTTCTTTATTGATTTAAGGGATAACTGTAAAAAAATAAATCATGTGTGTCAACTCAGTTTTCTCTGTCACAACCACCAGATATGTAGTTCACACAGAGGGGCAGAACTTACTCACAAATACAAATCGGTCTGCTACTTCAGCTCCGCGGACACCGCCATTGATTCCTCAAGCACAGTTAGGCTGCTGATCTTTCAGAGCCATGGTCGGGGCCATAGATTGTAACGTGCACAAACCTCAGTCAGATAAAGGATCAATGAGTCAGGCAGACTAGACCAACATACTCTGCTCCTGCGCTCTCTGCTGCTCATGGGTTGGAGAGGGCTTAACGGGTTAACGAGGGGCGATGCATCTTGGTCATTTTTCCTACAGCCAGAACATGACGTCATCACGGCCTGCGTTCCAGACATGACGGTCACAGATGCACTGATGAAAGCACTATTAACAATTCCCTTTTAGATGCTTTAGAAACAGGAGGTCTTAATATATAATATATTTTGCAGCCAAATCAAGCTGTTTACAGGATATTCAACTTTTGTTTCTCTATAATGCATTTCATACTTGACTTCTTCCTTTACAGGGTTTGTATAAATGCAATAAACATGAATATGAGATATAGTTCAAAGTTAATCACAAACCCTCCTCTGCGTTGCGGAGGTTGGTTTATGGTGTTTTGCCAGTTACACTGGTTGTCTTCTTGATTCTTAACAGTACATTTTGTTTTTATGTCCTCTGGCATTTCAGGGAATAATGGAGCCAACAACGCATTGTGCATGAACGCTTTCATGAAAGCACAAACAAAGCTTAATTTTGTTAAGTAATGTTGTTACATTTGTGTAACAAGTTTGTCCTTGTGTAAGTTTTTCGTATCCCAACTAGTACCGGGGAGTTCAAGTCCATGTTGCTTTAGTACGTGCAGTTCTCCCTGTTTTTTAAGTATTAGTACCTTTTAGGGAAAGGGTGCTGGCATTCACTGGAAGTAAAGCAATATTTTACAAAATCTCAAGCTATAGGCTACAAATATTCGATGAGTTATGACATCCTAGTGTCGTTTATTTAAATCATCATAATCATTGTCACGACCCCAGCCAGCCCCTTATCATATCATACCATATTTGATGTTCCGTTTACTCTCCTGTCCTTTCAGAACCCTTTTACCTCACCTGAGCTTCCCCGCCCACCTACTCACCCGCATCTCATTCCCTCATAAGCCCCTCGGGACTTTCGCTGCGCCCCAGACAACTCGGAATCCGAAACATATTCGATATATAACCCACTTAAGGTGTTCCTATTTGTAAACCACGACTGTCGCCGATGTTAGGTGGTTGATTACGGTGAACAATCTGAAAGTGTCACGCTCCACTTTTCCTCCTCTGTTTCATTTATATATATATATGCAAGCAGGCTGTATGGCCGAGAGTACAACTGTGTGTACACTTGCCAAAGAAACATCAGTTCGTCACGGTCAGCCATGTTTTCTGTTTACGTTTGGCGTTGCCACCTGGAACGCTTGGAGGTCAGAGGTCGGAAATTCAAAGCTCACCCAGGTGATTTTACACCTCAGCTTTTCTGGTTGTTCCAGGTAAAATAGAAAAGCTGAGTGAGCAGGAGCGGTTGTGTGCATTGCCAATGTTGGACTCGGAGTGCGAGGCTGTGGCTATAACCTGGAGACAGTAGCGACCAGTGTGGACCTTGTACATGCTGAACTCAAAAAACTATTCGTAAAAGAGTTTGTGTGCTATTTTTCTTCTTTTTTTGCCAGCACTGATGTAGAGCATTTGAACCTGATAACTGGTTGTAAGTACCGCAGCTTTCAGCACATCCTACACAGCACCAACGCTAAGAAGGTCCTTTAAAACAATATCTGCAATGTCATGGAATAATGTACATGTCAAGTCTGAAAAAGATAGAACTCGCTTGTTGTTTTTTTTTTTTGTACTCTGGACGTGATTTCACCATTGGCCTGGTGGAGTGTGCGTGGTTGAACACAGCTCCTGCACTCCACTTCTCTGGAGGAGCGAGGGTTGGCTCGGCCGACATAGTCCTCAGCCACTGCAAACAGACAAAGCATTAGTCATGGCGCCGTACCACAGCGCTGATTAACCTGGCAAAGATGGAAAAACAGCACTCACTGGCAAAGCATTATTCCTCTCCTGCCAACAGAGTTTGGGCAATAGCTCTGACTGAGGTCGGACCAGACTTTATTTCATAGATAGAAAAGTTTGCTGTGAATTCATACAGTCCACAGACTACTACACAGCGCTGCTTTAAAGGGTGACACCGTGGCACTGAAGGTGAATGATGGACAGACATGGAGCAATCTAACTGACCGCTTAGCAGCATGTTGGTCGCAGACATCCGACACACTGTGGACTAATACTCTGCTGTACGAAACGGAGTCTTTTTATTTGTTCAAACTCCAGTCGTCCTCCAGTTCTACCTCAAATGTAAATTCCCAATATGGAGCAGAGTCGATTCAGCAGTGGTGGGCCGTCAGGGCCAGCAAGGCCTTCTCTGCTCGCCTAAACAGAATCACAAAGTTATAGCAATTTTGTAATTCAATCATTTTTCATAAATACTAATTATTTTTCCCATTAGCTTATTTTCTCATTGCTCAGCTCCTGTCTTGCTCTGTTGCTCTGCTTCCAGCACAGCTTGTTTTAAGGAGAGCTTTTATCCAATCAGAGTTCACCCTGTGTCTCTATAGAAGAGAGGATCAAGGCCCAATAGGTAGACTTTGCAGATTAATGTGAATGAGGACGATATTGTTGATTGTCATAGTCTTCAACCGATCAAATCTTTAGTTTGACATGTTGGGCGTACTCTTTGACATGTCAGAGCTGTCTAGTTGGCCTACAAGTACGTCAGCATTAGGCAAGGCAAGTTTATTTGTATAGCACATTTCAACAACAAGGCAATTCAAAGTGCTTCACATAAAACCATTAAAAGCATCAAAACACAAGACAAAAGAAAAGGTGATTTAAAAAGAATTATCAAAAATCTGTTTGGTTGCCGGTATGAATAGTTCTGATGCAGCCCAGTAGTTCGTATTTTTGATGTTCATCTGTCACCCCCTTCCCCCATGTAAAGGAGTCAAAGTAAGGCATACTTGGATAGTTTGTTGTGTATATTAACACAAAAAAAATCCCCAAATAGAAGGGTGACGAACACTTCTCCTGTCCTAAATATCGTCACGAATCTGCGGTAAGAGAAGAGGGTAATAAACCAGAAGCAACTCATGAGCCAATCATCATTAAAGGCAACACATGCAGACAGACAACTCTCTCACTTCTCTTCGGTGCGGCCATGGTTACGCCACTGTGGCTCCCTCATTAAAGCAGACGGCTCAGTCTGATACCGGATCTGGCCTCCCTCACACCTCAATTAACAAGTTTCCTGCACGCCAAGTATAATTGGCCCCAATATAAGGTTCAATTACTTCCTCAAATTACTTGCTTTAATTACTTCCTTGGAATTCAATCACTTTTTCGATTAAACTCATTTTGAGAGGCAATATCAACACCATTAATATTATTAGGCACCGGTGTGTGTGTGTGTGTGTGTGTGTGTGGGGAGGGGGGTTGTGTGGCTCGGCCTGCAGTAACTCAGTCACGTACTATTTCCTCCATCTAGTTGAGATTGAGTAGGGTTTTCTAAATATGCTATTTGGCAGATATGAATATGATCAGGGCTCCGGACGTGCTTTTCCACTGGTAATACTGGTACTACCAACTGTCTAGATCGGTCACATGAGCATGATTTGCTCCCACCCTTTTTTTGTCAGAACCTCATTCCCTCCCCACCAGCCTCCTCCTCTCTCCCCGTCTTGGTTTTTGAAATAAACTTCGGTACAGCGGAGTATGGTACCAGCTAAATGAATTGTTTCGTAAGGTTTTACACCGTTCCACACGTCCATCGCCCGCTTTGCACTGCTACGTCCAAGGCTATGCCTATTATTCAGTCTGACAACAAGTGCACATACAAATCAGAGGTGTGCATGTGATACGAGAGCTCAGTACAGTGAAGCATCTTCATGAGGGAAGATTTCTGCTCCACGCGCACAAATACGGCCCTGCGAGCTGTGACGAGCTCGAGCTCCTTTATCCCTGGAGATGGATAGACTGGCTGATGTGTCCGCTCTGTAACGATCATCACGCACGTGCATGAATGCAACCACGTGGAATTTTAACTGGCACACTCACGGAAGATCAGTGCATATGCAACTATTTTGGTAGCAGTCTGGAGCCCTGGCCAGGCCTGTCGAAATTGGGGTTTTCTGATGACTACTGCTAGTCTACAAAGTTGTAGTCACAACTGGCCCAAATAAAGGAATAGTTCAACATGCTTTTCTCTCCAACGGGGCTCTTTTTTAATTTAAAGTTACGACAAAGAACTTTCATTTTGTGTTAATTTTGGAGGTCCCTGTAGACGAAAGTGGTGTTTTCAAGCGCCAGATTCCTTTAAGAAAACCTCATTTTACTACAGCGAGGTCTGACAGTCTGCTCCAATCAGTCCTGGTTCTTGTTCTCCTGTGCCTCCCGTCTCCGTAGCGGGACCCAATAATGCGGCCTGGGTCTCCAGCAGCGAGGCGTCGGTTTTGGCTGCTTCTGGGTTTAGCTCTCCTCCTACCACCAGAGGCGGGTCTGGGTCTGTCTGCAGCGAGCTGGTCGCTCTCAGAGGCCCCGCTGGAGTCGGAGCTGCTTGATCGTCTCGTTTACTTATGAAGGTCATGCAGAGACATCACTATTGATTTGAGACTGTTTTATGACCAGTTAAAAGTTCCTCACATAGCTTTAAGGACAGATACACATGGTTTTTACAGTAATTATTTGGTATATTTTTCACCATTTGTAAAGGCAAATAATACTTTACTTTAACATCTTCAATAAAGCTGTCTGAGCATTTGGTGTTTCCTTGAAAAACATTATGTCAACTCCACACACAACTCTTCTGCATGAATACATTCTGTGCGCGTAGTCAGTCCTCTGCATTACATTACAGTCTCTCCAGAGCAGATGATTAAAACATGCTCTTCCTGTCTGCAGATTGCTGCCGTGTGCTGGAGGTCGCCTCCCCAAGTATCCGTGTGACCAATTTCCATTTCATGTCCCGCTGTGACACAAACGGGAATTACTGTGACCTCACGCATTGATTGGCCGGGACTTAATTTTCCCGGCATCCCATAATTAGGATTAGACTTAATCTCTCTCCGTCTGGTCCCTGCTGCATTCTCCGCCCCTCACGAGAGCTGACCTCTGTCAAAGATAAGGAGCGCACACCTTCCTTGTCTCACTCTCGACTCCCCTTTTCCCTTTTCACACGAGCGCCTCTGAGCCGGGCTGATAAAGCTTTCTTTTGAGGAGGCTTTTCGTCAAAACCTCGCCCTCCATTTCCTGCTGGCTGGTTGTCTCTCAGTCAATCAGCAGCTAATTAAGAATACCTCATGCTGCGTCTCTCTGCTCCCCTGGCCCCCCGTCCATCTCGCCGTGTGGATATCTTGTCCTAACATTCTAGTTCACTCGTGGCTGTTGTCAACGCTAACTTGAGCTTCATTTGAATGGGTTATCAGTGCCTTTACCAGTTTATTCAGTATGTGTGAATGGGTAAAGCAGAAAATTCCATCTTTTGAGCATGAACATTGAGCATGATTTTCTGGCTCTTTTGCAGTGACCTGATACTTGACTTATTCTACGTGATGATAATGATAATAATAATAATAATAATAATAATAATACGCTTATTTAGTATAACATTTTACAAGAAAATTATATTAATAAAATATTTTTAAATAAAATGAAAACCATTAAACAGTTAAAACAACAAAAACAATCAATAAAACAGATATTAAAAACACAAAATTACAAACACTGGGAAGACACAAAATCCAGTTTAAATAGGTGAGACCACACCGAATGTCAACAGGGAGAGCATTCCACCCGTCGGACCTGGAACATTCCCTGGTACTCCAGCCCAGCGCAGGGTGGTACCCCCCAGTGCCATCCCTCCACCCCTTTAGACACGCCCCTGAACCCAACGTTAAATGTTGAATAAAGAAACAATGTATGGGCTCAGATTATGCAGCCTTGCTGGAAAATTTTATCTTAAACTAATAGGATAAAATCTGAATGTGATAAAATAAAAGTTAATCGTAAGATGTTCAATTTGTCATGTGTAAAATTTGTCATGTTCTGAGCAATACAAATGAAAGATTTTGAATGTTATCAGCCGATTGAATGGCCGTCATCGGGGGTTATCACTGCCATGCAAATGCTTCAGATGGGCCAAACTGCACCGACCATGTTGTGAAAATAAAACTTCATGTTGTGAATTGAAACAAAAGTACTTCAAGTTTTGGCACTACTACTTGGTTAGTTTTAGGACAAGATAATGTTTTTTGTTCACATAAGTAAGCTCATTACATAAATGATATAACTTGGTATTCTTGAAATACTTAAATTACTGAACAAGATTACAGTCAAATTAGTCCACTTTTGGTTCCACACGAACAGCAGCCTCCTGTATTTGTTTGGCCCATCACGGCCCCCGACCGCCACCCAATGTGGACTTTGACGCTCTTTCTACAACAACACCTGACTTCCTCCTTTGTTCCTGTCATAATTACTACGGCAACTATTGGTCAGCGTTGTCTCCTCGTGTCCGTGATCAACCATCTGAATCGACGATAACAGCCTTCTGAAGCTAGTAGGCGTAGCAGGTCACTTGTAAACCTATGAGGCTGATATCATTCAAAGCAGGTGGATTACATCTCTCTCAGTGTATTGGGGCGGAGGCAGGAATCTCAGAGGCAGATACCTCAAAAATATATTCAAATAGATCTACAGACCACTTTATTTTAGAATAAATATGTTGTGAATTAATCATTTAGTCATTCTGCGAGTGCTTGCCATTATCACACATATCAAGATAGAAGTGATTAATACTGTATAAAGACACAGAAGTTTTTTTTACTTCACACATTGAAACCCATCTCACGCATCACAACCCCCCCCCCCCCCCCCCCCAAGTGCTCTCACTTTACATTAAAACAGCACCACAGCAGACGGGCCACATCACAGGAAAGTCTCTTCTCTTGAGCAGAAAAGGTCACATCTGCAAATGTTTGCTGGAGCGTTTGACACTGATGGAGACGTTGCGTCGCCAGCGAGCAACAACTGCTGCTGCCGTGACAAATCAACAACTCGTGTGCATTGAGTAAAATGTTCATCTGGCAGTTCATTATGTCTGTGACTCAATCAGATTGCTGTGAAATGTGTCGAGTTTCTTGCTTTTTAACAAGCTTGCAGACAATTTGATCTCTGCCCTCGAGCTCCTTCCTAGGTTGATTTGACAGATGGAATATGTCAGTGACAAAAAACTAGCTTCAACAGTAAATAAATCATTCAGTATGAGCGACAGAACTGTGTCTGCTGTTTCAACAAGCTTCCTCCCTGTCTTGTTATTCCCCATTAAGTTCATTTAAATGATGGATTATATCACTCCAAAAACAAACCTCAGACATTAGCACATCCGTCAGGATGAGCGACAGATATATGTCTCCACTTTATTCTGCTCATAGTAATGAAGGGAGGCAGCCAACACGTCCTCCCGCTGTCTCTATTATTTTTTCTCCATTCGCTCTTTGTGGTGTTTACTCTTCTTTTTTACAAAACAAAAGTATAATTTTGCTGAATGTTTTGAAGCTAGCTGCTAGCTACCCAACACCATGTGTTTTTTATACTCGCCTGCAGAGCGGTAGCAGCAGCAGCAGCAGCAGCATCACAGCAGCAGCATCACAGCAGCAGCATCACAGCAGCAGCATCACAGCAGCAGCGCGGAAGAAGCAGCACAGTAGCAGCATCACAGCAGCAGCATCACAGCAGCAGCATCATCACAGCAGCAGCATCACAGCAGCAGCATCACAGCAGCATCACCACAGTAGCATCACCACAGTAGCAGCATCACAGCAGCATTACAGCAGCATCACAGCAGCAGCATTACAGCAGCATCACAGCAGCAGCATCACCACAGTAGCATCACCACAGTAGCAGCATCACAGCAGCAGCATTACAGCAGCATCACAGCAGCATCACAGCAGCAGCATCACAGCAGCATCACAGCAGCAGCATCACAGCAGCAGCATCACAGCAGCATCACAGCAGCAGCATCACAGCAGCAGCATCACAGCAGCAGCATCACAGCAGCATCACAGCAGCAGCATCACAGCAGCAGCATCACAGCAGCATCACAGCAGCAGCATCACAGCAGCAGCATCACAGCAGCAGCATCACAGCAGCATCACAGCAGCAGCATCACAGCAGCAGCATCACAGCAGCAGCATCACAGCAGCATCACAGCAGCAGCGCGGAAGAAGCAGCACAGTAGCAACAGCAGCAGTAGCAGCAGCACACTAGCACCATTAGCAGTAGTAGCAGCGGCATCAGTGAATCTCAATACACTGATAGCTAGCTAGTCAACAAATAGGACAAATATGAGAAGAGAAAAGCGAAAGTTTCAAGTTGAAGAGCCCAGGAATATGCATACAATGTTTTTGAGATGGTAGAAAGGAACTTGCTATATAAGCATAGAAGATACAGGGTGTCACATTCATCTCCATAATAAACCTTTATTCAGTAATAAGCAACTAAGACCTGCACTTCACAACATTAGAGGGTGATCCTAAAATACATTTTCCAAATAGGACATCTGTGTCCCTGCAGAGTAAATTTCAGTGTTTATACATCCAAATCCCCTGAGATCTTCTTACGTTGAGTATTTTTTTGATGACTCATCCGATACTTGGGAGTGTAGAAATGTAACCAATCAATTTATTTTCAAAAACTCTCGATGGGCAGATGTGACTGCAAAGCTCTCCACCTAGGGAGGGTGGATGGATGAATTTGACCAGTTATGCAACAAGCATAGTTATTTTACATAATAAACATAATTGAAACCTGACCACTATCTTTTCCTACGGCTAACCAAGTGCTTTTAGAGTTTTTTTGTGCTTCGTTTTGATGATGAAGTCAGAAATGCTCTCAAGTCATGTTTCTTCCAGCTCAAGATAATTTCCAAAATTAGGCCATTTCTATAAATTGCTGACTTACAAAAAGTTGTAGATGCTTTCATCTATTCCCGGCTTGATTATTGAACGCTCTTTACTCTGCTGTCAGCCAGGGCTCCCCCCACCGTCTCCAGTCTGCTCATTACTGGGGCAAAGAGGCATCAAAACATCACTCCTGTGCGTACCTCCCTGTTAGTTTTTTAATAAGATTTTTAATACTTTTATATTCCTCACTTTTGAGGCCTTAGACTGGCCCCTATGCACACTGGGTATGCGCCCTCTTGACCATGATGGAGCCTTGTTGATCACTCCCATGTCACGGGGACGATGGGTGATCAGGCTTTTGCTGTTAGAGCGCCCACACTATGGAGCTCACTTTTTCACTGAGCTCAGACACACAGAGTCTCCAACTTTTATTAAATCTCCTCTTAAAACTTTTCCAGCTTTTGGAAAATGTTTAGAAAACGTTTTTATTTATAGTGTTTGTATTCCTATTCATCTGATCTTATTCATTTTATTGTCTTTACTTCTTCTGTCCTTTTATCAGCCTTGTTTGGTTTATATTCTTCTGTGAGCCATTTTCTAACACGTGCGATATCAATAAAATTATTATCATTATATTTGTTGTCAAAACCTAAAAACTAAGTAAACTTTCGTTGGAAGATTATTTTAAAAAGACACTATGCGCCGTCCATGACATTTCCTAAACTAACGCTATATAGCTTTGAAAATAGAATCTGAAACTCAAATCCCCTCGGCTCTAAAAAGGGTTTACATAAATTCCCCCAATCTTTAATTCGTCTTTTATTAATATTAATTTGTGTGCTCTTTTTCATGCACAGGATATCAAGCATTATGGTTTAATTTGATACTTGAGCCACTCGTCAATGACCTGACAGCACTGGAGACAGAGGCACTTACAATTCTAATGTTTAAACATGTGATTCATGGTGTCATAGTTCAGGTCACATGGGGATAATCTTGGGTTGCACTGTCTGTTTAGCTTTGTGGAGTCATTTGGGGCTCAGTATTGCTGTCGTTTCTGTGTCCTTGAGAAACATTGTTTTCAATCTGTATTCTGTGAAGATGACCCAGAATTTGTACTAAAAACTGTCGCAATGCATACGCAGCAATGTCAAACTATACACACAAATCCTACGCTACCTCAATTATATGGTGTGAAACGCATTTGTCTGTTGAATTCACTTCAGTATTTTAATAACACAGCCAACAATATTTCTGTAGATATAATGTATGATATTTTAGAGGGAGTAGTGTCACGGTTGGGTTTTGCTATGTGTGTGTGTTTGTGTGTGTGTCTCTCCTGATCATGCTCATTCTCTCCACCTGTGCCAAATCACCTGCCCATGGCTTTTCCCTCTGCAAACCCCACTCATCTCCACTCACCTGTTTGTAGTTGGTTATCTATCTGAGGCCTCTCCAGACAGAAGCAGAGTCACTTGCTGAGAGCTGGTGTTGCAGTTTCTCAGAGTACAGTTGTTTAGCGTCTCTCACCGCCTTGCTAAACCTTTATTTTGTATCTTTATACAAGTCCCTGTCCCCACTCCTAAATGCCTGTTCCTTATGCAACCTTAGCTGTCTGAGTTCTGCTGTAAACCAGGGTTCGTGTCCGGACCCGGACCGCGTATTATCTTTATAACTATTGGTTGGATTGGCACCAACGTTTAATACAGATGTTCATGGTTCTCAGAAAATGTATGCCAATGTCTTTGTTCCCCCTATTTCATTCTCATGGTCCTCAGAGGATAAATTGTCAACACTTTTAACCATTATTATTTCATCAGCTCCATCCCAAGGTCAAGAGATCAATTTGTGCAAAATACTTTGATTTACAACCAACGCAAGCAAATGTTATCATGCTAAAACATCCTTGAAACACCAGCCTTGAAACATCTGGCCTGGGACAGCAGATGGAAATTAGCCTCTCTGGCTAACTCTGGCTCACTTACAGTGTAACTGTTAATTAGTGTGCATTGTCCCTGAAAAATAAATAAATAAATAAAACACTAAGCATGCTAAACATCTACATGCTAGCATTATCATTGGGAGTACTGCTGTGTTTCAGTACAGCTTCACAGGAGAATGGATCTAGACTTTTTGTGTTGCTTTACGCCGTGTTGTTCACAACCCGACCCAGCGCTGGTGGCGTTTTGGGGCTTACATCATCAACTGACATCACTAGTATTCAGTGGTGGGCCGTCAGGGCCAGCAAAGCCTTCTCTGCTGGCCGAAACAGAATCACAAAGTTATAGATATTTTGTAATTTAAATTTTTTTCATAAATACACTTCATGTATTCTAATTAGTTTTCCCATCAGCTTATTTTCTCATTGCACAGCTACTGTCTTCCTCTGTTGCTCTGCTTCCAAAACAGCTTGTTTTAAGTCGAGCTTTTATCCAATCAGATCTCACCTCTATCTCTTGGTAAGAACAGAGGCCCGATGCCCTCTAGGTAGACTTTGCAATTTAAGTGAACGGGGACGATATTGTTGATTGTCATAGTCTTCAACTAATCAGATTTTTAGTTTGACATGTTGGGCGTATTCTTTGGCATGTCAGAGCTGTCTAGGTAGCCTGCTACGTCAGTATTAACGTGCCGCTCAGCATTACCGTCCAGTGTGATTGGTCAATGGGCTAGTGTCACTGAAGCTAAAGCTAGCTAGCAGAAGCTAGTATTAGTAGTAAGAGTTCAAGTTGAAAGATATGTATGAAGTTATGACGTGAACATGATATTTTTAGCATTTTGCTTGGTGTAGCTTTGTTTTTTTAACACCCAATGGCTGAAGGAGGAGGATAAACGGATTTGGGAGTTACTGGCAATGCCTTTCTGGAGAAAGACATTTCCAGACAAGCTGGACATCGTAAGAAAGGGTCGGCCAGCCCCACAGCTAGCAGCCCTGACCCAGCCAGGAAAAGGATTTGTACGAACCGTGTTCCTGGCTGACAGCATCGGAGAAGCGTTGCACATTTTATGGCTGGGAATACGTTTTATTTGCGACTGAGCGACTTGGTGTTTGGAGCTACGCTGGATTTGCTAACCTGTGTATTGTTACAACCCTATACATATATAATGAGGTTATTAGGAGGTGGTTCAACTGTAGTAGGACAGCACTGAAGGCCCAGGTATGAAACACACGGCCTGCCACTATTAGATATGATGTATTAGATATGATGAAACGTTTATTTTTTTGCCTTTACATCTCATAACATGGCACACATAATGATACCCCATACTCTCTTGTTCATGCATGTGTATTCTCTGTCCGTGTGCGATGTACAGCAGCATTAACCAGTGTGTCAGACGTTGCTCCCAGCTGAGTGAGGATTTAAAGACCGCTTAATGAACATTGTAATTTCTCCCCCTGCCTTGTCAGCGCCGCAGTCCGTTTCCTTTTACTGTCAGAGTGACGGTGCAGCTGCACAGTACTTGCTAAACTTTTAATCCCAGTTTTTATGAGTGCAGACATCCCTCTTATCCCTGACTTAATATGCTAAAGCATTGATTTTCCTGTATTCACTCCATGAATAATGGATAGTTCACCCTCCATAAAAGAGACACACTGTACCCAGACGGTCCACGAAATTCTAAACAAGTTCGTAAAGGCTTTTTAAATTCGTTTGATTTTGTAATGAAGGCACAATATGTTCATTACAGGAGCATTTTGTCGGCATGGCAACAATAAGTATGAATGGCCACGTTTAATTTGATGTCATTGTCAATTATTAGAGGCTTACTTCGTGAAATGTATTGTTGTGTGTGTTGTTTCATACCTTTGTATGATTCTGGCAAAAAAAGCAGACAAGAGAAATTCAATAGAACGACTTGTTCTTCGAGAGCAACTAAGATGAATTTGATTGGAGGACATCCTGACATTGACAATGAGGAACACCAGTGGGCGTGTCTAGTGCTGTCTCTTTCCTCTTTTCAGTTACCGGTAATACTGGGGATACAGCTTACACTTACTTGTGGAACTAGATGCAGCTGAGACAATGGGTTCAAAATGAAGTGTCTTTAATAGTTATTTCATTATGAAATAGACAAAATGACAACTCATTCTGAATTATTTTTTATTGCTGAGTGACAGCAACTTCATGCAGTGCATGCTGGTCTGAATTATAACTGGTCAAGTCAACATGCAACATGTTTGAAAGAGCAAACACCATCTTCTTCTGCTTGTTGTCAAATATTCCGCGAGTGCTTTATTTTAGAAATAAAGGACAGTTTGACATTTTGGGAAATGATAGTTAGATGAGAATATCGACACCACTCTATTTTAAATATGAGACTACAGCAACATGACTTCCTGGAGTTTTGTCGTCACCATGAGGTTGCCAAGTCACTACGCCCAGCCAAGAAATAGTCCAGCAATTTAGCAGTTGCTAACCCTGTAGCAGCTGTAAATATATCAGTCTTTGAGCTTGTTTCCGAAGAAAATGTCCATTCTTGACCTTTGGGAACAAACGGTACAATGAAAAATAATATTAACTCAAAATTCCACTTAGCTTTTCCAAGTTTTAAATCCGTAAATGGACCTTGAGTTCAGATTATTTTGTTGCACAACCGTACTGCTGGTATTGTATCTTAATCGCCATTAATCTGCTGTTAGTGTCGGCTATACTAGCCAAAAGAAAGACGTGACAGTAATGTTACATAACTTGCTAACACACAACATAATGTACATTGTGTTGTGGAAGTAAACATGAATGCTATTAGTCCTATTTATAACATGGGTGGTGCACTTCAGCCTCTTGTGGTCAAATTGAGAATTACAACAAGATAAGATAAGATAAGATAATCCTTTATTAGTCCCTCAGTGGGGAAATTACAGGATTACAGCAGCATCGCTCACAAGTAATAAATGAAGATAAAAAAAAATCAAGTAGTATAAATAGACTAAACAGTAAACAGTAGTAAAAAAGAAATATGACAGTAAAGAAGAATACAAAGTATACCAGTATGTACAGACGGAGTAAAAATGTGAAATGTAAGATAATACTTAAACGTATTGGATATTGCACGGGATTGACAGTAAAGAGACTATTAAATATACCAGTATATACAGGCGGAGGCAGAGTAAAATGTAAAATGTAAAATGTAAGATAATACTTAAACGTATTGGATATTGCACAGGATTGACAGTAAAGAAGACTATTAAATATACCAGTAAATACAGACGGAGTAAAAATGTAAGTGTAAGGTAAATACTTAAACGTATTTGATATTGCACAGGATTGCACGGATTAGGTATTGCACCAGGTGAATGAATTAAAGTGTTCAGAGTGTTCAAGTGTTCATGTTCAGTCAAATGTTCGTGTTCAAAGTGTTCAAAGTGTTCAAAGTGTTAGTGGTCTCCCGAGAGCAGCTTGTTGTGCAGCCTGACAGCAGCGGGGAGGAAGGACTTGCGGTACCTCTCCCTCAGACACCGGGGATGGATCAGCCGGTGACTGAAGGAGCTGTGCAGAGCTGCCAGAGTGTCCTGCATGGGGTGGGAGGCGTGGCTCATCAGGGATGAGAGCTTCGCCATCATCCTCCTGTCTCCCACCACCTCCACAGTATCCAGTGGACACCCCAGCACGCTGCTGGCCTTCCTCACCAGTTTGTCCAGTCTCCTCCTGTCAGCTGCCGCGATGCTGCTGCTCCAGAAGACCACTCCATAGAAGATGGCTGATGCCACCACGGAGTCAAAGAAGGTCTTCAGGAGTGCTCCCTGCACCCCAAAAGACCTCAGTCTCCTCAGCAGAAAGAGTCTGCTCTGTCCTTTTTTATAAAGAGCGTGAGCGTGGTCAGTCCAGTCCTGTTTATTGTTCAAGTGAACACCCAGGTACTTATATGAGTTCACAACCTCAATGTCCAGTCCCTTGATGCTCACCGGTGTCGGAGGAGGGCGTTTACCCCGGCGGAAGTCCACCACCAGCTCCTTGGTCTTGCTGGTGTTGATATGGAGGCGGTTCCGCTGGCACCATCCTAAAAAGTCCTGGTTTAGTTCCCTGTACTCTCTGTCATCATCTGCGGAGATGAGGCCGACGATTGCAGAGTCGTCAGAGAACTTTTGCAGGTGGCAGTTGGCCGAGTTGTGTTTGAAGTCCGAGGTGTAAATGGAGAAGAGGAATGGAGCCAGAACGGTTCCCTGTGGGGCCCCTGTGCTGCAGGACACCCGATCTGACTCACACCCCCGTATCCGCACATACTGTGGACGGTTGGTGAGGTAGTCCAGGATCCATGTAGTGAGGTGGTGGTCCACCCCGGTCTGCTCCAGCTTGTCCCTCAGAAGCAAAGGCTGGATGGTGTTGAAGGCACTGGAGAAGTCGTAGAACAAGACTCTCACAGTGCTACCAGTCTTTTCCAGGTGAGAGAGGCATCTCTGCAGCAGGAATATGACGGCGTCATCCACCCCGATGCCGGACTGGTAGGCGAACTGAAGAGGGTCCAGGGATGAACTCACCAGAGGGCGGAGATGGGCAAGTACCAGCCTCTCCAGGGTCTTCATCAGGTGGGATGTCAACGCCACCGGCCTGTAGCTGTTGAGGTCCTTGGGCCGCGGGTTCTTTGGTACCGGTACCACGCAGGACGTCTTCCATAGCTGTGGTACTTTCCCCAGCTCAAGTTGAATATGTGCTCCGCTATCCCGCACAGCTGGTCTGCGCAGAACAAACACTTACCTCGTTTTTTTTTCCTCCACCAGAAACTTAGAAACGTTATCCTGGCAAAACCTTTTTTTCAACTGTTCTTGCATCTCAAAAAGAGAGGAATAACTGAATAAATGCATGAGAACATAACACGCCATGCTGCTGTCATATCATTTCAGATAGTCAGTTGACTAAAATTGAAATCTTTTGAGGCGAAGCCTGTGAAGTGGCTGTATGCCTGAAATGGTGCATGTACATCTGCTGGACTTGGATCCTTTATCTGTGTAATTGCAGTATATATCCTATCGCTCTTATTTTGACTGGCAGAATAATCATCACCCTCCAAGAAGGAAAATACTTCAAATACATTTGTATCCCTGATGTCGGTACAACCATCACTTGTTCATGCACCAGCTCTTCTCATGTTTTCTTACTCTGTTTCTTTGATTATTGAGTCGAGTGCCTGCAGCTCGTATCTGTTGTTCCATTGCTTAATACATTTGGACAGATGGAGAGCACTTAAAGAAACTCTTTTACTGTTTCAAAAGTTTGGGGTCCCTTTTTAAAACAGGAATAAAACAAAGCAGTTGGCCAGTGTTCTTGTTTTGCCTTTGGCAGATACAGCAATGTTTTACTTTTGCGAGGCCGTTCTTTTTCTTGTCCCTGCAGCCGTGCTGCTGTGCCTGTGCTTGCACATCATTTACAGTAGAATGAACTGATTATTCTCAAATGAGCTACTCGCTCATACAATTTACACTGAATGAAATGCCCATACAGTTCAACTGAATTATTGCTCTCCGGCTGCCTGTCTCTACCTCTCTCACCTACCCAGCTCCTACATGTATTTCGATCAGATAGAGGCAGTAAGTGTTTGTTGAGGGGCTTATAGCGTCATACAGGTGGGGCGAGACGGAAATGTGCAGTACAAGCCCAACACAATGAACACAATCAGGCTACAGCAAGCTGCCTGTTATCTGCACCTCTATCAGTGTCTCTATGTGCTGAGTTCAAGATCATTTTACATATTTCTCTTAAATGAATAGTATGTCATGTTACTGATGTTATACTAACAACTAACTCATGTTTTATTGATGTATTCGCCATCGAAAAGACACTGATGCTGGTTAAGGTTGAGCCATACAAAGAGCAATTGCAGTAGATGGCAGCGTCACCTTTCTTTTTTGAAGGCATTTTCTAAAGGTGAACTTTTCCCCGTCCTTATTCGTGGAAGCATGGCTCGCTGATTTTAATTGTAGCTTTCACAGTGCTACTTTCCCTGTCTGAAGTCTCTGGCATGCACGTGTTCACATGCAGAAGGTGTAGACGAGTAAAGAGTGTAAACCCGTGGCTTATAGAAACAGCATTGGACATACAGTATAAAGGTTCTCTACACCATATTCAGAACAACTATTTGCTGTGTTAGCAGATAGTGGCGATGTGTCTGCCTGAGCACAGAATGAAAGCGCTCTCCCTCTGAGTGTGTTGTGACCCGAGCTTCTCTGTGCTTTCTTTACAAAATCAAGGTATGTTTTCTTGCAGATGTTAGTGCATGTAAATGTGCCCCGCTGCAATGACACAGTGGTTACAGCGGATAGCGACATGATATGACGGTCAGAGCCCACCCTCGGGCTAACACAGTTAGCTCTGTCAGCACTGTTGCCTTTCTTTGCACTGTTAGCCACAAACCGCCAGCTCAGCGTTTGCCACGTTAGGAGCCATGTGGCGGTAATTGATATGCTCTAAATTGCCCATTGAGACCTTTAGAGAAATTGAACTATACTGCAGTAAGCCGACTGTTACCTGGTTGCTCAAGTGCATCCACACTGACTGCCGCTGCTTGTCCATGACGCTTCAGTTCGTGCAAGTGAAATACGAAAATATAGACACTTCCAACATTGAATCCACACTGCTTCCTGTCACAGAGTGTGGTGATAACTGATGGGACATCAAATATTGATATCTGTACTTCGATTAACTGTGTAAATTCCTTGCACTCTGAAGAACAAGTCTAAAAATAAATTTCTCGATGTTAATATGCTCTGCTTTAGAGATTGCTTGATACTGAACGTTCTCACGACACCTGCTATGTGTTTCAGGACACCATTTATCGTATTTATAATGACTGCAACACCTCTATCAATCACTCTTTACCTTTATTAACCCAGCAGCCGGATACAACGTGTGGCGATGACGAGGCCCTGGCCACCTCTGCTCAACCCTGCTGAGGGGGAAGTGACAGCTGAATGCATCTCCTTCCTCTCGGGGTGAACTCTGCGGTTACAGAGGTGATACTTACCACACATCATTAGACTATTTGGTCCCCTTGAGCACAGGAAGGAGCTGGTTGAAGAACCAATTACAGCAGGTAGAGTATTGTGATGGGGATTTTTGTCGCAGTAAATGTGTACTGAGGGAGCAAGAGGGAAATATAATTTGGAGAAATAACAACTGAGGTATAGAAGACATGTGAAGTGTGATGAATCATCCAGCGATGATGCCGCCGCAGCCAGACAAGTGGATGCTGTCCAATTAAAACCAAGGTGCTTGCTGTCAATGGGATTTTGTGCTCACGGTGTACAAGTGCAGCCTTTCTGCCACTTCTGGTATTTTTCATTAAAAACGGGTCACATCAAGGCGAAGTGGCTGCACTGCAGAAAACAAGGACCTGCAGAACATGGTGAGAAAGTTACAACAGTTTCCACCAGCGCCTCCATATTACTGAAGTTTGGCTGTGCTTTCATCACTCACATCCAGCCAGCTTCTAAAACAAGGAAGGCACAGATTTAACTCTTGGATTAACAACATATATCCAGCTTCTTTGTTATTGGCCCAGGTGCCTTTACATTTTTTGTGCATACAATTTATAGCACTATGTGTTTAAATTATTATATCCGTTTTTTTCTTTCATTTAATATGCACAAACAAAAACTGTAAAAGTTTGTGGCTTTAGGGGGGTGTTTCATGCTATTTCTTGCCAAACAGCCAGTGAGAATTTCCATTCCCTCCCCTCAATGCCCCCTCCCCGCGTTTACATCAGATGTCACTCTGACACTCCAATTACTCTTCAAAAAATACCCAAAAACACTTTACATTTACGTTTTCAAATGAAGCTTCGAATGACTGTCGTCATAAAATATGAAGAAATCACAGCAAAAGAGAGAGAACATTTTGAAGTGATGCATTGAATCAAATGAGCTTGTCTTTTTATCTTTAACTATATTATACTTGTCAGGGCCTCCCTTTGTGTGCGGCGAGTGGAGAGCAAACCGTTTTTTGCCTGCAGTGAAAGAGTTGTTATTGAAAGGCTAAACAACAACAAATACGGACTGAAGCTGAACATTTTGTTCGGTAACAACATGTTGTGAAATTTGGAAATGGTTACATATCCTTTTTCAATAAATGTTGACTTTTGGACTTGAAGTCTGAAGTTATTGGAAACGTTTGGATCACACGAGTCTGAAACGATCCCACACAGCCGCTGTGGGCAATCCACAGATGCATTCTGGGTCGGGCTTGTTTGAGCATGCTTCAAAGTCATGGTGTGAGCGGTAGCGGAGCGAATGTGGAGCGGGATGGAGTGGGAGATAAGGCGATGCTCGCACATTTAAAAAAAAAAAAATCATCTGTGGTATGTGGCTCTTGTTCTGCTAAATGCTTCAAATTACATTTATAGACAACTAGCTTTAGACAGAGCCAGGCAGACTGTTTCCCCCTGTATGCTAAGCTAAGCTAATCGTCTCCGGGCTGTAGCTCCATATTTAACAGCGTTTGGCATTGATCTTCTCAGACAGTGAATAAGTGAATTTCTCCAAAACTATTTCCTTAAAAAAGCTATACATAGATCTTATTTAGCAGTAGTTCACTGCAACCAGCTCCACGGTGTGTTATTCCTCCCACAGACTGTGTGCTGCCTTTACTTCCCTGCTGTGTCTTTCTGAAAGGAATTATTGAGTGAAATCTGTTTGGGTCTTACTGTGGCTGCTCCCACGCCCTGCCTCCTCTTTGGTTTCAGCTCCGTATGCTCTTCTTTTTTTAACTTGGATACGTTTGAACAGTATTTTTGGATTACAGCTGTAGTGGACAGCCCTCCTACAATCATCACATTGTTCCTATAGTGCTGTTTTCAGTAAGCCGCTGTGGGGCCTGAGAGCTGCAGGCTGTGGCCAAGCGATGGCTAATCTCCCTTTAAAAAGTAGGTGGTGTCAATGCTGTCACAATGCTGACAGTCATCGTTCAGCAGCAATTTAAAGAAGACAAATCTCTATTTTGTGTAAAACACAGCTTTTCTCAGGTAAAGCAAGGTATCACAGTACTGCTACTTTTGGTATCAATCCACTCATCAAAGACTGAGAGAATGAGTGAAATTAACTTCCACCCCAGGATTGTCCCTCTTTCAAAGAGAACAATAACTCTTCAAACTAATTTCTTTCTTTTTGATTTTTATGGGTTGCTTGTGTACAAAGTGAGGTAGTGGCAGCAAGAGAAAAACACAGCTGGGGCGATGTTATGGGCCAGATGTATGTACATATAGGTCATGAGGTATTACTGCAGGCACATTTACACAGTGTTTGGTCTACCCTATTCACACTGTTCAATATCCAGACTTAAAGGGTGTTAAACGTCATGAAAGTTAGACTCAACAACACTAAAAAAGCAAACTGCATTGGCTATACAGTATACATGTGTACTTTTGGAACTTTACGCCACTTAAACACACATTTTGGGTACATTTTACATTTTTAAACAGGTGAATTCAAGTGAAAAAAAAGTTTTGTTCACAGTATTAATGTTGGTGATGTTGGCTGTCTTGCTGGTGCTGTAAAATAAGTGGTAACCACACGAGGCTGATTGTTAAATGTGAGGAATAAAGCAATGTGAAGATGCTCATATAACGGTGCCTTCGGTTTGCTTTTGCCTCATTATTGATTCCTCTCCTTGGTATACATTTAGATACATTTTTAGCATGGCTCCAGACATCATGTAGGCTGAATCTGCCACATCAGGCCCACGTTGAGGATAATGACAAAATGTTCTTCACAGACATTTGTTACATGTTAGACAGAGGCACATATCATCCAATCCTAGTCAGGCAGCAAACAAGCAGCCTTTCCAAAATGTTAAAGTATGAGAGTGTTATTGGCAAAGGAAGAGACATTCATGACCAGCATATGAACACTTTAGTCATGAAATCACACAATATAGTAATTGGCAGTTGTTACTTTCAGCTTTTTTATTTTGAAGTTGTACACAAAATCAAGTAGACTTCAACAAAACCAAAACACCTCAACAAGTAGCCTACTTTTGTTGCCCTAACAAAGTACTTTTGTAGCAGTTTTTCTTTTGTTTTCAACGTTGACCACAAAAGTTGCATGGGAACGTAACATTGTATGAGACGGTGTTGCCAAAACTTCATCCATCTGGCCGGCGCCTCGGTAGCTCAAGAACAGCATGTGACGCTGCCATCGCCATACATTGGAGCGGTAGTTTGTGGTTTCTATACTCTGATCTTTCATTATGTACTGTATGTATATGTGACCCTACTAAAGCAGTATGCAGTACTTGATTGCTGTGGATTTATGTGGGCAATGTCAAAATGTGAAAAAATTGAAAAGATATAACATTAAAATACAAATGTACTGTACATGGCCCTCAAGGTTAATCAGTGCTCGTGTATAAAGCCAATCCTACCTGCTGACGTACTCATCGTATACTGATCCAACATTTGTTCCTGCCTTCTCCAGCTCCACACTTCTACACCTGAAGGTCTTTTGATGAATAATTGAATTGCATTAGTGCATTGACTGTATAATGGTTGCAGATGCAGTACAGCCTTGATTTGAAATTGTAGGCCTGATTGAAAATATGACCACAGACCACAAAGGCTGCACACATACTCTGTTTTCAATGGAAGGTTTTCGATAAAGTTTAGTTTAACATGATTAAATATATATATATATATATATAAAAACACTTTCACACAGCCTAGGAGTAAAGGTGTGTTTGTAGCCTTTGTGAAGGGTAAAGGACCATCTTGCTTGGCTGCATCTTCGCCGCCCACTAAAGGAAGAAAATGTTCTTCTACGCTGCCAAATTTGCCAAACTTTGCCAAAGTTGGAGGAATTTATGGAATCAAGTGCAGGTTCAGTACAGACGTAGGTGAACAGCGTGATGGCTGCTTCAAAATATCAGGGACAGGGTTCAGATCTCCATGTAGGTTTTTGCATTTTTTATCTGTTGACATGTTGCACCAGCGGATGCATTTCATTCTTACAAGGCATCAAGGCTACTTTGGGTTTGTTAGTTTTATACTAACAATGAATTTTGCAATAAGTTGTCTTTCGTTTGTTGAGGTGTTCCTGGGGCTGTTTCACCACCGTTCGTAATTAGTTATTTATCCAAGTAATGGGCAGCTCCTCTATTTCCTTGGTGCATTGCGTTGTTGGATTTCAGTGTACAGTGCAAAAATCAAGCATTTATAGTATATACCGGCTGGTTTTGGGTGTGTTTTGTTTTGTTAACCCCCCCCCCCCCTTTACAACTTGCAATAAAATAGCTTTTGGGTGATCGGATTGCAATCGGATAGTTTTCAACAAAACATTGACGACAGACTGTGATAGCTTAACGACGACTTTCTCGGTAGTGTTCAAGTAGTAAAGGTTTGTCGTGTCCGGAATGCAGAATGCGGAATGCATTGGCCAAATAACGCAATCACCCGACTAATTTCAAAACAGCGGGCAAGCTGTCAATTGCCAGTTAGCGGCTAAGCTACTAGCAAGAAAGCTGGATATTCAAGACTGTGGATGGAGTCAAGACCAGACCAATTGTCTGCTTTCCATTTTTGTCTGATGAAGAGTATAAAAGCGAAACTTGGGAAATAATATTGCAGCTCAGCCATATATGAGGCAATGGCTAAGAAAATGGTGGACAAAAGTGACAACCGGTCCTGGCTGCAATGCCAACAAGAGGGTATGACATTGGGTTGGTTGAGCTGGGCCGAGCCATCGGACCTCAATCAGATGTCAATATGGGCACTGGAGACTCATATTAATACCAGGGGTACAGGTAATGAGGTTATATCATATCTGGATACAATACGAGACGCATTTTAATGCATTTTGTCACTTTTCCATTGTGAACACATGTTTAAATCCTGCTTAGAATAATGTATACTCAGCGGTAGTTCTGTTCCCCATCAGCCAGTTCCCACAATGCAGTGATGGTTCACATGTACCCTTGAGATGGCAATGAAATGGCACACTGAAATCCCTTCTTTTTCATTGCCTTTTTGGTTGATCTAAGTGAACAACATCGCACCAAACAGCTCAGAGCCACTGATCGTCCCCCTTCAGGGAAGAGTCTGTTTGTAGCCTTTTCCATGCCGCCTCCTTCAACAACTTTCAGTGTTCTGTGCTCAGTCCAGGCACTCACCTGCCAGCATCCGCTCTCCTCCTGATGACACTCATCCGGTCCTCTCTGGACCGGATGAGTGTCATTGTGGGAGCGCTAATGATTCGTAATTATTACCCCAGGACTCCACAAATCATACGCTTAATCATACGCTTCTCCAGCACGAAGTCTCAGTTTAGACGGCCTGGTGTTTTTGCCCTGACATCCCAGGGAACTCTCACCCCGCCATCTTCTTAACCTGCTGAAACTTCTTTTATGAGAAGGGATGAATACTAAAATCTACTTTTAAGATTTATTGTTCGGGATTTGTGATGAAATCATTACTAGGACGGGTGCTTAACCTAAAAAACAACAACAATGTATAGCAGTGCTACTAATCTTTAGAGCCTTGACTGATGCAAAACTGCAATACCTTCCCTCCTAATATTTCACAACAATGTAACGGTATTGAACTGGTCCAACTGTTACAGGCTGATGTTACCTCAGTTTAAGCATTTATTATCTAAATAGAACATAGATGTTCACAATGTGCATCACCAGTAAGCAAGTGAAAGTAGAAGTGAAATTAGCGATTCCCCAGTATATGATAAAAATAAAGTGTTGTGTCACTTTTACCAACCCTTATCTTTGTTCCATCCCTCCATCTATAGCACAATCTTTCTTTCTTTCAATCTTTTTATTTTCAGTTTACACAGGAGTACGACATGCCACTCACAAACAGAACAGCACGTAACACACCTGCCAACCACACAAACAACCAATCCCTGACACACAAAAAAATACAAAAAACAAGAACAAAACAAAACAAAAATAAGAAAATAAATATAAGTCATCATCCTTCCACTAGATACCAATAAACATTATGAATATTATGAATATATCTCCCTGGGCGTCCCCCGGAACCCGAAGTTACAAAAACCTCCCTCCTACACACATCCACTTTTCAGCCCATACATTGTATATGCCAAATATTGTCCTCCACATGAGTTACATACAATATGGCGGCCAACCATACAAACAGTCACACACAGTGACAAACAAAATATTGTGGACCTTCTTCCTTCAGAGTCACTTGGATCCCACGATTGCAAAACCTCTTAGTAGTATTTCGGCATATTCCTCTCCAATAAAATCCATAACAGGGTTCCAAACAGAGAAGAACCCATCTATGTCTCCATGGAGAACATGTGTGAGCCTTTCCAGTGGGATTCATTGAAGAACATTATAGAGCCAACTTGAAACAGATGGTTTTGCATGGTTATAGCACAATCTTAGCTACAGGCTTTTTCTTGAAATGTCTGCAGAATGTGTTTTCTATGTCTGATGAATGTAGACTTCTGTTTACAGACAAAGGGTTTCATCGAGCTACGTTTGTGTCAAAAGCCTACAAACAGCAGAGTTGGGGAGGCGTTCGATTTTATGAACTTGTCAAATACAGCTGCTTGGTGGTTGGTGCCGTTATTGAACTGTATGAACTGACTAAGATCCACATGTATCTCTCAAAAAAGGCACTTTTGTCCTTCTAGCTAATTGTTGGATTGTGATGAGGAAAATAAAGCCCTGACACAGAGGTAGGACTATTGCAAGGACTGCATATGGGAAAACACACTTTTCTGATTCATAGTGCACATGAAAGCTTTTTCAAGCAACTGTTTGTTTGTGTTTTTATATAATACATCTCACAAGGGAAGGCTGAACTAAATTGAATGTGTGTGTTGGAAAAAGTTACCATTTCCTCCCTCACCTTCAAGCCTGAGCTGTGTGAGATAAAAAAAAACATGAGAAAATAAATTTGAAAAATGTTTTACTGAGGTTCAATTATGTTTGAGAAAACATAAAAGAAAAAAAGAGAAAAAGAAAAAGCGAGGTCATAACGCCAGCAAGTGTCATCACCACCAATGGACTATGCCGACTCCACCTGCAAGGAGAGAAACAGGAAATATGAACGACATGTATTCTTATTATCATTGGTGAGAACATCACTTCAGCAAAGTTGCAAAGGAAAAGAATAAAAGACTTCAGTCATCGTCTCCTGAACAATTAGATATTGTTACTTTTAGACAGAGCCAGGCTATGTTTCCAGTGTTTATGCTAAGCTAACTGGCTGCTGGCTGTAGCCTTCTATATTTTGGAGACACTCCAAAACAAAGCAAACAAGTATTTTCTCAAACTATTACTCTGGTTTATAAAAACACAGAAAGAAAAGAAATAAAGAATGAAAACATATCTGAGTGAAAATAATTGTAATAAGTACAAAATGGAAATACTCAAGCAAAGTATAATTTCTTCAAATGTAACGTAATGCCTGCATTATCATTATTATGTTTAAAAAGATGCTGTTTCAGACTAATTCACTGATAAACTAGTTTTGTGTGCATGTGGTCATCACTATCCTCTCCACCAGATTGATTAGAAGAATACTTTTATGAATTCAAACTGTGCTTTGTTTTTAAAATGTGTGATTCGCATTTCAGGATCTTCATCGCACTGATAGCAGCCCCACTCATGAATTAGCCTGCACTGTGCTCCTCCACCGCTCCACCCAAAGTCTCAATAAAAAGACAGATAGAAATATGATCAGAGAAGATGATGGTGAGTAATACTCTCCTTATCTTTACTCATTACAGACTACAAATATTGACATCGAATGCATATTAATGAATACAAATGTGACAAAAAACACCGCCCACATGTAGCGCAGAATGTATTCCGGATGGAAATTATTAACTGGAGGTAGCAGCAGGTGAGAGTTATGCAGTATTTCATTTTTTTAGTTAATTATCATCCAGCACGCATTAGTGACTCGTGGGGGGGGGGGTGTGTATCAGATACATTGAGATTGTGATGAAGTGATGTGCAATATGCTCATATAGTTAGTTTGGTCTGTTGACTGTTCTTGTACTGTATTGTCGACATACTATCATTTTACTGACTTTAAAGAAAACAGATTTTCCTTGTTCTGTATTATTTTCCACACTACAGCGTACTGCTATAATCATTCATAAAGCATATCTAATTATATCCAACAGGAATCCCTTGTATGCGATTATAAGTGGCCTCTTATTCATCATATGTCTACTTATAAATCAAGTCATTATAACGTAGTATTGCTGTCGTAGACTAACAGTGATTCCTGCCTTCCGAATGTCCGGGGATTTCTAAATGCAAAGTTGCTAAAGGGGCGTCAAGAACGGCCGCTAACAAACCAACAGCCGCTGACATGTAGTGGATTCAAACAGGCCGATCACAAGCGTTTATCTGCATGTGTGGGCAAGTACGGCGGTGCAACAGAGCAGTCTTCAGTCTCTAGTTGAGTGAAGCCTTTAGAGACTGACTTGTGAGTCTAATTATACTTCAACGACATAAAACTTTGCCATCGCTTCACAAATGAGCTATTTCATCGTTTCTGATGCGGCGTCTCTAGCGTACGAACAGTTTTGTCCTTTGGTAAAATGGCCCCTGTGACAGTGACAAAGAACATTCACCAGGTTTCATCTAGACAACTAGAAGTACTTGGTGAAGATGAGCTCATGGTTTGTCCCTGGCACAGACATATATAATAAATCTACACTACCAGGACTAAGATACCCACTTCTTATTCCCAGCTGAGCTTCACTGCATCACAGGTTGACCGTATCATGCCTCATAATAATAACAATGTGATTCCACATTAACTATAATGAAGCAAAGACCAAATAAAGAGTTAGTTTTGTTTTTGTACTCTCCCACTCCTTCCTTATCTGTCTTCTTCTTACTTCCTTAACACTAGGCCTACAGACCAGTCTAAAATCTCTATGTCAAAACCAGGTGCTGTGGTAAATGCCATGGGATAACACTGTGTTTGACTTTTCCATTTTTTATTTAATAGGATAAAATGAAGCACTTGGTTCTTTGCACTAAAGTACAGTCTCTAAGAATTGGTTGCTTTTTGCCGGACTTACCAGGTGTTGGGCATCGTGGCTTCCCTCCGGTAGAATGGACTCAGTTGTCTCCCACCAGACGTCAAGTGTCCATGGGGCCGAAATAATAGGGTCTCATCCCGATTATATGTCTCCTCTGAAAACAGGACAATTTGGATTTTAGTATATTCGCACACAAGGGAGATATTGTATCGATTATTTCATCGATGGTTTGTTGACATTTACCTGAACTCCATTGCTGGTCCATTGCTGCAGTTGAGTTGTACACAGACAAGGCTCCATTTGGAGGCTGGTGGTTCTCGTCCTGGGGGTCGGTGGTCAGAAGGGTCATTAGAAAAAAAACGTTCCAATGTTCAAACGTTCCTCTAATCTTAATTTTGTATGCAGGGGTGGAAGTAAAATAATTAATATACTCTTGTTCCTGAAACAAATTGTTTTGTTTTTTTACCGATACTGTTTTGAATATTTTTAACAATCAGTAACTTTACTTTTACTAAATTACTTTCTATCACAAGTATTGTACTTCACTACATTTGAAGTTACAGAGTTAATTAAAAAGTCCTCATAAACAATGTGAGATTGGAACAAAAACAAGGACATAAATCATCAGCAGCAGAGAAGAAGCTGCAGGAGGGCGGAGCTCCAGAGAGGTAACAGTGTGGGAAAGTTACATGTTCAATATATACGTTCAAAATAATGCCAGGTGGTGAGACGGGTGTAGAACAGTGTTAGCACCGAGGCCGGAGCTAGCACCAGGGAACAGAACACAAGTGCACCAATGCAATAAAAGTAAGGATCACTTTGTTACACGGTACTGTTATGATAAGAATTGGTGTACCTCGGAATAGTTAAAAAATACTGCATCTGCCATTGCTTTAATGCACCACCCAGCAAACAAACTTCAAATTCAAATGACAGCCCGACAATGCTAAATGCTAAACTACTCCTTCAGTGAGTATTTTAGCATTTTAACTGACTTACTTACTTTCATATACAATTTTTAACTTAAGTACTTTTATCGTTACTTGAATAAATCTCTTATTTGAGTATCAGTCTCATCCTCTTTCCTGCTCTGAGCAAATATGAACCCCATCACAAGAAAAATCACCAGTCAACGTTGATTTTAATGTGAAGGGCGTAAGTGTGATCATCATACGCCACAATTCTCTTCAGACCAGACCAGTTTATTTGATCCAAAAATATAATAATCATCATTTCATGATTAGCTTTTTTGATTGGCAGTGCTGATGATGTTTACAATCTATGTCTATGTGGATATGAAATAATGCAGGGTGACCATATAGCAGATATGCGGTAAGGCGAAGACCAAACAAGATAAATAATTATACTTACAGGAAAAGGCAATTCCTCCGGCTGTATGATTAAAACAACAATATATCATATTAGAATCACAGGTTTGTTGATTGACATTTAACATTTCACCTT
The DNA here is from genome assembly GCA_028022725.1 of Lycodopsis pacificus. NCBI lineage: Eukaryota > Metazoa > Chordata > Actinopteri > Perciformes > Zoarcidae > Lycodopsis > Lycodopsis pacificus. Next base: position 5,032,194 of record CM051700.1, read on the forward strand.
TTACACTCTGCCCGACTCACTGATAGTAATGATAATAATAATATGTTTATTTAGTGCATACCTTTCAAAGAACATGATTCACAAAGTACATCAATAAAAATAAGATAAAACCATAAAAGATAAAAAACAATAAAAATAATCATGAAACATTTTGCTTGTCTGAGTGTTGTGTCTTGTTTGTTGATGATTGATAATCAGTTGCGTGTACAGACTGCAACGTGCCGTCTATAGTACTTCAATGTATTGTTGCTGATGTTGTTCCACTAGTTGACATTTAATGCGATTTATTTTGTGGTCTAAAAGTTATATCATGGAAAATATAAAACGTTTGCTCAGAGCACATTTCCACTGACCTACTTTTTACTTTTAACCAAGAACATTTTTATACACGCACTTTTACTTTTACTTCAGTACAATTTCGGTAACATAATAGTACTTTTACTATAGTATGGCATGAACTCTTTCCATCCTTGGAAGAATGCCATTACCAATGACAGACATATCACAGGGTACAGTCAATGCTCATTTTAATGTGTATGTACTCACAGAAGGTAACGCGTAAGTGAGATTACCAGAGACCACAACTCCACCCGCACCAGTAGGGTTGGTCTCACACTGGACCTAAGAAGGGAATGATAATAAACAGAGAAAAAGAGTATATATTTATTTCACTACTGTGTAATAGAAAATATACAATAGTCCATGGTCAAACATTCAGTTTGTAATGTCAAGGATATTTATAATGTGTCTGTATGTTATCGTGTGTGTGTGTGTGTGTGTGTGTGTGTGTGTGTGTGTGTGTGTTAGATATGCTGTACAACATGAAAGTCAAAAGAGACGAATATACTCACTGGAAGAGGAGGCCTCTCCTCGTCTATTATTTGAACCTGCAGAACAATTACATTTTACATCAGAATTACAAGCTTGTTGTTTGACAACAATTCATAGGCCCATTTATATACTATATATATATATAAATATATATATAATGAAGTTATGAAATGAGCAAATAAGAAAATCTAATCACAAATCACACTACTCCATGCTGGCTGCTTCCATCGAAGTTTAGAAGCTTCTGGAAGCCTGCTCGGCAGATGAGCGTAGCATAAATGTTGCAATCAAACTCTCCGTTTCACATCATGAACTTTAGCCAAACTAGAAAAGCCAGATATTTAATAAGAGCTGTGTCACGCTGTCATGAAAAGAATAGAATAACTTCATAACATCGCTCAACAACAAACAAAGGCTATTCTAACAGGACCAACAGGCTCGCTGGTTCGTCGACGGTATAAATAACCACATGTTGAATCGAATATCGTATCAGTAAGTGTATGAACAAGTATTTAACCAATAACCACCAATAACATTACCATTTCAGTGGTTATACAGAGTTAGATGGAAAATTTCAGCTTTATCTGTAGAGCAAGCCTTTCCGATTACGTTGTTTATCCTTGAAGATGGCCGACAACTACTTCACTCCTTCTGATTGTTTGTGACGTCTTACCGGAAGGCGACTACAACACATCACCCGCCCAGTCTCGCGTTGTTTCCCCAAACTAAATTTCATTCACTTTGGATTTTTACCATATTTCTAATAGTTTACCCTGATTTTCATTTAAAATAAACTGTAAGATCAGGTTTGTTTTACTCAGGTTTTACTAAATAAATTAAGCTTTGCGTTTGTTCACGTAGGAAGCTAAAGCTCATTTAGATTAATTGATATTATTGCTGGACTGTATTGATCGTATCATACAAGTGTACCTGGTGGCATTCCAAAGCTGTCAGTTCTTGCTGTGATGTCCGTGCATGTTTACGGCCATTTCTGACTCTGAACCATTACGGGGGAAATTTCTAGCAACATAATCATCATTGCCTGTCAAATTCTTTGAGAGCTTTCTCAATCAGCAAAGCCTTTTTGGCTAAATCTAACTGGATAATGATTTACAAAATGGATTTTCTTTATTCAACAGTCTGACTGAAATTTAAAGAAAAACAGACGAAACCAATCTACTGAACATTATTAGAGAAGTTGATCTGACCTGATATGTTGATTTGTATCTCTTGTACAGTTAATCCAGTCGTCTTCTTTCGTGTCAGCTGAGTTGGTCTTCATTACGGTAAGTCCACTTTGTAACACAGCTGCCACCACCTCAGTGGCTTTGCCATGACTTTGATTACTACAGTAATCGTTGCATAGTAGCCTTCTCAGTGTCAACTAAATCAATCCTTGGGAGAATCGTGTTGAATTTCAAGTAACCCATAGTGATCCCCACTCAAACACACTGTAGTATCCAGATTTGTAGTCCATTCCATTTGGTCCCACATCTGGAAGAAAATGAAGAAAATGTTAATTATAAGTGAGTATGACTGGAAGAAACTGTGTAATCAACCTGCTTCTAAAATATTTTAACAAGCTGTACTAACCCTGTTGGCTGGCTGTGCTTGATTAAAACAGGTTGGTCTACAGGTTGGTCTACTTCTGAAACCTAAATGACTGTGATCTTTTCTATCGCTCATGAACCTGTTAATCCATCACTTGTCACTCCTCCCTATCAACGGAATGTTTCCAGAGGCCACTACTCTAGTTACATCTACTATATGTACCTACATTTGCTGGACCTGGCATTAATATAGCCATATGAGTGTTAGAGGACACATTACAGAGTGTAAGAGCAGGTGAGTAAAACAAGTAATATCACTGATATAGAATGCTATTAGATTTGAACTCTAAAGTACTTAGTAGAGATGGAACTGTTTAATTTGATCAAAGTATCCTTTCCTTCTTAGAACCTCACTCCACCAAGGCCAATGTTAAGTGAAAGACCCAATAATTTGGTTCTTCCTTGACCAATGCTACACCCTTCTACTTAGTTAACACAGTTTCATATAAATCGAGCAAACAGACAAACAAACCAAAGCTAAAAGATAACAAATAAATGTCCAAGGCAATTCCACAGAAAATCTACTTCATAGACTTACAATTCAGGTAGGTTTACCTTGTTGGGAAGCCTCGTTGGTATCAGCAGTGTTTGTCTGACAACAGCACCTTTTAATGGTTGGGTGAGGCAGATTACAGTTGATAGTCGTGTATCACTTCCTTCTCACACCCATTGCATGAAGCAGTTCAACCACTATTGCTGAATGCATCACTGCACTCTGCTCTCTGTACTTATATTTTTACTCACATTTTGAGATTCCAAGTTGAACTACAGTATTTTATAATATGTGGATCATCTACAATCATATCACATATAGCTTGTGTTGAGGAGGTGGGGATACTTGGACCCAGACATCCCCAAGTCATACCACCAGTTAGGCCCATCCCGTGCTACAGCATTCAATTCATCGCACATGTTGCAAGAAGCCAATCATAAGTTGCCAATAATGTTTTACAAGAATGAACTTGTTTGCTTTCAGTTGATGAGTAATCAGGTTCATCCTCGTCTCCACCCATGAAACAAATCATCCTGCACTAAGACTGTCTGACAAGGATCTGTCTCAGCAGTGAATGACCAAGCACTCTGCCGTTGGGGATTCAATACCCTGTGTTTAGTGGGCCAACAAAACTGTTTTGTTTTGTTGGCCCATAAAACCGTTAGATCAGCCCATTGTTTGTTTTCTAAATTGATACTGGACTCTCCAACATGTTAAAGATGGGCCCATCTGATGTTGAAGTGACTTAAACACGGGGCAACCGTGGTTCACTGGGTTAAGAGGTTGTCTGGTAACCGCAGGGTCAACGGTTCGATCCTTGACTGGGACGTGTCGAAGTGTCCCTGAGCAAGACACTGAACCCCTAATGGCTCCCCGGGCGCCTGTCATTGGCAGCCCACTGCTCCCAATATACAGGGATGGGTCAAATGCAGTGACAAATTTCCCCTTCCGGGATCAACATAGTAATTTAAAACATGCATTCTGCAAGAAATCACATTCATATTGTTTTCCTGCATCAACTTGCAAATATATCCAGCACTTTACATAAGAAATAGTTAAAGTGTGGCATGCCACCAGATGCATTACCTCAGTAAACAACGTCAACAGTTTATGGTCTCAATCTCTAGTTTCACAGCAGGGTATGCTTTAGGGCGGGACTACCTTGTGATTGACAGGTCTCTACCACAACGTTGTCCCGCCTGGGAGTCGTCCTTGTCTCCATCTTAGAACTTTAACCCTTTCACAGTGTTTTCAGTGAATCAAAGTTAATTGTAACATTTTGGTCGTCTAAAATGGATGGTAAATTTAACTTTTAAATTGCTGTTTAAACACAATACAGAGAACATATGTTTTAGGCTGACCAAGTGGAATAAAAAGAAAACTATGGCATTTGTTTGGAGTTGTAATTAGCTCAGCCATTTCCCCTCGTATCACTGTCTTGCTATCTTTTCTATTACTGTCTTGAATGGCTGAACGTTCTGCTGTGTCATTCACATGACAACCATCCCAAGCATGGCATGTTGAACATGTTGACGTCATGCCTCATTCAATACATAAGCCAAGTCCGTCTCAGTTGTAGTGACTACATTGATGCACAAGGGGACAGTAACAAATAGTCACGAGGACTTTGTAGTTTGTTGTCTTGCCTGGTCTGTCTCTCTGTGTTACGACCGGTGAAGCACAGCGAAAACAGGACTCAAACGACCAACAACACAGGATAAGGTGTATGGAAAACAGTCTTTACTGGTAAGCAGAGGTTCGGTACAGGAGGGAGGTGTCGGTGATTCTGTCTTTCAGGTTGTTGCTCGTCAGCTGACGGGACACACCTGAGCCTGGTGGGAGTGCCAGTATAAAGGCTCCCCCTCTTCTTTGGCTGGCGGCTCCTCTTCTCTGCTGCCTCCTCCTCGCTGATGCTTTGTTTAGTTTATTTGTTCTTTGAATAAATGTATATTTATTACTTTTACCACTCGTCTTGTCTCCCTTAATGTTGCAGCCTTTAAGCAGAGTTGTAAAGGCAGGAAGTGAAGTGACCTGAAATGCTGATAAGTGAAACAAATTAAAACAGGAAATAATGATGATGACTATTATAAAATAAGGAAAACATAACTTAGAAGAGAGGACAAGACATGTCACTCTGTCCCCGTCGCCAGCCGTTGCTCACTTCCCCCACAAAGTATATTTAGTATAGCGCTTTTCATTGAACAAGAATACAAAGTGCTTTATGAGAATGATTGATGATTTACATTTTTTTTAAATAAGACCATAAAACAGTAGAAGAAATACAGATGATGAAACAACATTCCTTAAAAACACTCAAAATGACAAACACTGGACAGCACAAGGTGTCCCCAAGTCCAGTTTAAATAAGTGAACCGTCAGCTGCTTTTTATTCAAAGGCATCAACAGGGGCCACAGATCCAATGTCTACACAAAGAGAGTTCCAAAGTAAAGCCGGATTCCATTCAGATTTTAATTCATGTGTTTTTCTTGTGCGCAAGGAACTGCCCAACTGACATCTTTCAACATTACCAACTGCTCCCCTAGCTGGAGACCAGAAGACCTGTGTCCTATGACAGAGTCTCTCTCCTCCCTCAGAGACAATATCTGTGGAAACCCACAAGGGATGCTCTGAGGACATTTTCATATTCAGACATGATCAGGCTGATCAATGCTGTGATTAATGTTGAGTCTACACTGTGTGGAAACTCAAATAGTTGTTTGTGACAAAGACCCTCTCCATTGCACACATTTGTGGACTGTTCAAGACAATAAGAGACTCACACTGAGTTGAATGTTTATTGTAAGGTTCTGATATGGTCTCAGGAGTAATTATTGAAGGTCGGGCCTGTAGACACAAACATATTATTAGTTTGCTTATCTGTAACTTAAATGATTGAATATATGAATAGTGCAGTCAAATAACATGCATGTTCTTACTTACCTCTGCTGTGTCTCCTCTCCAGGGTGTGCGTCCTAAAAGAGTCCCTAGGGTACAAGACCACCATTTTATAGTTCCGGGAATGTACCATGTGGGAATTACTAGAGGGGTGGTAGGAAAATTTAATCCTCTGTTCGGGCTAGATATGATCTCTATGGTGAAGTTTTACCACCATAGAGATCATATAGAGAATTGACCTTCAGAATGTTAGGCATCTATTTTAATGTATTGTTGTAGATTAGGGGATTGTGTGGTAGAGTGAGGGGCGGCGTCGCCTATCTTGCATCATCCAACAAGCCAGAGGGTAAAAACAATGCATCTCTCTCATTAATGACCTCAACAGAGATGCTGCTCCAATTTTAAACATTGAAACTAAAATTTGAAATAGATTTTTTGATTAATTTAATTTAAATGTATTAAAAAATCATTTAATTAGAATATATGTATAGGAGGAAGGCGCCGCTCTCTACAGTTACACTGTACCTGTCATGTTTGTTTTCTAGACTTCTGGCCAAAAAGTACGTGTTGACCAGTTCTGTGATGTCCAGATCATCAGACTCTAAAGTGTGTCCTCAGGGGGAAAGAAAGGCACCAGGCTCTCGTTGATGCCCATATGTCTTCTTTCTGGTTTACTGGTCAGCAGGTGTGAAACATGGGGGACTGTCACGTTGCCACAACACTTAGCGTGATCACATGTTCACCTACCAACTTGCATTGTGTTTGGGAACTGCAGCTGCCAAGGTGCTGGTGGGAAGTACAGTAGAATTAAATGGTAGAACTTGTGAACAAAGTCTTCCTCCTCTGACTTCAGACACTTCCTGATAGGTCTGGTTTGGTTTAGGGCTGAACTCTCCTGTTGTTACCGGCACAGAGCACATGCACACGCACACCCTGATGACAGTGTTTGCACGTGACAGCATGCAGTACTTGGCGAGGACAATCTCGGTTAACATGTTTGTTTGTTTGTTTTTATTGGGTGGGGGGTATTTCATTTAATTGGCAACACAAGAAAAATCTTAATTGATGTCAAGCTCGACGGAAACGTTTATTTAATCATTTATTATTCATAAGCCTGCAACAGCTCACAAATCTCCGTTTGTTAAATCCCATTAGTGCGTTAGGAGAATCCAGCAGGTGGCCTCAGCTCCCAGGAGCAGCAAAGTACACAGCAAGCATCCAAAAAAAGCATTTGTCTGATTATAGTCCTTTTTCACGTAAGAATGTATGAAATTAATTGCCTCTCTGGAGTGAAGTGTTTATGTGAGACGTACTTTGAACATTTCAACTACAAAAGGAGGCAAAGAAAGACTTGTCAGCAGTACAATTGTTGCTGATGCTGGAATGTGATCCAAGCGAGCCTCGTCTTTGTGTGCAATGTTAACTTCATAATATATAGACATCATGGCTTTAATGCTTTTGGGGTTGATCATTGGACTTCATCTACTTACTATCTTCTTTAGTCCAAACAGAGAGACAGATACAGTGAGACTGAATTAGAACTGGGTATTTATGCACACACACTCACAAGGACATGCAGTACAGATATTTATATTGTAGATGAGGTGGAAATGAATCTAATTAATTTCCCTGTGAGAAATAAACGTGATGAGAAAACTCTCAAATGTCTTTTAAGTATTCTATTGAACACTTAGGATAATAATTCAGCTGAATGGTCAGAGCTCTTTCCCCACGGATGGGTCGGAGGTCTAACAAGTCAAAGTTGTATATGGAGTATGCTTCACACAAACTGAACTGCTTGTTCCAGCTGCACATTATCTCGTCCCCCCCCTTCGCAGGCCTACTCTTTTTTCGGATGGAGCTAAGACGTCAAGGCCTTGGCAGGTGCTGCTGTTTCTGCTTTTGTGAAGGAAGTGGAGCTCTCACAACCATCAGGTTAAGATTACAGCAAGTCAGACAGAGGCTACCTTTGTTTGTCTGCATGCACACAATGTTCAGAGTTCAGCGATAAAAGTTACATCTAAAAAGAACATACTGATAAATTGCCACAACAGTAAATATTACAGTAAACATGATGAGGCTGCAACAAAAATGAGGCTGATTCTGTGTCGCCATAAACCAGCAGTGTTTATTATAATGAGGCCCATTAGATGTGATATGCAGTGATGGAAGGTAACTAAGTACTGCTCAAGTAATATACCGAAGTACAATTTTGAGGTACTTGTACTTTAAGAATATCCAATTCATGCTGCTTTATACATCTACTCCACTATATATTTCAGGGGTATTTTTGTACTTTTGACTCCACTATTTGTAGTTACAATATTGATCAAAATGGTCGTGTAATGTTTTCAGATGATTTAAAAGGACGCTAACGCCGGTGAATTAGACGTGCTTGTTACAACATTACCATCAATGCTGTCAACACTTCCGGGAACGTAGTTCTGTCCTTCACAATAAGATATCACGCTTCAACAACTCCAAATTGTGCAATAAAAGCTCCTTCATTTCCATTTGAGTGTATACCACCACCTGCAGGATGTTTTGTTTCTTTTCATGTCAATCACTGGCAAAACACCAGCTGATGCATGGAATTTAACAGTTATGCACACATACAGTACAATTACTATCATAACACACAGTGCAGAGTAAGAGTTATATTACAACTAAACACAAAAAGTTATGATTGAAAAGCCACTTTGTTTAAGCGAAAGACAAATAACTTCTGCAAATGGTTGAAAAGATGATGAAAATATTTATTTAAAAACAAACGAGACAAAAACAAAATCAAAAATTAAATTAAAAATCAGGACACAAAGAACATTTAAAATAATCATCTTCATCATCCAGCTCCTCGTCCCAGCCCACACACATGGTGTGATACCATGAGTGGCAGCTGTCACACTGGACCCACGACAGCTCTCTGGAGGGTCAGGTTCCCGGCACCGGCCACACTCCCAAACTGCTCCATCTCTTCAGGAGGGTGACCTATGAACAGTTTCTCTAAATAATAAACATTTTATTCTTACATCACTAAAATACATACTCATAATAATGTTTATGCGTCACAATAGTTAATACATTCAGATTTATACGTAAATTCAAATTGGGAGCCGCCAGACAGAGTAGAGGAAGTGGCTGCCGGAAGCTGCTGCTCTCTGTCTCTTCTGGCCAGAGCTTGGGCCTCTTGCCTTGCAGCACGGTCCTCGATGTTGTAGTTGATTTCAGCCAGGAGGTGGGCCAGGTCTACTGTTATCTGGCCTGATGTTACCAGAGGATGGGTGATGTAAGGATTGGGAGGAGGAGGGGCAGATGGAGGAGGAGGAGGAGGGGCAGATGGAGGTTGGACGCGTCGCGTCGCGTCGCGTCGCGTCGCGTCGCGTCGCGTCGCGTCGCGTCGCGTCGCGTCGCGTCGCGTCGCGTCGCGTCGCAACCCTCAACTCATCTTACAGTACCACAATCACATGCACACAGCTACCCACTAGTCTCCCCCTCTCCTGTGCAGTCAAAGTCATCTCCTTATATAGAGCCTCCTATCAGCAGGCTATAGTTCCTACCATGAGTGCAGGTGACACCAATTACTGACTCACTAGTTAACAGACAAAACTTATAATTTACAGCACCCCTTTAGATAGCCAACACTTGTTTATGGTTTACATTTTGCTATACACTAATAACAATGTAAAACAAATCATAACCCACCTACAACTCTACCGGTACATACTCTACTTTCCCCCCCATACTTGGTCTGACCCAATGACATCACAGATGACATCATCCAGTGTATAAAAAGAGGAAATGGATGGGTGCCTCCCTTTTTAGCCTCTGGAACACATGGTGGGTATGGTAAGCAAACAATTGACAAGCATGGTCAGATTTATAAATGAATACACTATGGGACAAATGGTGTGTTCTCACCCACTTTGTCACAGACTGTAAGAGAGCTCCTTTGGACCACTACGGAGAACTGTTTCCTGCATGTGCTGCTGTTTCTTCTGCGCTCTGCCTGCCCTCCATTCCCCAGCTTCTCCCGTATACTGAGTACTGATAAACTTGCACGTGCTTTTTGTTTATTGCTTGTGTGAACAAGTGAAGTGGCCATTAGATTTTGGCCTCTACGCTCCCACGCCACGACTCAGGCCTGCAACAAGGGTTTTGTCTATTTTTAGTGAAAGTGTGTGTGTGTGAGAGTGTGGGTTCACAGTATATTGATGTTCACATGTTAAAGATGCTATGCATTTGAGCCTAATTAGAGGTAACCAATGAAGAGTTAAGAGACTTGAAGTTACTGAGAGGAACTTGTAATATTATTTATCGTACATGCTGTAATAAATGCCAAATTGTGTTTTTTTTCAATGCGTTTGAAGTATATTTTGTTTGTCAAAGTTCATCACAGATGGGTTAATTCATGTTTTGGTAAGAGCTGGTTAAAAAACAATTAAAACAAGATAAAAGGACTTAAGAGGCGTCGACCTTTTATTTGACTTCCTCCATGTATGCAAAGTGCTCACAAAGGAGTTGAGCTCACCTATTTTTAGTGCTAAGGTTTCAATAGTGTGCTGCCAGGGATGTTTTGCATTTTTCAATTTGAATTGCAAAAAAAGCACAATGTTCCTCTGTTTGAGGCACGCTTACAAAAGTCAAGGTTGTTCATGCTTTTGGCTGAGCATTTACTTTGTGTGTAAGCAATCGCAAAAAAACGTCCGTCAGATGGGCTGTTCCAACATCAAGCAGGCCGCAGATCTTAATTTTGTTACATATGATCACATGCTATATTTGTTTTTACACCAGTTACAGATGCTTCATAAGAGTTTTTTTTTCTTTTTCACAAATACATTATCAAATGAATAATTGGGAGATCAAAGAAAAGAATTAGCAGTGTGACAGATAAGACTGTGATGGAGCGAAGGGCGGCCCAGAGATGGAGAGTGATGTGCAGGACAGGTTCTGGGAATCATTTTGAAATGATATCCAGCACGCTGTATTAAATGACTGTAGACAGCTGTGCTCTCATTTGGTAAAACAGGTTTTCTGTTATTAGTCAGTGTAATTGAGGTGACCAGCCCTCTCAAAAGTCAAGAGGCTCTAATAGTTTATTCATCAAGAGATGAATGTCCTATTCGTAATCTCTTTGCGTCAGTTGGCTCAGTGACCTTATACACAGCAGCGTTAGGAGTTTCAAGACAGACTCACAATATTTATTGTTACATTTTAACGAGACATATACTTTTAAAAAAAAAAGTTACATTTTTGTGTCTTCCTCCCCAGCTCTTATTTGATTTAAGACTTATCTGTGTATCAGTGACCATCAATTTTATGCCTGACTTACAGAGGGACAAAAATCCGTTGTGAAGCCTTGGCAGAGTTTCCTAATGGCTGGATGTGAGATCATTTTTGGTCCATTACCTTACTATGAAGCCAAATGACCTTAATGCTGAAATGCTTTCGGCAGTTTCAGAGACGGACGAACAAAAAAAAAAGACTTATCTACCTATTAATCATTAGTAAAATCGATTTGCGGCTAATGTACCCGCTGCTGAAATCATGACCGTAATGGAACCAAGCAGTTAATGTTTTAAACATTAAAAAGGACATCAGCCAGATGCCAACTTATTTTGGCTGTCCTCTGTAATTGGTCACAGTGTAGACAGCATAGCCTATTGCTCTATGTCGTGTATTGTTATACGTCCAAAAAGATCTTAACTCAAGGTCCACTTACTAGTTCTTGCTGGACCTTTCAACATCATCTCATGGACTTCATCAGACATGGGGATTGCTTGGCTGCCGTGTAGATGTGGGCAGAATGTAGTGGAGTTTGGATTGCTCTGTACAAAATGGAAGCTTGAAGTAGATAGAAAGAAAAGATTTTCTTGGACGGTTAGCGTTATCCTTTTTGTCATTTTCTCAATTGACAGCTGCAAATTTTGACTTCTTAACATTGCGAGACGTTGTGAGGCACTTTGGGTCCGTTTTCACTCGGTGTACTTCCTCCGTGGCACCGAAACAGTTAACACAAGCCTAAACTATTATAGTTTGAGCTGCACTTCATAAACAATTTAAGGGTTGACTCATTTCAAAAAGCATTATAAAAAGACTTGATGAAAGTTGCAACCCGAACAACAATAAGGCTGCAAACAACCCATAATGCAACACTCTCTGGAGGAGACGTTCTTTCCATCCAAAAATAAAATGATGCTGTTGTTAATGATACATTATTGTCGAGTCATTGACAGTATTTTTTTTCTGTTCTGCGTGTGCTCACATGCTCACAATCCAAAGATACTAAACAAGAAAACAATGATACTTGTCTGCTAAATTAGTAATCGTTTGATCTATTCGTTGGACCAATAGATATTTAGCCAGTTCTAATATTTAGTGGTGTGTATTGTTAAAGTAATGGCAGCATTAACCTGCTCAGGGGCCCAGGGACAAAATTGTGCTGCTGGGCCCTTATATCCACCAATCTTTGGTATGTGTCATTTTTGAGCACTTTTTCTAAACTGCTACCTTGCCCTTTCATTTTCAATCAAATTAGCACAAAGCAGTTGACACAATAAGCTCTGAGCTAACGAGCAGTCTCTCTGTTTGTCCGATTGGCGGTCCTGTCTTCGTTAAAGGAGCACTCCACTGACATTTATTCTACAAGGTGGGTCTAACTAAAGACACTATGAGGTTGCATTATGGGAAATGTTGGATCCAGCTTTTTGAAACTTGACCCAATGAGCAGTGCAGCACTAAATGTCGGAATACCCCTTTATATCCAACACACTTCTGTAGGCACAAAATACAATAGAAACATTCTCAATTTACAGTTTTTCTTCTACCTCATCTTTTAAAAACAAACCAAACGGCTTATTTACATGAATGTTTCTTTCTGTGTCTTAGGGGACACGACTCACATAAGAACGCCTCAGACCTCACCACCCAAACATTATATTTTACTCAGCTAAAATCCTCTCAACAGATAGAGTGGCTGGAATGCTAATAATTTAAAAATTGTATCTCATTTGAGAAATCTAGTCTAATTCTGGGCTCAAACTCACTCAAACTAACGAGTGATCTTGCCCCAGAAGCCCCCGATCTCTGTAAATGTGAATGGCTAAGACTTCATGCACAATACCAATGCTCTGTAATTATATAATCTAAAACAAATGTGGCCATTATTAAAGTCATAAAGTCCAGCTGTGCTTTACCTGCTATCACATGTCCAAATGTCTGCTGTGAAAAAGGTGGCCCATGTCTGGTCTCTTCACACTTGATAAAAATCATGATTTCTTGATTACTAATCAGTTCTGAATAAATCCCAGAGGTGCTGTTGAAGGCACGAGTCAGGGCAAATATTAGATACGATATTTGACTCCTGTTCAAACACCAACTGGAGCAGTGGGAGCAGTGGCGGCTGGTGGAAAATGTTCTAGGTAGGGCCATCCTATAAATTTCAGCAAACATCCCAGTATGATTTAATGCAAAAAAATTAAGTATCTAACACGCATTAATACTTTGCAGTTAAATATTTGACATTTATTCCAACACGAAAAAAAGCAGTAAATAACACTTATATAATATAATACAATATAATATAACATGTTTATTTATTGAGATGCCCCTATGCACCTTGTTATAGGAGGTAAAGATCAGGAGACGTAAACATGAAGTGTAATTATGAATACTGATGTTAAATTAAGCTATGATGAGTTTTCACTGTTAATTTAGGGGGAAAAAAGTGGCCCGGGAGTTACTGTCAGACCGGCCCACTCAATACACGGCGCGCTGCCCACTCAATACACGGCGCGCTGCCCACGGCATGTATTTCGCCGGTCTACGGCGGCCATTCGCACCTCCGCCGGCGTCGACCGCACGGCGCACAACCGCACGGCGGAGACCGCGGTTATGGAGAAAAGTTTTTAAAAGCACCGTAGTGTCCAGCCGTGCTGTGGCATCCTCGGATCGCGAGGAGTAGTATAATGTCAGTTTATACTGTTGATACAGTTTTCACTGATTGTTGACTTTCGGTATTAGAGTAAATTGAACGTGTTCTGTGAAGCATATAATATAGTCCCGTCGGCCTACCGGGGATTACCCCGGTATCCCCGATGGCCAGTCCGCCCTGCCTGTGGATACGTATGGTATGTCGACGTAATCAGCGTACTTTTAGGAAGAAAGGAAGTTGATTGACTGACTTGTACGAAGTAGTGAAGCTTCGCATGTAGTCTGCTGTCTGATTGTGAGGTCAGGCTGATCTGATATCAGCTCTTCGGCTGCAGAATCTCCGCCAAAGTTCTCCTCTCAAACGGGTCTTGGAGGAGGAGTGCTCGCGCTGGCGCGGGCTCCTGTAGAGACTTCTCCTGACGAGAACGCGCAGCTCCGGGGCTTGATCGTTCTGGCCCACAGCTGAATCTATTTGAGGGCGCTGATTGGCTAAATTGTATGTCACTCATTTATATCTTGAATCAGCAATTGGCTAAACGGCTTCATAGACCCGTCTTTTTTGGGCAAAAACTATCAAGCCCCCCTCGCTGCGCGCTCTCAGACGTGTCACGAGCACGAGCAGACGAGCACACAGGGGGAGAGGACGAGCAGGAAAAGCATATATTTTGCGCAGATATCATATTGTACACACATTACTGGGTACATTCCATAGTTAAAAAACACAAATATTGACAATTTGTATAATTTATGATTATTATAATGTTTTTTTTTTTTTTTTTTTTTCGTGTGGCTCATGGTGGGGCAATGCCCCATTGCCCTCTCTTGACCAGCCGCCACTGGCGTTGAGCTCTAGGTTCAACCTAGGTTTTTTAACTAAGCAAGCAATCCACTTCCTGTTAACACCATCACGCGCATGCCCAGTGTACGTTAATGGTCACGTGCTGTCCGCCTTCGACGGCTGCCGTGTGGATGCAGATCAACCTGCGAATAATGCTGAAAACTCCCGCGTGGACGGAGATCGGTTCTATTTGAGAACTCTGCATCCAACGAGACACAGACTAATGTGGATATGGCCTTAGCTGTCTGAGTTCTGCTGTGAACCAGGGTTTTGTTGAGGAGAAAACACGGATGCACAGACTGAGTTCGAGGCGTTTAGCTCAATTCAAGCAATAAGGTTTATTTGTAACAGAAGTATTATGCCCAGCAGTTTTACGTGCACGGGCCTAAGAATGTCCGCTCCCTAGGAGCAGAAAAGATAAGAATAGCTAAGAAAAGGCGCTTAAACAGAGTGCGCATCATATTTAATAGGTTCTTCGTATGGAAGCCTATTGGTGGAATACAAAGTAGCAGGCGGCTCTGTTGTTAGCGGTCAGAGGGCCTGGTTGGAGCACTGAGCATCTCCGCCCACACTGGCTCACGATGGATCCTCCTTCGCTGCATCATCAGTGTGCGTGCATGTTGTGGAACACTCGAGGTGCCGAAAGGGTGCGATTTTAAGCTACTGCCGGAGTCTCTGCTAGACTAGATAAGCGAGGAATGCCCTTGTTATGGCGGTTTAAGCAAGCGTCTCCTTCCAGGGCCACAGTATCTGTTTCTATCGTACGAGCAGGCGCCAGAATGCCCCGCTCGGAGTATTTGACCTACTTACATGTGACTCCACAACTCCGCAATATAAGCATACAAGTATAGCGCATATTATTTTACACAACAGTTTGTCATTGTTGTAACTCACCCTGGTGCTTGTTGGAATACAGCTGTCCTCACAGAAGCTGATATATGAAGTCACAGCCTCTGTAATCTCATCCAGACTGTTGGTAGCAGTCCTGAAGACATCCCAGTCTGTGCAGTCCAAACACGCCCGAAGATCCTCTATTGCCTCACTGGTCCACTTCTTGAATGTCCTCACCACAGGTTTCCAGAGCTTTAGTTTCTGCCTGTAAGCAGGAATCAAATGGACCATGACGTGGTTCGAGTGTCCCAGTGCAGCACGAGGGACGGCGTGATAGGCCCCGCTGATTGATGTGTAACAGTGGTCTAGAATATTCTCCTCTCGGGTAGGGCATTTAATAAACTGACGGTATTTAGGGAGTTCATGGCTGAGATTTCCTTTGTTAAAGTCGCCGAGGACAATAACAAGAGAGTCTGGGTAGGTCCGCTCCACGCATTGTATCTGATCGGCGAGTGTCCGCTGTGCTGCCTGCACGATACTCTGCGGCGGAATGTAAACACCGATCAGAATGAATGACGCAAACTCACGAGGGGAGTAAAAGGGTTTGCAGTTTATGATGAAGGATTCCAGATCAGGAGAACAGTGCTGTAGAATCACTGTCACATCGTTACACCAGCCACTGTTGGTATAAAAACAGATTCCTCCACCCTTCGATTTGCCGGAGAGCTCTGTGTTGCGGTCCGCTCTGAACAGCTGGAAGCCAGCCAGCTGTAGCGCAGAGTCCGGTATCGTTCCACAGAGCCAGGTCTCGGAAGATGAAGAAAAGTCTCTGTCTTTCCCCACCAGTAGCTGAAGTTCGTCCAGTTTGTTGCACAGTGAGCGGACGTTTGAAAGAAATATGCCCGGTAGCAGTGTACGAAATCCACGTGAGCGGAGACGTACAAGCACGCTGGCCCGTTTTCCTCTCCTACGGCGTCTCACTGCATGAGTTAAGGTGAGAGCACCTTTGACGAGAATGTCCAGTAGTTCAATGGAAGTTAAAAGAAAAGTTGGAAGTAAGTCCGCTGGAGTTGATCCCCTGATGTTCATGAGCTCATCTCTGGTGAAAGAACTCCGGGAATTGCAGCAGAAAACAGTATTAACAACAAAAACAACACAAAACAATGAGCACCAAAACACCGAAGCAGCCATCCGCGGCGCCATCTTGTATCCAAAAAATCGCTCAGCTCGGGAAAATCGTCAGCTTTCCCGATTATTAACTCCAAAAATTAGCTAATCTCCTCTTTGAGCTCCCACACTCGTCGACATACTTTCCCCAAACTTAACCAGCGGACATGAGAGTGATAAAGCAAGTCCTGGTGATCAGCATCAGTTTCCTCAAGGAACTTAATAAACTGACAATGCTGAAGTCCCCTCGCTCGTATACAGTTAACGAGTTTTACAACTGGCTTCACTACATGATCAAGCTTCACTACAGATTTACACAGTGCTTCCTGATGGATTATGCAGTGCAGGAAAATTACATCCAGCTCAGGGTTTTCCTCTTTCACCTTATCCTGGATTATTTTCAGCAGCCCGATGTTTTTTCCTGTTAAGTTTGGCGATCCATCTGTGGTGATATTGGCAAGTTTACACCAAGGTAGCTTCAGCCTCTCGATGACACCAGACACCTTGTCATATAAATCCTCTTCTCGTGTTGTCCCCTTTAGAGATTCCATGTTCCAAAATTGTCATTAAATGCTAAAAATTAAGAGCTGAGCAGTGTCTTTTACATCGTTACTTTCGTCCAGTTCTAACGAATATAACTTAAATGACTCAGCTTTTTTGTTTAACTCGCTGGCAAAATCTTCGTTAATTAGTTCTACACGGCGAGTCACTGTCCTGCGTGATCAACAAATTTTTTCAAATTTGTTTTTGCTCTCTGGACACAAGAGACCTGCTGTCTCTACCATGCATTCTTTCAAAACCTCCCCTTCGGAGAAAGGCTTGCTGGCCTTTGCTCATTTGAATGCTAGCAAATAACTTGCCTTGGTATTTGACTCTTGAATAGCAGTTTGTCGGAGAAAAATATCTTGCTGAGTCTTTAAATTGGCTGCCAACCTCTAAGCAGTAGCCGCCCGTTCTTGCGTTGACTGTTTGTTAGCATAGTTAGCATGCTTGGTGGAAAAGTGGCGGCTGATATTGTATTCTTTGAAAACCGCAACGGTTTCATGGCAAATAAGACAGCCTTTGATCGCACTTCGGTGAAAAAATATTTAGCTGTCCACTCCTCATTAAACCCTCGGCACTCACTGTCGACTTTTCTTTTCTTTGGTCCGCTCATTGTTACAGAAGGGCTCAATCCAGTGTCAAAGGTGAATATCACGGACACTGGGCATGCAGGTTGGTGCCGCGTAAACAGGAAGTAGATTGGTTGATTAGCTAAACAACGGAATAATAAAGTAGTCTTTAATAATGAAAGCTTGTGTTTGATACTTATAAACTCAAACAGACAGTTTGAAAGTTGTAGTAGTTTTATTTTTCAGACTTAGTTACAGTGATGCGGGTCTCTGTCTCTCTCTCTCACACAAATTAAAAATGAACACTTACACACAATGGTTTACTAGATTATGGGTCCATAAATGTGGTCAACACACGCCTCTCACTCGTTTCCCATCTAGTGGGATCAACTGGAACAGCAGGAAAAAGGCAAAATTAATGCGGTCTTTACTATAATTTGGACAATTATGTACCAATATTCGACGGGCCGGATTAAAAAGCCCAACGGGCCGTATCCGGCCCGCGGGCCGTAGTTTGCCCATGCCTGATGTAGCCTGAGGTCGTCAGTCGTTAGTGTAGAGGGAGAGAGCAGTGGGGAGAGCACACATCCATGGGGGGCGCCGGTGCTGTTCATCCGGGTGCTGGATGTGATTTTTCCCAGCCTCACCTGCTGTGTCCTGTCTGTCAGGAAGTTTGTGATCAACTGGCAGGTGGAGGCTGGCACAGTAAGCTAGGAGAGTTTTGGTTCAAAGCTGCCTGAGTTTTGCAGTAAACCAGGGTTTATTGTTAGTGTATGTGCAGAAGGTTTTAGTCAGCTTTGTCCTCACATTGATTGCTGTAGCACGAGATCGGCCTCCTGGGGCTATCAGTTAATAGGAAAGGGGTTGGCTTTCAGCTGTTGTTTAACTAATGTTGGGGAAGATTTCTGTGTTAATCAGGAGAAGAGAGTTTTTGTTCACAAATCAATAATAAGGTCTTCAGAAGATTCAAATTGTCTTTTTCTCCGTTTATTTGCTTGCAAGGGAAGAGTATACAACACAGTACGTATTCAGCAGTCTGTGGTAAAAGCTTTGACTAAGTTCAACATTCAACATCATTTTATGCACACAGAGGTTCACGCCTTTAGATAAGACATTCATAGGGGAGTATAGGTCTTTTAACAAAGGCTGTCTTGATCTGCTCATTATCTGGAGTCTGCCAGGTGCGTTCAACTGAGAGTAAGTTACAGTTTCGTGGTCTGTCTCAAACTAGCCATACAGACAAAGAAGACAGTGCGTCTTCACTTCCCGTTCTTGTGTGGGAGCATGTGATCAGCAAGTAGGGAAACAGGATTTGCATGTGATTTGCAAAACCCAACCTTCAAAAGGTGCTGTTGTCAGACAAACTGCCACTACCAATGAGACTTCCCAACAAGGTGAACCTACCACGTAAGTAGATTTTCTATGGAATTGCCTTGGACATTTTAGTGAGTGTATTTGGTATCTTTTAGCTTTGGTTTGTTAACATATAGTAGATGTACCTACAGTAGTGGCCTCTGGAAACATTCAGTTGATAGGGTGGAGTGACAAGTGATGGATTAACAGGTTCATGAGCGATAGAAAAGATTACATTCAGGGTCAGTACAGCTTGTTAAAATAGTTTAGAAGCAGGTTGATTACATAGTTTTTTCCAGTCATACTCACTTATAATTAACATTTTCTTAATTTTCTTCCAGATGTGGGACCAAATGAAGCTCTATCGTAAGTTCAGTCAGGAAGACTATACTCCTGCATGCCTAAGCCTGTAGTTTATTTCTCATACATCTGCCAATCACTCCTCGCACACTCATTATTTCCTTGCTGTTATTGTTTGGGGCTGTCAATCATGATATCAGCTGTCTAGATCAGCTGCTCTCTTCTATCCAATAGCACAACGACACTACTACATCGTTAGCCTATCATCTTGCTGCTGTCTATTTACCTTCAGTCCGTTCATGCTGCTGTTACGCAACCCTCCACCTCCCCATCTCCGCCAGTCTTCATCAGATTCATCTTCTTCATCAACTCATCATTCCATCAGCCTCATCAGCCACCATCACCACCAGTGTCTGGACTCCACGGGGGGATTTATCTTGCTGCTGCTCAGAGCAGACGCCCCTCCATTACAAATCTCCCTGTAGAGTCCAAGCGCCAAAGACTCTGAAGACTTTATCATCACGTCATTTTGTTCACAATAAACAATTATCTTTTCTTCATCTGACTTGTCGCTCCTGATTGAGATGGAATGGACTACAAATCTGGATACTACAGTGTGTTTGAGTGGGGATCACTATGGGTTACTTGAAATTCAACACTTCATACTGACTGAATTTCTTTTGAGACAATTCTCCCAAGGATTGATTTAGTTGACACTGAGAAGGTTACTATGCAACGATTACTGTAGTAATCAAAGTCATGGCAAAGCAACTGAGGTGGTGGCAGCTGTGTTACAAAGTGGACTTACCGTAATGAAGACCAACTCAGCTGACACAAAACAAGACGACTGGATTAACTGTACAAGAGATACAACTCAACATATCAGGTCAGATCAACTTCTTTAATAATCTTCAGTAGATTGGTTTTATCTGTTTTTCTTTAAATTTCAGTCAGACTTGAATAAGGAAATCCATTTTGTAAATCATTATCCAGTTAGATTTAGCCAAAAAGGCTTTGCTGATTGAGAGAGCTCTCAAAGAATTTGACAGGCAATGATGATTATGTTGCTAGAAATTTCCCCCGTAATGGTTCAGAGTCAGAAATGGCCGTAAACATGCACGGACATTACAGCAAGAACTGACGGCTTTGGAATGCCACCAGGTACACTTGTATGATACTATCAATACAGTCTTGCAATAATATTAGTTAATCTAAATGAGCTTTAGCTTCTTACGTGAACAAACGCAAAGCTTAATTTATTTAGTAAAACCTGAGTAAAACAAACCTGATCTTACAGTTTATTTTAAATGAAAATCAGGGTAAACTATGAGAAATATGGTAAAAATCCAAAGTGAATGAAATTTAGTTTGGGGAAACAACGCGAGACTGGGCGAGTGACGTGTTGTAGTCGCCTTCCGGTAAGACGTCACAAACAATCAGAAGGAGTGAAGTAGTTGTCGGCCATCTTCAAGGATAAACAACGTAATCGGAAAGGCTTGCTCTACAGATAAAGCTGAAATTTTCCATCTAACTCTGTATAACCACTGAAATGGTAAGGTTATTGGTGGTTATTGGTTAAATACTTGTTCATACACTTACTGATACGATATTCGATTCAACATGTGGTTATTTATACCGTCGACGAACCAGCGAGCCTGTTGGTCCTGTTAGAATAGCCTTTGTTTGTTGTTGAGCGATGTTATGAAGTTATTCTATTCTTTTCATGACAGCGTGACACAGCTCTTATTAAATATCTGTCTTTTCTAGTTTGGCTAAAGTTCATGATGTGAAACGGAGAGTTTGATTGCAACATTTATGTTACGCTCATCTGCCGAGCAGGCTTCCAGAAGCTTCTAAACTTCGATGGAAGCAGCCAGCATGGAGTAGTGTGATTTGTGATTAGATTTTCTGATTTGCTCATTTCATAACTTCATTATATATATATTTATATATATATATATAGTATATAAATGGGCCTATGAATTGTTGTCAAACAACAAGCTTGTAATTCTGATGTAAAATGTAATTGTTCTGCAGGCTAAAATAATAGACGAGGAGAGGCCTCCTCTTCCAGTGAGTATATTCGTCTCTTTTGACTTTCATGTTGTACAGCATATCTAACACACACACACACACACACACACACACACACACACACACGATAACATACAGACACATTATAAATATCCTTGACATTACAAACTGAATGTTTGACCATGGACTATTGTATATTTTCTATTACACAGTAGTGAAATAAATATATACTCTTTTTCTCTGTTTATTATCATTCCCTTCTTAGGTCCAGTGTGAGACCAACCCTACTGGTGCGGGTGGAGTTGTGGTCTCTGGTAATCTCACTTACGCGTTACCTTCTGTGAGTACATACACATTAAAATGAGCATTGACTGTACCCTGTGATATGTCTGTCATTGGTAATGGCATTCTTCCAAGGATGGAAAGAGTTCATGCCATACCATAGTAAAAGTACTATTATGTTACCGAAATTGTACTGAAGTAAAAGTAAAAGTGCGTGTATAAAAATGTTCTTGGTTAAAAGTAAAAAGTAGGTCAGTGGAAATGTGCTCTGAGCAAACGTTTTATATTTTCCAGAATATAACTTTTAGACCACAAAATAAATCACAATAAATGTCAACTAGTGGAACAACATCAGCAACAATACATTGAAGTACTATAGACGGCACGTTGCAGTCTGTACACGCAACTGATTATCAATTATCAACAAACAAGACACAAAACTCAGACAAGCAAAATGTTTCATGATTATTTTTATTGTTTTTTTATCTTTTATGGTTTTATCTTATTTTTATTGATGTACTTTGTGAATCATGTTCTTTGAAAGGTATGCACTAAATAAACATATTATTATTATCATTACTATCAGTGAGTCGGGCAGAGTGTAAAAGGTGAAATGTTAAATGTCAATCAACAAACCTGTGATTCTAATATGATATATTGTTGTTTTAATCATACAGCCGGAGGAATTGCCTTTTCCTGTAAGTATAATTATTTATCTTGTTTGGTCTTCGCCTTACCGCATATCTGCTATATGGTCACCCTGCATTATTTCATATCCACATAGACATAGATTGTAAACATCATCAGCACTGCCAATCAAAAAAGCTAATCATGAAATGATGATTATTATATTTTTGGATCAAATAAACTGGTCTGGTCTGAAGAGAATTGTGGCGTATGATGATCACACTTACGCCCTTCACATTAAAATCAACATTGACTGGTGATTTTTCTTGTGATGGGGTTCATATTTGCTCAGAGCAGGAAAGAGGATGAGACTGATACTCAAATAAGAGATTTATTCAAGTAACGATAAAAGTACTTAAGTTAAAAATTGTATATAAAAGTAAGTAAGTCAGTTAAAATGCTAAAATACTCACTGAAGGAGTAGTTTAGCATTTAGCATTGTCGGGCTGTCATTTGAATTTGAAGTTTGTTTGCTGGGTGGTGCATTAAAGCAATGGCAGATGCAGTATTTTTTAACTATTCCGAGGTACACCAATTCTTATCATAACAGTACCCTGTAACAAAGTGATCCTTACTTTTATTGCATTGGTGCACTTGTGTTCTGTTCCCTGGTGCTAGCTCCGGCCTCGGTGCTAACATTGTTCTACAACCGTCTCACCACCTGACGTTATTTTGAAAGTATATATTGAACATGTAACTAACTGTATATTTTATATTAGTAGTAAAACAAATATACGGTATACCATTCCCTTCTTAGGTCCAGGAGACCAACCCTACTGGTGCGGGTGGAGTTGTGGTCTCTGGTAATCTCACTTACGCGTTACCTTCTGTGAGTACATACACATTAAAATGAGCATTGACTGTACCCTGTGATATGTCTGTCATTGGTAATGGCATTCTTCCAAGGATGGAAAGAGTTCATGCCATACTATAGTAAAAGTACTATTATGTTACCGAAATTGTACTGAAGTAAGAGTAAAAGTGCGTGTATAAAAATGTTCTTGGTTAAAAGTAAAAAGTAGGTCAGTGGAAATGTGCTCTGAGCAAACGTTTTATATTTTCCAGAATATAACTTTTAGACCACAAAATAAATCACATTAAATGTCAACTAGTGGAACAACATCAGCAACAATACATTGAAGTACTATAGACGGCACGTTGCAGTCTGTGCACGCAACTGATTATCAATTATCAACAAACAAGACACAAAACTCAGACAAGCAAAATGTTTCATGATTATTTTTATTGTTTTTTTATCTTTTATGGTTTTATCTTATTTTTATTGATATACTTTGTGAATCATGTTCTTTGAAAGGTATGCACTAAATAAACATATTATTATTATCATTACTATCAGTGAGTCGGGCAGAGTGTAAAAGGTGAAATGTTAAATGTCAATCAACAAACCTGTGATTCTAATATGATATATTGTTGTTTTAATCATACAGCCGGAGGAATTGCCTTTTCCTGTAAGTATAATTATTTATCTTGTTTGGTCTTCGCCTTACCGCATATCTGCTATATGGTCACCCTGCATTATTTCATATCCACATAGACATAGATTGTAAACATCATCAGCACTGCCAATCAAAAAAGCTAATCATGAAATGATGATTATTATATTTTTGGATCAAATAAACTGGTCTGGTCTGAAGAGAATTGTGGCGTATGATGATCACACTTACGCCCTTCACATTAAAATCAACGTTGACTGGTGATTTTTCTTGTGATGGGGTTCATATTTGCTCAGAGCAGGAAAGAGGATGAGACTGATACTCAAATAAGAGATTTATTCAAGTAACGATAAAAGTACTTAAGTTAAAAATTGTATATAAAAGTAAGTAAGTCAGTTAAAATGCTAAAATACTCACTGAAGGAGTAGTTTAGCATTTAGCATTGTCGGGCTGTCATTTGAATTTGAAGTTTGTTTGCTGGGTGGTGCATTAAAGCAATGGCAGATGCAGTATTTTTTAACTATTCCGAGGTACACCAATTCTTATCATAACAGTACCCTGTAACAAAGTGATCCTTACTTTTATTGCATTGGTGCACTTGTGTTCTGTTCCCTGGTGCTAGCTCCGGCCTCGGTGCTAACACTGTTCTACACCCGTCTCACCACCTGACGTTATTTTGAAAGTATATATTGAACATGTAACTAACTGTATATTTTATATTAGTAGTAAAACAAATATACGGTATACCATTCCCTTCTTAGGTCCAGGAGACCAACCCTACTGGTGCGGGTGGAGTTGTGGTCTCTGGTAATCTCACTTACGCGTTACCTTCTGTGAGTACATACACATTAAAATGAGCATTGACTGTACCCTGTGATATGTCTGTCATTGGTAATGGCATTCTTCCAAGGATGGAAAGAGTTCATGCCATGCTATAGTAAAAGTACTGTTATGTTACCGAAATTGTACTGAAGTAAAAGTAAAAGTGCGTGTATAAAAATGTTCTTGGTTAAAAGTAAAAAGTAGGTCAGTGGAAATGTGCTCTGAGCAAACGTTTTATATTTTCCAGAATATAACTTTTAGACCACAAAATAAATCACATTAAATGTCAACTAGTGGAACAACATCAGCAACAATACATTGAAGTACTATAGACGGCACGTTGCAGTCTGTGCACGCAACTGATTATCAATTATCAACAAACAAGACACAAAACTCAGACAAGCAAAATGTTTCATGATTATTTTTATTGTTTTTTTATCTTTTATGGTTTTATCTTATTTTTATTGATATACTTTGTGAATCATGTTCTTTGAAAGGTATGCACTAAATAAACATATTATTATTATCATTACTATCAGTGAGTCGGGCAGAGTGTAAAAGGTGAAATGTTAAATGTCAATCAACAAACCTGTGATTCTAATATGATATATTGTTGTTTTAATCATACAGCCGGAGGAATTGCCTTTTCCTGTAAGTATAATTATTTATCTTGTTTGGTCTTCGCCTTACCGCATATCTGCTATATGGTCACCCTGCATTATTTCATATCCACATAGACATAGATTGTAAACATCATCAGCACTGCCAATCAAAAAAGCTAATCATGAAATGATGATTATTATATGTTTGGATCAAATAAACTGGTCTGGTCTGAAGAGAATTGTGGCGTATGATGATCACACTTACGCCCTTCACATTAAAATCAACATTGACTGGTGATTTTTCTTGTGATGGGGTTCATATTTGCTCAGAGCAGGAAAGAGGATGAGACTGATACTCAAATAAGAGATTTATTCAAGTAACGATAAAAGTACTTAAGTTAAAAATTGTATATAAAAGTAAGTAAGTCAGTTAAAATGCTAAAATACTCACTGAAGGAGTAGTTTAGCATTTAGCATTGTCGGGCTGTCATTTGAATTTGAAGTTTGTTTGCTGGGTGGTGCATTAAAGCAATGGCAGATGCAGTATTTTTTAACTATTCCGAGGTACACCAATTCTTATCATAACAGTACCCTGTAACAAAGTGATCCTTACTTTTATTGCATTGGTGCACTTGTGTTCTGTTCCCTGGTGCTAGCTCCGGCCTCGGTGCTAACACTGTTCTACACCCGTCTCACCACCTGACGTTATTTTGAAAGTATATATTGAACATGTAACTAACTGTATATTTTATATTAGTAGTAAAACAAATATACGGTATACCATTCCCTTCTTAGGTCCAGGAGACCAACCCTACTGGTGCGGGTGGAGTTGTGGTCTCTGGTAATCTCACTTACGCGTTACCTTCTGTGAGTACATACACATTAAAATGAGCATTGACTGTACCCTGTGATATGTCTGTCATTGGTAATGGCATTCTTCCAAGGATGGAAAGAGTTCATGCCATACTATAGTAAAAGTACTATTATGTTACCGAAATTGTACTGAAGTAAAAGTAAAAGTGCGTGTATAAAAATGTTCTTGGTTAAAAGTAAAAAGTAGGTCAGTGGAAATGTGCTCTGAGCAAACGTTTTATATTTTCCAGAATATAACTTTTAGACCACAAAATAAATCACATTAAATGTCAACTAGTGGAACAACATCAGCAACAATACATTGAAGTACTATAGACGGCAGGTTGCAGTCTGTGCACGCAACTGATTATCAATTATCAACAAACAAGACACAAAACTCAGACAAGAAAAATGTTTCATGATTATTTTTATTGTTTTTTTATCTTTTATGGTTTTATCTTATTTTTATTGATGTACTTTGTGAATCATGTTCTTTGAAAGGTATGCACTAAATAAACATATTATTATTATCATTACTATCAGTGAGTCGGGCAGAGTGTAAAAGGTGAAATGTTAAATGTCAATCAACAAACCTGTGATTCTAATATGATATATTGTTGTTTTAATCATACAGCCGGAGGAATTGCCTTTTCCTGTAAGTATAATTATTTATCTTGTTTGGTCTTCGCCTTACCGCATATCTGCTATATGGTCACCCTGCATTATTTCATATCCACATAGACATAGATTGTAAACATCATCAGCACTGCCAATCAAAAAAGCTAATCATGAAATGATGATTATTATATGTTTGGATCAAATAAACTGGTCTGGTCTGAAGAGAATTGTGGCGTATGATGATCACACTTACGCCCTTCACATTAAAATCAACATTGACTGGTGATTTTTCTTGTGATGGGGTTCATATTTGCTCAGAGCAGGAAAGAGGATGAGACTGATACTCAAATAAGAGATTTATTCAAGTAACGATAAAAGTACTTAAGTTAAAAATTGTATATAAAAGTAAGTAAGTCAGTTAAAATGCTAAAATACTCACTGAAGGAGTAGTTTAGCATTTAGCATTGTCGGGCTGTCATTTGAATTTGAAGTTTGTTTGCTGGGTGGTGCATTAAAGCAATGGCAGATGCAGTATTTTTTAACTATTCCGAGGTACACCAATTCTTATCATAACAGTACCCTGTAACAAAGTGATCCTTACTTTTATTGCATTGGTGCACTTGTGTTCTGTTCCCTGGTGCTAGCTCCGGCCTCGGTGCTAACACTGTTCTACACCCGTCTCACCACCTGACGTTATTTTGAAAGTATATATTGAACATGTAACTAACTGTATATTTTATATTAGTAGTAAAACAAATATACGGTATACCATTCCCTTCTTAGGTCCAGGAGACCAACCCTACTGGTGTGGGTGGAGTTGTGGTCTCTGGTAATCTCACTTACGCGTTACCTTCTGTGAGTACATACACATTAAAATGAGCATTGACTGTACCCTGTGATATGTCTGTCATTGGTAATGGCATTCTTCCAAGGATGGAAAGAGTTCATGCCATACTATAGTAAAAGTACTATTATGTTACCGAAATTGTACTGAAGTAAAAGTAAAAGTGCGTGTCTAAAAATGTTCTTGGTTAAAAGTAAAAAGTAGGTCAGTGGAAATGTGTTCTGAGCAAACGTTTTATATTTTCCAGAATATAACTTTTAGACCACAAAATAAATCACATTAAATGTCAACTAGTGGAACAACATCAGCAACAATACATTGAAGTACTATAGACGGCACGTTGCAGTCTGTACACGCAACTGATTATCAATTATCAACAAACAAGACACAAAACTCAGACAAGCAAAATGTTTCATGATTATTTTTATTGTTTTTTTATCTTTTATGGTTTTGTCTTATTTTTATTGATATACTTTGTGAATCATGTTCTTTGAAAGGTATGCACTAAATAAACATATTATTATTATCATTACTATCAGTGAGTCGGGCAGAGTGTAAAAGGTGAAATGTTAAATGTCAATCAACAAACCTGTGATTCTAATATGACATATTGTTGTTTTAATCATACAGCCGGAGGAATTGCCTTTTCCTGTAAGTATAATTATTTATCTTGTTTGGTCTTCGCCTTACCGCATATCTGCTATATGGTCACCCTGCATTATTTCATATCCACATAGACATAGATTGTAAACATCATCAGCACTGCCAATCAAAAAAGCTAATCATGAAATGATGATTATTATATTTTTGGATCAAATAAACTGGTCTAGTCTGAAGAGAATTGTGGCGTATGATGATCACACTTACGCCCTTCACATTAAAATCAACGTTGACTGGTGATTTTTCTTGTGATGGGGTTCATATTTGCTCAGAGCAGGAAAGAGGATGAGACTGATACTCAAATAAGAGATTTATTCAAGTAACGATAAAAGTACTTAAGTTAAAAATTGTATGTAAAAGTAAGTAAGTCAGTTAAAATGCTAAAATACTCACTGAAGGAGTAGTTTAGCATTTAGCATTGTCGGGCTGTCATTTGAATTTGAAGTTTGTTTGCTGGGTGGTGCATTAAAGCAATGGCAGATGCAGTATTTTTTAACTATTCCGAGGTACACCAATTCTTATCATAACAGTACCCTGTAACAAAGTGATCCTTACTTTTATTGCATTGGTGCACTTGTGTTCTGTTCCCTGGTGCTAGCTCCGGCCTCGGTGCTAACACTGTTCTACACCCGTCTCACCACCTGACGTTATTTTGAAAGTATATATTGAACATGTAACTAACTGTATATTTTATATTAGTAGTAAAACAAATATACGGTATACCATTCCCTTCTTAGGTCCAGGAGACCAACCCTACTGGTGCGGGTGGAGTTGTGGTCTCTGGTAATCTCACTTACGCGTTACCTTCTGTGAGTACATACACATTAAAATGAGCATTGACTGTACCCTGTGATATGTCTGTCATTGGTAATGGCATTCTTCCAAGGATGGAAAGAGTTCATGCCATACTATAGTAAAAGTACTATTATGTTACCGAAATTGTACTGAAGTAAAAGTAAAAGTGCGTGTATAAAAATGTTCTTGGTTAAAAGTAAAAAGTAGGTCAGTGGAAATGTGCTCTGAGCAAACGTTTTATATTTTCCAGAATATAACTTTTAGACCACAAAATAAATCACATTAAATGTCAACTAGTGGAACAACATCAGCAACAATACATTGAAGTACTATAGACGGCACGTTGCAGTCTGTGCACGCAACTGATTATCAATTATCAACAAACAAGACACAAAACTCAGACAAGAAAAATGTTTCATGATTATTTTTATTGTTTTTTTTATCTTTTATGGTTTTATCTTATTTTTATTGATATACTTTGTGAATCATGTTCTTTGAAAGGTATGCACTAAATAAACATATTATTATTATCATTACTATCAGTGAGTCGGGCAGAGTGTAAAAGGTGAAATGTTAAATGTCAATCAACAAACCTGTGATTCTAATATGATATATTGTTGTTTTAATCATACAGCCGGAGGAATTGCCTTTTCCTGTAAGTATAATTATTTATCTTGTTTGGTCTTCGCCTTACCGCATATCTGCTATATGGTCACCCTGCATTATTTCATATCCACATAGACATAGATTGTAAACATCATCAGCACTGCCAATCAAAAAAGCTAATCATGAAATGATGATTATTATATGTTTGGATCAAATAAACTGGTCTGGTCTGAAGAGAATTGTGGCGTATGATGATCACACTTACGCCCTTCACATTAAAATCAACATTGACTGGTGATTTTTCTTGTGATGGGGTTCATATTTGCTCAGAGCAGGAAAGAGGATGAGACTGATACTCAAATAAGAGATTTATTCAAGTAACGATAAAAGTACTTAAGTTAAAAATTGTATATAAAAGTAAGTAAGTCAGTTAAAATGCTAAAATACTCACTGAAGGAGTAGTTTAGCATTTAGCATTGTCGGGCTGTCATTTGAATTTGAAGTTTGTTTGCTGGGTGGTGCATTAAAGCAATGGCAGATGCAGTATTTTTTAACTATTCCGAGGTACACCAATTCTTATCATAACAGTACCCTGTAACAAAGTGATCCTTACTTTTATTGCATTGGTGCACTTGTGTTCTGTTCCCTGGTGCTAGCTCCGGCCTCGGTGCTAACACTGTTCTACACCCGTCTCACCACCTGACGTTATTTTGAAAGTATATATTGAACATGTAACTAACTGTATATTTTATATTAGTAGTAAAACAAATATACGGCATACCATTCCCTTCTTAGGTCCAGGAGACCAACCCTACTGGTGCGGGTGGAGTTGTGGTCTCTGGTAATCTCACTTACGTGTTACCTTCTGTAAGTACATATACATTAAAATCAACATCGACTGGTGATTTTTCTTGTGATGTGTTTAACTATTTTAGCATTTAGCATTGTGGGGCTGTCATTACACACACACACACACACACACACACACACACACACACACACACACACACACACACACACACACACACACACACACACACACACACACACATAAATATCTTTGACATTAAAAACTTAATGTTTGACCATGGACTATTGTATATTTTATATTAGTATATACTTTTTTTCTCTGTTTATTAAGGAAGGAGTGGGAGAGTACAAAATGTATATGTTGAACATGTAACTTTCCCACACTGTTACCTCTCTGGAGCTCCGCCCTCCTGCAGCTTCTTCTCTGCTGCTGATGATTTATGTCCTTATTTTTGTTCCAATCTCACATCTTATTCGGACTTTTTAATTGACTCTGTCACTTGAAATGTCGTGAAGTACAATACTTGTGATGGAAAGTACTTAAGTAAAAATAAAGTTACTGATTGTTAAAAATATTCAAAAAAGTATAGGTTTAAAAAACCAAACAATTTGCTCCAGTAACAAGAGTATATTAATTATTTTACTTCCACCCCTGCAAAACAAAATTAAGATTAGAGGAACGTTTGAACATTGCATTGTTGTTTTTCTAATGATCCTTTTGATTTATCTTGCTGTCCTCCGTGGTGCCACCGACCCCCAGGATGACCACCACCAGCCTGAGGGAGGGGAACCACGGAGCTCATCACCTGGTAATAGAAGTTACTCACAAGTCCAACAAAAAGCAACCAAATCTTAGAGACTGTACTTTAGTGCAAAGAACCAAGTGCTTCATTTTATCCTGTTAAATAAAAAATGGAAAAGTCAAACAGTGTTATCCCATGGCATTTACCACAGCACCTGGTTTTGACATAGAGATTTTAGACTGGTCTGTAGGCCTAGTGTTAAGGAAGTAAGAAGAAGACAGATAAGGAAGGAGTGGGAGAGTACAAAAACAAAACTAACTCTTTATTTGGTCTTTGCTTCATTATAGTTAATGTGGAATCACATTGTTATTATTATGAGGCATGATACGGTCAACCTGTGATGCAGTGAAGCTCAGCTGGGAATAAGAAGTGGGTATCTTAGTCCTGGTAGTGTAGATTTATTATATATGTCTGTGCCAGGGACAAACCATGAGCTCATCTTCACCAAGTACTTCTAGTGTCTAGATGAAACCTGGTGAATGTTCTTTGTCACTGTCACAGGGGCCATTTTACCAAAGGACAAAACTGTTCGTACGCTAGAGACGCCGCATCAGAAACGATGAAATAGCTCATTTGTGAAGCGATGGCAAAGTTTTATGTCGTTGAAGTATAATTAGACTCACAAGTCAGTCTCTAAAGGCTTCACTCAACTAGAGACTGAAGACTGCTCTGTTGCACCGCCGTACTTGCCCACACATGCAGATAAACGCTTGTGATCGGCCTGTTTGAATCCACTACATGTCAGCGGCTGTTGGTTTGTTAGCGGCCGTTCTTGACGCCCCTTTAGCAACGTTGCATTTAGAAATCCCCGGACATTCGGAAGGCAGGAATCACTGTTAGTCTACGACAGCAATACTACGTTATAATGACTTGATTTATAAGTAGACATATGATGAATAAGAGGCCACTTATAATCGCATACAAGGGATTCCTGTTGGATATAATTAGATATGCTTTATGAATGATTATAGCAGTACGCTGTAGTATGGAAAATAATACAGAACAAGGAAAATCTGTTTTCTTTAAAGTCAGTGAAATGATAGTATGTCGACAATACAGTACAAGAAACAGTCAACAGACCAAACGAACTATATGAGCATATTGCACATCACTTCATCACAATCTCAATGTATCTGATACACACCCCCCCCCCCCCCCCCCCCCCCACGAGTCACCGATGTGTGCTGGATGATAATTAACTAAAAAAATGAAACACTGCATAACTCTCACCTGCTGCTACCTCCAGTTAATAATTTACATCCTGAATACATTCTGCGCTACATGTGGGTGGTGTTTTTTGTCACACTTCATTTGTATTCATTAATATGCATTCGATGTCAATATTTTTGGTCTGTTCATTTATTAAGCTGGAAGAGACGAGAGGAGGGTAGGAGTAAAGATAAGGAGAGTATTACTCACCATCATCTTCTCTGATCATATTTCTATCTGTCTTTTTGTTGAGACTTTGGGTGGAGCGGTGGAGGAGCACAGTGCAGGCTAATTCATGAGTGGGGCTGCTTTCAGTGCGATGAAGATCCTGAAATGCGAATCACTTAAAATGCTCAAACTTCTGATCTTTGACTTCTACCTCTACACCAGATCTTATTGGGTCTAATTTTATGGCGTGGGTGCTTGTTAATAACCTCGAAGGCATAAATCATACAGAAATAAAATGAATAGAAATAAAATCCTCCAATATTCATTTTCAAAGTGTCTTATCACAATATATGATTATAAATTTACAATATATAATCCATGTATTTTACATTTAAACCCATGAACCACGAAACCAACATGCATTTTAAAAACAAAGCACAGTTTGAATTCATAAAAGTATTCTTCTAATCAATCTGGTGGAGAGGATAGTGATGACCACATGCACACAAAACTAGTTTATCAGTGAATTAGTCTGAAACAGCATCTTTTTAAACATAATAATGATAATGCAGGCATTACGTTACATTTGAAGAAATTATACTTTGCTTGAGTATTTCCATTTTGTGCTAATTACAATTATTTTCACTACATTTCTTTATTTCTTTTCTTTCTATGTTTTTATAAACCAGAGTAATAGTTTGAGAAAATACTTGTTTGCTTTGTTTTGGAGAGTTAGATGATTAGATCGATACCTCGTTAGTGTCTGTTCAATACATAGAAGGCTACAGCCAGCAGCCAGTTAGCTTAGCATAAACACTGGAAACATGGGTAGCTAGCCTGGCTCTGTCTAAAGGTAACAAAAACGCATTGTTCAGGAGACGATGACTGAAGTCTTTAATTCTTTTCCTTTGCAACTTTGCTGAAGTGATGTTCCAATGATACCAATGATAATAAGAATACATGTCGGTCATGTTTCCTGTTTCTCTCCTTGCAGGATATGGCTGTGTGGTCCATTGGTGGCGATGACACTCGCTGGCGTTGTGATCTGGCTGCACTGCAAAAATTGAAATCTAAATAAAGAAATCAAGGCAATATACAGTATCCTGCTTTTTGTCTGACAAGATATTTCTTCTTACCAGCCAGTTTTTATGGCATTTCCATAAATTATCCTTAATTATCTTAATAAGGTATTATAACTTGTTATTGGTTCTGAGCAAGTTAATGCTTGAAACTAGAATTTCTGTAATTATAAGGCTGTTTGATCACCACTGACAAGTACAGAACTGCTTTGTCAAAGTCAGAATTGGAGTGTTTTGCAAAATTGTGAATGCCCCTACACGGAATGCCCTGGTTATCAGGTGTTAACAGGCACCGTACTGCTGCTCAGCAAAAACAACGAATAAAAAATTTAGAAGCCCCTACAAGCGTGCGGGGCTTGTAGGGGCTTTCCAGGTAGGGTGACCATATCCATAACACCAAAAAGGAAGACACTCTGCGGTATTTAGTGAAGCTGTGAATAATTGCATAGGACTCTGGCGTGCTCCCCTCTACAATACAACTTTGTGTGATTGCTACATGATGTATGTGTAGCAGAATCGGAAGAAATAGTCTTAAAGAGTCAAAAAGTGTTTGTTCACAGTATTTGTATTATTCAATACATTGTGGTGTTCAAAAACTGACCACTGTGCTGAGTGCCACAAAGCATAACATTTGTGGACTTAAAATGTACAACTTAAATCACAGGTCACATAAATAATAAACAGATAAATTAATGTTTTAAAAGCATAAAGAAAACCAAACAAATTTGGTTAACATTTAACGGCTCAAAACGTAAAGAATTTCTAAAGTGATTCAGTCTATTGGGGACTTGTGTGCAGTGTCTTTTGTTCATCAGACTCATTTGTCCATCGGCAGTATCAAGTGGTAGAAAGAGGGATGCAGAATGTCTGTACTTGAATGCACCAGTTTGAATGTTATCTGTTCAACTGATGGTTGCTGTAAAACAAATCATTAATGTTGAAGTGGAAGAGGTTTTCAGATCCTTTTCTGAAGTCCGGGTAGCAATACCACAGCCTAACAAATGTAAGTCCTGTGTAATCCTACACCGAAGCTTTGTGCCACATATGGACAGAGGCGTGCTGGAGACATATTTCAGGGCGCGAAAAGAGACAACCAAAGCCAATAGGGCAAAAAACAGACGTATGTCCAATAGGGACAGTTCTTTTTTTCTGAAATGTCACCTGAAAACAGCCAGTGTAAGATCAACTTTATCACTGAAAACAGGATTGTACTTTGGCCTTGGGACCTTTGTGCAGCTTTTCTGTGGAATAAAAGAACACAGTAACACGGAATACTCACATACTAAAGAAAAGAAAATATATATTCCAAAAACAACTGTAGACTGAGCCAAAAAAAATTCTGAAGTGATTCAGTCTATTGGGGACTTGTGTGCAGTGTCTTCATCCGTGTATGTGTGCAGCAGTCCACTTGTATTCAAGCAAACTCCAGCTTCACCCTCAGCAACAGCTCATGGTCGCCAAGCCCCCACCGCGCCTGGGCCTGTTCATCTCCTGCAGGGACACATAACAACATAGCAACAATATTGTTATCAGCATTCAAAAATCTGTATTGTTTTAAATCCCATGAATATTCATATTATATGGAGCCCATTCATAAAAATCAAAATGCTGCATTAGAAATCAATTTGGCTTGAGAGCTTCCTACAGGAAATGAGGAGCATATATTTGCTCAATTAAATACACAGCAAACAAACTGCATCATATCAAGTGGATGCCACTGACACAACATCATCATAGTGTATGTCTGTTTGGGAAATAAAACATAAGACTAGTGTACTCACCAAATAGTTGATTCTCTATTTGCAATACTTCAGATTTTTCCTGGCTGCATCCAAGAGTTTTTTGTCTCCAAGGAACTTCTTGTACACGTCTGTGCAGGGAAAGGTGAAATTGACACAAACTTGCAGCTCAGCCTTGACACTGTCCACCTCCAGCCGATTCCTCTCGTTTCTCCATGCAGATGTCATCATTGAAAAGACTCGTTCTGTGTGTGCATTGCTGCATGGGATGGAGAACATGTAGGCGCTGACCTTCCTGAGATTCACGAGTGGTACATCTGCTTTGGAAAACAGTTTCAGATATCGCTCCTCACTGTGGCAACCTTCTATTTCTGGAGAGCTGAAGGAAGCTTCCATCATGTGATCAGCTGTGATCAGCTGTCAGTCGGCCTCAGTGCGTAGATATGACGTAGCCAGCACACGGAGCCTTGTTTACGTTTTTAACCAATGATATAGGGCTAGAACCTAACCTAAGCCTATCAGATATTTATTTGACAACGCTTTTAACCAATCATTCGTTAGACTGATGTTTGCATTCTGCATTAACCCTGGAAGCTTGTCAACCATTAGCCCTTGGCCTACCAGGATGACCGCATACCTGCACACACATTTTTACCTATTAACTTTTTAATGTTTACTTTAAGCTTCGGTTAAGGTCTCATACAGCCTTACCTAAGGCATCGGACCGCGTCCGCATTCTTGCCCCTTAACGGGCAAGTCTCCCTTAAGGACATAGGTGAAATTTATGCAGAAGGGTACATATATATGAGAATACCCTGGTATTAATCTTACGCTGGGCAAAAAGGTGTATTATGTTTTATATTATGTATTGTTTGTATTATCCTGTATCCCTGTAACCTGTTGGAACATAAGATGATATATATGTATCTGAATAGGGTTGCACGGTGTATCGATACTAAAAAGGTACCGCGGTACCTGTACGTTAAAAACGATACGATTTTGCATATTTTTAGTATCGATACTTTATTAAAATAGCGCGCGATGAGAGCGCACTGGCTGCTCCGCTCCCTGTCATGCTGCCTGCAGGCATGCAAGGGGGCGGGGCTACCCAGCGCGCTCACACAGCACGCGCACTCACAGAGTGATCACAGGGGAAACATGCAGGAGCTTTTACCGAGCTTTTACCGAATTTTGGTATCGTGACAACCCTATATCAGAATATTATTATCAACCAGTTTGATGCAAACTTATGCACACACACCTACACATACTGACATCCGTTTCTATAGTTAAGAGAGACCCGGGGAAGTCCCGCTTCAAGCCGGTCCCAAAAAAAAAACGAGCGTGAGTTTGAAAGAGCTTTATATCTGTTGGGCTCTGAGCAGGGAAATAAAAACTGTAAGACTTTATAAAACCGACGGCTATTCGAGCGACAGATTATACTATTTAGTATATCAATGTTTGGCGATTCGGAGAAGAAAGCAAATGAGCTGTTGATTGTGCTTTAGTTGGATATTTATTACGATTTGGTGCAATTGGCTACCGGTATAAGTTTCTCTTAAGCAGAGGCTATCGAGGCAAAGTAGGGGGTAGTGCGCGGGAGCATCGGGCACGAGTCCCGTGGATCCGTGGTCACCCCGGCAGCAGCTCGGGTCTGCCCGTCGTCGGCGAGGTCCTCTCAGTTCGCGCACACACTACTGAGGGATCCTCGTTTCCCTTCTGTTCGTTTCAAACAGAAGGCCTCCTATTTATTTATTACTTTATTATTTAAATACTTTTTATTTTTTAAGAAAGCGTGCGGGGCCACCGCGCGCTACACATTGCTTCACATATTAAAAACAGATAACAACCAAATGGAATTCATTGTTTTATTGTCACTCTTACAACACAGCAATTATGTATTCCTATAGACGAAATACAGTACAGAGCAAAGACAGTACTTAACAAAGTCAAACTATTGCTTTAAGAACAAACTTTCTCCTCAGCCTGTCTCATCCTTTAGCAAGTTAAAGTGAGTGAGCACTGTGCTAAAATCTCATTAGGAATATAAAGGTTGCCATTACATTCATCTGGCCAAGACCATGTGGTTATGAACATAAGCAGAAATGCCATGTGATAATTCATGTGATAATGTGTGATAATAATTTAAGAAATATGTTTTTCACCAGTCCAAATTCTAGCATTTTACCATTCAGTACTTTGGCATGGATCATGGACTTCTGAGTTATGTATTTATTACCATTTATCACAAGCTATTTGACTGATACAGCATGGTTCACTTCATTGAAACCTAGGAAGTCTCAATTTCCCACGTAAATACTGTAGATCGTTAACCCCAGATACAGGTCCCATTTCCCTTTCATTTGAAAAGATTGGATGCATTGAAGGGTCAACATTTTGGCAGCTTTCATATATTTGGTTCTGATTAATCAAAGACTTGCCAATATTTTTAAAATTGAGCTTAGAAGCCCATTGTTTAAAGAAACAATGTTTAGACTCGAACCACATGCACATATCTGACCATTGGACCCAATGATTTCATCCATGATGGCAAATGTATCATATAATGCTGTTTAGGTGGAAAAAGCTCCTTCCAATGCTTCAAATGATTTTCAATTAGTAACTTCAACCTAGACACAGTTGCTATGGTACGAACACTATCTGCACAATCTCTATTGCTCAATTATCAATTGCACATATGCATCGACTTCCAAACTCTCCAAAACAAATGGCAATATCATCAACAGGACAAGCATTTGCACAGAAGACTGTTTTAGTTTACCGCCACTTGACATTAATGTACTGACAGAAATTGGGGATGGCCTATCTCTAACATCTAGAGGGGAATAAGGGAAGCCAAGAATAGCAGAATTCACTGAGTCAAGATTTATTTGTCCCGACTGAACAAGATGATTCAAAACACATTTGATTTCCAACGGGGCTATGCCCTCTAGAATTCCATGCATAATGTCGTGCGGAGTTCGTTGTATAATATCAAAGGCTGGGAATTCAACTCACTTGCTCCTTCGATTGATATCCTATGTTGTTCTCAGGCTGTTGCGAAGCAAGTCTGTGTTTGCCTTTTCTATTTCATCACACTGTCTGACATGTTTCTCCAATGTGCTTTTAGTATATGCATCCTCATTGAAGTGTGACTGCATGTCCTCAAAAGAACACTCAGTGTCTGCACTTACGGTAGGCCAGGGGTCGGCAACCTGCGGCTCTTCAGCCCCTCTGTTGCGGCTCCCCTAGTCTACATCCACACTAATACGTTTTAAAACAGTTTGAACAAACAAAAACGATCTCCGTCCACACGGCATTTCAGCATCGTTTTCTAAATGATCTCCGTCCAGACTTAAGCCCCTGAAATTGAATATGCGGGTGGGTGCCGGTGTAAACAGGAAGTAGATTAGTTGCTCAAAGCCGCTAACGTGACTTCAGACGGCCGCTCCGTAGGTTTGATTACGCCGCTGGACACGCTGCTCGCTAATCGCTCCAATAACAGCTGCTTCCTCCGTAATAATGCAGACTTTAACTGAACAACAGCTGCTAGTAAAGACAACAAGGTCAGTAATACCTGACCTTAAATAAAAATGTTTTAATATTTTGTCAACTAAAATGTGCGTCACATCCTATTACACCTGTCAAGCGCTTTTCCCTGCAGGTGGCTAATCATGATCTGCAGACCCCCGCCCTAGGTAAACTATCAATGGATAAATCCCAAAAAAGAAAAGTCACGGAGGAAAATAGAGAGTTAAATTATGTGTGGATGTCTTCATTTGCTTTCACTGCCAACGATGCTGGCTTACCTGAATGCTTCCAGAACACGCAAGTGTCACGCTGGAGATGAGCGACAAAGAGCGATTTCTCAGCTGCTGCAGCAAACTCTCCTCTTCATAAGAGTTTGATATTGTTATAACAGGTAAAACAGCAATAAAGTGTCGAGAATTGTCTTTATTCTTGTTCTATATTTTCATCAATACAACAAACTATAGTTTTTGTATATAATATAACTATATATACAACTTTATAAGCTGTGATATCAAATAGCTTTTGCGGCTCCAGATAAATTTTATTTGGTGGAAAATAGAGCAAAATGGCTCTTTGGATAGAAAAGGTTGCCGACCCCTGACTTAAATCAACCAAAAAGGCAATGAAAAATCTATTTTAGTTTGTGTAGTGAACGTCACTGGAAAGATGAGGAAAATTGAAGTATGATAAATACAAGGATGACAAAATCTTAAGTAATAAACCTGTCCCAGAAAGTGATCACCACCTCGTGCCTGGATAGACTCAGAGCAGCCTCGTTGTTTGACACTCAAACTGATTTATGAACTATAAGTCCTTCATAAAGGTTTAATGACCCCACCTTTCAGTTTTCACCAGCATCCAACTGGGAATAAACAACTTAAAGAAACTTTATGCAAAATAACAAGTACCTTAGTTGATATATTAGTCCTAGACTTAGTTGGTCCTTGTATTGGATATATACTTTTAATCTACCTCAGAGTAACAAAATCACGTTATTTGTAATGTAAAGAAATAGCTACAATTGTGAAGTGTGTCAGTCAGTAACATCAGTAATGTAAACGTGAATGTGTGAACAGAAGAAAACCAGAACGGGCAGACGCTGGCAGTGATGAGTCCAGGTGAGGACGCATCCGGCACTCTGCCGCAACCCCGTTCCTGTGACACCTTCAGGGACAGGGACAAATAACTGGCAAAACCACACTTAAGTAAACCATTCAAAAAACAAGTATTTCAACTAATTTTGTTTGCATTTGTTCTAATCTTGTTCTGCACTCATCTTACATCACTGACTCACTATAATGTGTCTTTATACATCAATTGGGCAGCCTTGAAGTTCACTAAATGTCGAACTGTGAAAACATCGGAGTTTATACATAATAAGTATAGTTACGTTCATGATAACCAAGTCTGTTTACAAGTCTTCTAGTTACCTGCCATATTAACTGGATGTTGATTGTTCTGTCTGTATGTTTCCTCTCACATCAGCACAGACCACCATGTCTGCTGCAAGAGGGGGGAGGGATGTTCTCCCCCTCTCTATCTCACCCAGGACACTGATTTGTGCTAAAATGTTGAGTTTAATGTTATCCATTCATTTATTATGCATTATGCACATGCATACACATGTGTATCTACATATGTCTGTCTGTGTCATAACAATGTCTATCTATGTTGTATAATTGTTGAGTTCTTTCTATATTTAATTGATCAGATTTTATACAGTGATTCATATCAAACTGTTTGGTACCGTTCTGCAACTGAGATAGCCCAGCTTTCAAATATGGAAGAATAAAATAGACTACGTAAGTGAACTAATAATAATTCTTTATATAAAAACTGTTTTGACTTACTCAACAAACTACTTACACTAACAAAAAGGCTGTCAATACGCTTAATATCTGTATATTTAAAAAAAGTATTGTCTCTAATATTGTCTTTATATTATCATTATATTAATTTACTCTGCCCTGTACACTGAACCTTTTTGAACAAAAACAAACAAACAAAGTAGAGATAAGTAGCTTACTAGTGTAAAATAACATGATGTTTTGTTCCTTTACCTCCTGGTCAAAAATAAAAATACAGATTGAACAAAGATTCAAGCAAGCAGAGACACAGCAGGGATAGAATATTAAGAATATGTTTCCTATTGTGTCAAGAAAATGAATGTTTAACTCAATCTGAATGAGCAGCAGACTGTTACAGACCTGCATCGACCCAGAGTAACCAGTTGGAGACCCGACTGCGATCACCTCAGCTTTAAACTGCAATGAACTGATGCTACATGTCCTGCTGGTTTACAGACGGGAGACGAGAAACGTGCATCCATAGAAGCTGAATGACAGCTTTAAGAGACTCCGCAGAAGCATCTCTCCTTTCTTTCTCTTGGCACTTTTTCTCATCACTCCCTCTCTTCCTGGTCCTTCCTATCTTTTTAATTTTCCCTTTCATCATACCCGTTTCTCCTCTTCTTTTCACTCCCTCTCGATCCGTCTCTCTAAAGGCCAGTGTACACACAAACAGAGGGAGTTATCTGTGTTACCCCCATCTTGGCAGACACAGTTGGACAAGTCTGTTAAGATTGCTTCAAAGGGCGACGCAAAATGTTTCTTTTCTCCAACAAGACGTCACAAGTAGACACCCAGGAGCCATGGATGTATGAAGAGTACCGTGCACATCTTTGGAGCAGGGGCCCCCTTCTTTTCCATGAAAGCTGCTCAGTGGCACGTGAAGCCAATAAAGGGCGACTTCCTACTATAATATTACCTGAATACTCCGGCAATCAATCTATCCTTATGTACTAGCATTAGATCGGATGACACATGAATGCCCTAATCTCCATGGATGTGTTAATGAGACACATAATCCAACTGGCCAACTCAACCCGGCAACATATCAGAAAACAATCCCAATCAAATAGACAGAACGTCCCATGGATGTATTAGAACATAATTAAAGTGATAAATTACGGACAAGATTTCTATTATTACAGCCGCATACATAGCCGGTTCACTCTGGACAGTTCGCCAGACTATCGCAGGGCACATACAGACAAACAAATCATTAAAGCATACATTCACACCTACGGGCAGTTTAGAGTAATCAATCCACTGAGGCTGTAGGTCTTTGGACTGTGGGAGGAAGCCAGAAAACCCGGAGATTCCTTTTGATGAATATTTTTTGCCACTTTATGTAAGTGGGTCCTCTCATGCTTTGAACGTTTCGTGCAGTCTTCCTGAGCAGTGTTGTTAATGACTGCGGAGGATGAACTTCTAATGGGTTAGTACAGGTGTCTCTTTGTTATTACGGAGTGGGATCAACGCAGTAGAAATGTAATCACCTCTAATATGTTGGACGATGTACACCTGTAAAGTGTGTCTGAGATAACTTTGGGCTGCTGACTGCTTTCGAATTAGCGTTGACACATTCTGGCAGTGCTGCTGTCCGTGGTGCTGATTAAAGACTGTTTTTGCGGGACGGGAGTTTTATGGTGAGCCTCCTCATGGTGATGACATATCAACTGCCTGCTTAACAGTTTAAAAAAAAAGAGTTATGTTATGCTGCTGAGTGCAAAAGAAAGTCTCCTCTTGAACAGATGACAGGATTGTAATTGCAATAATACATTCAAGAAAACTACAAATCTGATGAAAAATAACATCACAGGCTACATATCAAGAAACTGCTTCAATTATTGCTGTTGCACTGGAGCTGCTGTGAGCCATTAAAAGTCAGGAACTTTAAGCAAGGGACACCAGCACAGCGCTGAATGTTCTAAAACCACTAACAGGTTGTTGGACCCCTCTTTGGTCACGTGTTGTAATGTGGTGAGGTAGAACTATAGTTTATTTGAATGTATGGTTCAGTCTCTTTCTCTCTCTAGCCCTCTCACTCACTGTTTCAACCTGAGTGTTGTCTCCATTTCCATTCCCTCGTCCACTTTAAATGGTAATGCTTTCTAATACACCCTGCATGAGACCAAACACCAGGCTTTCCGCTGTGCCTCTTTCTTTTGTGCAAAACCTCGATGCCATATTTTAACTAAGCACAAACGCACCGGAAAAGAAAGCTACAAATCTCTAGTAAATATCTCCTTCTGTCTGTAACTGGATGCTCCCACTCAGGGGGTTTCAGTCCGACACTGTTCTGGAGGTAAACATGCACGTTTCTTTCCTCGTCTCCTCCTACCTTGCTGCCGGGATGCACCTCCTTGTTTTTACACTGCTGTGTTTGCTGGATTGACAAGTTGAGAGGAACTACAGTGTATGTTTGTCACATTATAGCTTTGATGTGTTTTCCTGGTACCTGTAACACACACACATTGATTTTAGACTTGACTTCTTCTTGACTTAGACTCATCCTCAAACGACTCTCACTCGGGATTAGGACTCGTAGACAGTCTTAACTTTATGCTTAAGCTAACGCATCTTTCACCGTTGTTGATGAGTGTATTGCGTCATATGTCAAGTAATCCAGAAATAGAGATGAAAAGACAAAACTAATTAAGACAAAAAGTAGTGAAATTTGTGGGCAGCATGTACATGCACTTGTGACTAAATACTTGGACTCTAGCTCAAAGACTTGAGAAGTGACTTGGACTTGTGACCTTAGACGTGAGCCTGTTTTAAAAAGATTAAAAACCAGCATAATGATCAATTCCCTTTATCTCTATTTCCCCCTCTCAATCTGTGATTCAGAGGAATGTGGATGAGGATCCGGCTGAACTATTGGATCAGAAAGGCCAGATGGGAAGGAGAGTAGAGCTCTTTGGGAATTTAAATGAGCATAGGAGATTTGCTCCTTTTTTAAATTCTAATGTTTTTCCCCTGGCATCGATGTAGACTCTTATACAGATGGACGAGGCACACACACACACACACACACGTACCTTACCTTTTAATACATTTATTATCGGTCAAGAAAGTGTATCATGTGTAATATATTCTTAAATGTTTCACAGAAAAATGAGACCCAGAAGAGTTTTTCCTGAAAAAGAAGCCTTGTACTTCATTGCTTCTGGGGAAGATAAAGTCACAATTCAGAAAAAATTCATCAGTGATGAGAAAGGTATGTGATATGATTAGAATATAAGAGTATCTGTTCAATACTGTATGTACATTGGTACAACATTTCATTCAAGAGACTCAGTTGAGTTGCCAGTAAATTATAAGGCAGGAAATGATGTATTGATACAGTCTCTGCACTGTATTTTATGCATAACTGTTACATGTTGCCATGAAAGGTGCAGCCCAACAATATTTTAAAGACATAGTTTGACACTGTGGTAAATGCACCTATTAGCATTCTTGTCAGGGGTTAGATATGAAAACCAATTCCACTCTCATATTTGTAGACTAAAAACAAAGCCAGCAGGCTGATGACGTAGAACAAAACCAAAAAGCATGATGGCTCTGGTGTCCGAGGTGTTTTATAACTGTGGACAGAGCCAGGTTAGCTGTTTCCACATGCTTCCACTCTTTATGTTCAGCTAAGCTTAGGCTGTTGTTGTGTTTAGAGATTGACCTTCTCATGTGACTCTCAGCAAGAAAGTTTTACATGATAAATACTCTGCTATAATACATCGTGTACAGACTTATGTTTAATTCTATAGATTTAGATACAGTAATTGTTTTCAAACAAGCCTTTTCTTAATCCAAACCCTTAAAGTAACAATGCATATC
This sequence comes from Lycodopsis pacificus, assembly GCA_028022725.1. NCBI lineage: Eukaryota > Metazoa > Chordata > Actinopteri > Perciformes > Zoarcidae > Lycodopsis > Lycodopsis pacificus. The sequence goes on from CM051700.1 coordinate 5,076,827, forward strand.
TTCATCAAGTGTTATAATTGCTGAGATTATTAGTGTTGGTTGTTCATGGTATGTGGTGACATTTATTAAACTTGTATCACACTGAATATAATATAATGAATGAATGAATTCCCTTTCATAATGTATTAACCAGGTTATGGGGTAATTGCCACCGAAACCATTGAGCAGGGAGAGTTCTTGCTCGAGTATGTTGGAATACACATCACTGGTCTGGAAGGAGAGCCCTGTTCAAAGAGTACTCTCATGCAGATGCAGCATTTCTGTATTTCTACTCCTTTCGGGGACAGACTTTCTGGCAAGTACAATTGCTTGAATGTTCTAACTATATATACTTCAACTTCGTTTAATATTATTTCTAAACTGTAATAAAAATCATTTCACTATGCAGTGTTGATGGCAGTAAGAACACAGCGAGACTTGGAAGATTCATCAATGATGATCACATCAAGCCAAACAGCAAAATTAAAATAGTAAGTAATGCAGTGAAGTTACCCTGTCTTTGTTTTGTTTTTTATCATCTGTTTTAATCATACCGTATAGACATATACTCCTAAACATAATATTATTTGACATTAACACAGAATGACTCCGTGTTAAACTGACTGTAGTTCAGATTTCCGTGCTTATGTGACCAACAGATACTGGATGAACAGCAAACCCCACATCTGTGTACATTTGCTATCACACAAATAAAGGCAGGAGAAGAAATCATCTATGACTACGGAGACCCTAACTGCCAATGGAGACATGTATTTATATTTATATATTCATATTTTCACATTTTGTTACATGCCACTCAGGGATTTCATCATTGAATAAGTGGTGAGGACTTCTTTCACCCTTATTAATAGTGTGAATATGCTTTGCAAACTGGCATGAATTCCTTTGAAGCATATGGTTGAAACCTTAAATGTAAAGTGAACCTTACATGGTGTAGCATAAAAAAATGGGTGTGGAGGATGATTAAAACTGTCAAAAAAATGTAAACGATTAAAACTGTCTTACTTAAAATGATTAATTTCATATTGTAAATGTCATCTGTTTTAGGAAACCATTGCTTCCTGCTGTGATGAGCACACGGAAGAGAAAGTAAAGACATATGGGGTGTCTTTCATCACCTGTATTCACTGAAGAAATTTGATTGTTTTCGATACAATTTATTTTGTTTTGTATGTTTTATGCTGTATTTGCATAATCTTATTGGGGTTTTATGCTTTTTTATTTTTTTTTAAAGGAATCTCGATGGAAGACTGCATTGGAAAATCTTGCCTCCAAACCTGGGACGATGAAAATTGATGACCTTGTTGTCAACACAACAATGAAGATTGCAAATGGATGCAATGCTGCTGAGATTTTCCCAGGAGTCTTTCACAACTGCCCCGTGGCAGTAAAACGAGTTCCCAAACATGTTTGCAAAAACGAATTGGACATGGCTCATTTCCTGTGTTCAGAAAATGTACATGCAGAACATCTTTTGCAACCCATTGCTGTGTTGGAAGACAATTACGTTGTCTATTTCGTCACCCCTCTCTGTGAATGCAGTCTGAAGGAGCTGATTGAAAACAAGGATTTTCCTGAGAGGCAAAGCCTGACCGAGCATCGAAGACTGGGGATATGCCAGGAGTTATTGCTGGGACTTCAGGAATTCCACTCACTCATGGCATTTTGCACAGAGACCTGAAGCCTGAAAATATTTTGTTCGGTAAAATAATTTCCATCTATGAACCATCCTGTGATAAGAATTTTGATGATACTATATTGTAATTGGGTGGATGTTGTTTTAAATGCCATATGATTAACAACCATTTTTTCTTGTCTACAGATATCAACAATAAACTGTTTATCGCAGACTTTGGTGTAACATCCCGTTAGCTTCCTCATGTCTCTGTGTGTGTTTCCTGTGTGTGTGTGTTTCCCCTGATTACACTCATCCTACTCACCTGCCCTGTCCACCCAGCTGCCTTCAATATCCTCATCACCCCACACACATATACTCCCCTGCTTTCCCTATTCTGGTTGTCAGATCGTCCTTGTTTGTTCCGTGCCTTCCTCGTGTTTGCGCGGTGTTCCAGAGTTCCCTTCTGTTTTGTTCCTTTGCCTTTCTTTTGTTTTTGGATATGTTTGCCTGCTCCGTTGGAGTCGCTTTAAGTTTGTTTTTGACCTTTTTTCAAGTAAAGATTCCTGAGTTTGAACTTCACCTCGTCTCTTATCTGCGATTGAGTCCCGGAAGTAGGTGGAGCTTAAAAATTATTAATTATGTTGTGCATGAGGATGGTATTGTGGTCCATGAGCATAGGTGGTTGATTTCAAAAGGTTTTCTCAAAAATAATAGATAATTAGTATTCATTGCCATGTAAAACTTTCAATAAGCAACTTGTTACATTTTTTTTTTAATTATTATTGATTCTGTGCAATTGTACAAGAGCTCTCCTGTTAATGTTTAGTGGACATTTTAAATTGATCCATTACATTTTAGGTAGCAGGGTGCTTGGTGCATTACATCCTGACTGATGGGCAACACCCATCAAACGACACCCTACTCCAAGGATCCATTTGGGCTATCTCAAAATGTTAGATCAGGCAACTTCACTCTTCAAAGTGAAGACAGATGGATGAGCCAGAAAGGCATTATTACCAGAATGCTGAGTCGATCGTCCTACCCTTGAGGAATGCCTTCAGGCTTTCACATGTAAGTTCCAAGACTAGCACTCTCTTCACCTCATAGAAAGAAATATTCTTGAGTTTTTATATGTTAATACAAGTTTTTGCTTTTGAAAATATTTGTATGTGGTCTTTTCCAGTGTTTAACTGTAAACATTTTATTGCTATCCATGTAAATTCAAGGAACTCAGACGATGGACATGCTGAAGAAAAGGCTGCCACCTCAAGAAAGGCAAATAACAAATCATCACTGCCATCAAGTCAAAAGGGTGCGTTATTCCATTGACTTTAAAAAATATGTCGCCATCAATTTGTTGATGACAATTGATGGTGGTTAATTTAAGTCCATAATTTTCTCAGAAACTTACTTTCTTTGTTTATTTATAGGAAAGTCAAGAAGGCCGTGGTCACAGACATCATTTCGAAGATACCAGGAAAGTCAAAGATGCTTAAATAAATATCCGAATCTACAGGAAAATGAAAGACGCTGGAAAGCTATAAAATACTTTGTGAACAACAATGAAGAGGAATTTGTGCTAAGTATTGAGACTATTTAACAGTGAAAGGGTCAAAGCATTGGCAGTTCATGTAAACGGAGCATCAGTGTCAAATAATTAGTAGCTCACCTATGCAAATATTTAAATATGAAACTAAAAGTTTAAGTGTCGTTCAATAACATTTAACAGGGAACAATGTACTTTTGTTATCCCTGTACATATTAGTCCAATGTTTATTATAGTACTCAAATTATTTAATATTTCATATTTGTTTCTTTGTTTAGCTTTATTGTCTTTGAGTGCAGTTACTTGCCCATTAAAGCTGATGCTGATTTTGACAATGCTGCACCATTTGACAGCCCTCAAATATGCGTTCTCTTTTCACCAATAAATACTTAACTATATGTGACACCAAAATCACGACTTCAATGTAGGAAAGGAATAAAAAAAAGTCAGTCATTGTGTTTTCACAATACCTCCTGGATGTCGCTCCATGCTATGCAGGATATGGCCATGCAGTTCCATAAGTGCAGACTGAGCACACTAGTATATTGAAAAATTGCTTTACATCCCGTGCGAATGAGTCGTTAAAATCCCAGCTCCAGCCTGCAGGATCAGTGCTGGAAATGGACTTGTTTAAGTCCCCACTTGGCTAAAATTAAAAAAAATATACCACAGGGTTGTGGACATGATTTTAGCTTGATTGAAGGCATGACCATCAGGGGTCCTCCAAAATGACCCCTGTTTGCGAACCCGTCCCCTGTTAGTGGCTGTGTAACGACGCCTAAGCCCACTGTTGGCTAGGTAGGCCAGTGCACACACAGGCTTGTTGCGGATGGCGCTCAAGTCCTTTGTAATGTTTCTGCGCCAACATGAGAGACAGCTATTCGTCAAAGCTGCTAGCTTGCCCTGTGGTGCTTCAGAGGACGTTTTGATGGTGTGCGAGAGCGCTGAAATAAAAAGACCAGAGACTGACTGAGAACGAGGAGCTTGTTTGGGCAAATTAGTAGCAATGTCTTTGTCAGAGATAAAACTCGTCTCCTATTCAAAGTCTATTTCTGAAAGTCTGAAGGAGAGAGAAACTGACAATTTCTTTGTGTTAGTCTTCAGAGGATTCACAGGCCTTATGGGATAACAGGTCTTGGTGCATAAACAGGTAGAAGCAATCATTTTCAATACTTATTCAATATCATTCTTTTGTTTTTTTCACTGACGGGTAGCATGTCTCACTTTATGACACCAGCTGGACGTGCTTTCGTCCAGGAGGCTGCTGTTTGTGTCCAGTGCGAAACAAAACAAAAAACATTGACATCTTTGTCACGTCAGTCAGGTTACCTAAACCTAACTTCTTGTGAACAAGGAAGTTTATTTTGAAAAGACACCATGCATGAAATGAGCGGAAGCGGATACGCGCTCCCTGCCACGTCCAAAAGGATGCTAGGTGGGTACCTGAGGGTCACTGTTTTTTTGCGTTTTTAAAACCCAAAGGATCTCCATCCAGACTAGCGTTTTAGTGCCGTTGCAGAAATGGTCTCTGTCCATATTTCAACGCCCTGAAAACGCTTATCACATGACCAGGGCTGATAACGCCGCTGGACAAGGGATTGTTGCAAAGTGCTCGAAAATTAGCTTGACTACCGCCTACCTACCTACCATTGCCAACAAGATCAGCAACATCACCCGTTATCCATGTTGAAATGGAACCACTGGTGGTCGAGGATCACGTGCACTCTAAAAAGCCCAACTTCAAATTTGTTGTAATAACACTTTTTTTAAAGTTGAGCTAACTCAAAATGTCAACTTTACTAATAAGGAGTGCAGTCCACTGAAACGTTTAAGTCGAGAAAACTTAGCATAGTGGTTTGGGCATCTGCTGAGGTAACTAAGGCCACTGTGCATGGGTAGATGTTAGTAAATATGTATGTGTGTATGTATGTATGTGTGTATGTATGTATGTATGTATGTATGTATGTATGTATTTTAAATAATAAAATAAAACATTATTTTATTTAGCCCCTCTTAAGATGCAATTATATTTAGATACCTTATTTTTTTAGATTTTATTTGATTGACATTTACTTTTTATACCCAAATCTTATTTGTGTAAGAATGTTCATGATCTGCTGAATGTCTGTTGACAATGTTCAATAAAGAAAAAAAACCGGCCAACCGCCACAAATTCAGAAGAAGCAGCTGCAGCAGTAGCAGAAGAAGAAGAGAGGGAAAAAAACGTCTCTGCGCTACACCAGTGCCTTCGGTTAGAGATGGCAATTCCGCGCTGGTCCACGTCAGCTCAAGTGTTGCTGCAGCATGCCGTCTACCTCCAGCACAAATTAACAAGGTAAGGCTGTGTATGTTTTGGAGTGTGTTAGCTAACGGGCTAGTCAGTGAACATGTTGTTTTTTTTTAATGCAAAAGTTAACATTAAGAAGTTTACAACGTGACGGACCCCACCCTATTTTTCACGTGTTCATAATGTCATGTGTAATTTAACCATAATGACCCGCGGCTTGCGG